>JAQMCX010000011.1:14138-26053 GCA_029814765.1 Acanthurus leucopareius | reverse complement strand
TTCCATTCGGTTTAGGCCTGTTTATTCTGATTGAGGTGTTTATATGGAACATTTTTATTCGGTTTGGGCTTCTAACCGGATTCTAATTGGAATATTAGGCTCCATGTAAACCCAGCTATTGACACCCCTTGTGCATCAGGATATTTTGATAACTTTTTCTTGGCCAACTTTAGGTGTGGCCAATCTGGAACACTGGAAAAATGCTTGGTGTCGGGGTACTGTAGGGATGTAACAACTCTGAGGTATTTGTATTTTCATGATTTTTAATAGTGGGTCTGCGTCTGCCATAGCTAGTGTTGTATGAAGAAAAAAAATTGAAAAGTTGACAGACTGCTAATACAGAGGTATGTAAGATATTCAGTATTATATAATAATGTTACCTTACATCAAACTAAATTAACAGTGCTTTGTTTGTTTCTAAGCGGAGCACTTTATTTTAGTAGTACATATTTTGGCCAGATTTATTATGTTTTTTATTGTATGTTTTTTTTTTATTGTTAGAGTTTTATCCCTCTGTCCTCGCACGTTCTAGCGCTAAGGTTGCTGGGGTCCTCCACTTACTGGCATGGTTGTGGTGCTGGGAGTTCAATCATTCTAGATAGTAATGTGATTGTGGTTTGTGGTTGCATGGTTGTGTGTGGCATTTGTGTTGGTTGGTGTTTTTTATTTGAAGTGTGTTTTGGACTTAAAATTATATTTTAGCACAGGTGGTGGTTGGCTTCCCAGCTGCAGTGCAACTGTCTATCACCTTGTCCTCTCATTCTCTCATTCTTGTGTTTTTAGTCTTTGCAAATTTTTAAATAAATGGCTGGTTATGGCATGACCCTCACTGACTGTTGTGGCCTCTTTATTGTCCTTATGTTACACTCAGAATTTTTTTAACTAAAACAATCTTGCGGCTGGAGTGTGAAAACGTCCCTGAGAAAGTGCCAGATGGAGATGATGACACATCTAGCTGCTAGCTTGATCTTTCAAGCTAGCAGTGAAAGATCAAGACACCAGATAACAAAATGCAACATATAATGCTGCCAGCAAATCAGTGTTAAGTTTATGAATCAAGTCAATGATTTGTGCAGCGTTATATAGCTTACCCATATGATTCCTAAGTTGCCTGTAAATATGGTGTGGCAACAAAAACTAAATGTGAAACATTGCCCTGTAGCCGTTCAGCAGCAGCCCCTCATGAAGTTTACTGCTGACAGTGACCGTGAAGAATAGCCAGTGCCAAGCATCAGCCATGTAATGTAGTCTAAAATTTGTATAATATAAGACAACAACCTAGACCTGTTCTTTATAAAAGGGCCAGAAATATTTTAATGATTTTGTACTACATAAACAAAACTGACTTGAAAATGCATAAAAACTTCTGAAAGGAGGCTCCATGCCTTTTAAAAGCTCTAGGCCATAATAAGCTTGTAGTGAAAATCTCATATCAGACCTTATTTAGGGTAGCCCCATTTAATATATAAAGCAACCAAACACAAATTGATACATGCACTGAATAAACCTAACACGTACTGGAATTTTTTGAGAAATCAATAGAACTTTCACAACATGTAAATTCACAGACACAGTTTTTCTATGAAAGTTATAAAGCTTACCTGCAAATACCACAACTGACTCTTCCCTTGCCTTTGCAGTGTGGGTGGCTACTGTTTTTGTTGTCGTTACAGTCACATTCGCAGTTTGTAGATAAGGTCACTGTCAATGTATCCTTAATGCCCAGTGGTCTGATAGTGAAAGACTTGTCAGTCATACATGAGTCTGCCACCACAGTGACATCAAAGGAAATCTGGAGAGGGCAAATAGAGTTGGGAAGCCAGGCAGAGGTGTAATTACATTAATATAAAGTAAACAGTTTGAATCACAAGTCAAAATGAGACACTTACACTCTTGATCCCATTCTGTATTCAAAGAAAATATTGAATCGAAACATTTCATCCAATGTCCAGCTGTTTCTGGGACTGATTCCTAAATCCTTGATCCTCAGACATCCCAATGTCTTGCCGTCTAAGGCCTTCTTTACACCAAAATTAGCATGTTTTTTTTTAATTATTATTCATTTTAACATGGATAAACCCACCAAAAATAATGATGAACAATGATTGATAATAATCTACCACCAGCAGATAGGTATGCGTTTCTGTTTTTGTTCATGTTGTTTTTTTTGTGTGTGTTTTGATTTTTCCTGGGATGTCACATATGACTTTGCAAGTACACCAAAAAACAAACAAACTGAAAATAGCAGTGCAGAAAATAGCATGGAGGCAAGTGACAATGCACAGTGTTATTTTCAGTCGGCACTGCTTGTATAAAGACGGATTAAAAACATGGAATATTACATACATTATAAGGGGTTCAAGCCCGAAGGGTCTGGGAGCCAGCGTTGCAAGGCAAGGCAATCAGCAATGCTTCTGTTTTGGCATGCATCTCTGAGGCTTTCCATCTAATTTTGACAACACTGGCCAATAGGGGGTGCTAAAGTTTATAGCTCATGAACAGCTCTTCCAATTTTTACAAAATTTGTTGGCTACCTTCTAGGGCCAGTCCAGAGGCAAAACCAAAAATGTTGTAGAAATTTGTCAAAGTGGGCATGGCCTATTGCGCGAAAAGCAACGCCAGAATAGATTTTTTTTACTAAAAATAACGTTTTCCAGTTAGGCACCAATTCTAAATATTGTAGTATAATTATATTCCCCTGTTAAATTAGACATATATTTCTCACATGATATAAGGCTACTACAGTCATGGTGACTGGATCCGTTGTTATTATTAAGCATCTGGTCTAAAGAATTTGTCATTCAACAGATAGACCTCTTTCTCCATTTAAAAAACTGCCCTGACTTGTTATGCTTTGTGAGAGTCAGTTAAAGCCCTTTTCAGATAATCTTGTATACAGAAAATGAAAATAAACAGCGTAATAAACATCTCCTAGGGACTGAACAATCTATAATGAAGCTGGATAAACAATTTGCGATATCTCCTACATCAGAACTTTATAAAAAAACGTCTCCCCTTCAGCATAAAAGAATCTCCTTAGAGCTAAACATCAACTTTATGAACATGGAGACAAAGCAGACAGAATGCTCTCCCACACCAGTGCCTTGCAAATTGCAGAGATAAAAATAGGTCCTTACACAATCACATGCCACCCTCAACTCATCAACAATCAATTTATGAAATACTATTTAAATTTTTACCTTTTGAACACAGAAACTAATAGCAGCTCATACAATAATTTCTCAAAGCCATCTCTTGATTCAGATTCTCAAGTCTCTCTAGACAATTCACTGACATTAAATGAAATAGAAGCCACTGTTAACCTTATGCAGAGCAGAAAAGTCCTGGCGCTTGATGGGTTTAATAAGCCCCATTTATTATAGGGGTTTTTCTCACAAATTAGTTCCCATTCTGAAAATGAGGTATGACGAGATATTAGAGAAGGGTCATCTGCTGCTGACCCCCTTGCGAGCGACGATAACAGTAACCTGTTAGTTCTATAAACCTATTAGTCTGTGGTGCTGTGACTACAAAATATTGACTAAATCTCTCTCAAATTGATTGAACACCATAACACTGAAAACCATACATCAAGATCAAACTGGTTTCATACCAGAGCGTTAATTATTCTTTAATGTAAGAAGACAAGTCAATATTTAATACTCAGCACAATCAGAGCATCTGCCTGTGGTGATCCTATCTTTAGATGCTGAAAAAGATTTGATTGGATCACATGGGATTACTCTCATGCTGTCTTCAAGAAATTTGGGTTTGGGGAGACATTTCACACGTGGATCAAGATCCTATATAAAAGTCCTAGCTCTGCTGTTAAAACCAACAGCTTAATATCAAATTACCTCTTAATACTTAAGGGCACTTGGCTAGGTTTTTGTTTATTGCCATTTCTCTTTGATTTAGCGATATAGAGCCCCTTGCTATTGCAATCTAAAAGACAAGAAAATCAGAGGTATTGCAAGTGGAGATATGATTCAAAAGGCCTTGTTATATGCTGATGACCTGCTTCTTTACAGTGCTGACCCAGTACAGTCAATCCCTCATCTCATCTCCCTAAAGGACTTTGGGAGCTGTTCTGGCTGTAAACTAAACCTAATCAAGAGTGTTTTTTTTTTTTTGCTGTAAACAATTTTAGTTAATCTTTGAGTTATGATCAATTTCCATTTCAAACTGAATATCAGTCCTTTAAGTATCTAGGTGTACATATAACCAGCTCATTCAAATCCCTCATATTAGTGAATTTCAATACTATGCTAGAGCGTACAAAGGGTGATTTGAAGAGTTGGTCCAACTTCCCAATTTCATTAGCTGTACATGTAAAACCCTGAAATGACAGTATTAGCCATATTTCTGTATCTATTCCAAATGCTGATCTCTAGGAGGAATGCATCTCTTCTATACATATACAGATCTATACTCTTCTGTTTGCCCCAAAGGAACTGGTCAGATGCTTATAAGGATTCAAGCAGTGCTTAAGACATGCCATTAGCTTATCAATGACCACATAAAATGTTTCTGTTTTAACCCCCTCCACCCCAGTATCACACCTGGCTCTAAGCTCTCATCTGAAAATATTTTACACTTTCACCCTTTGCTGAAGATCATGCTTGTTTGACTGAAACACACCTGTCACATTTGATGCTGCCCTCTTAAAAGCCTCAAACCTGTTTTTCAGTCCTGCCACAATATCCCTCAAAGATGACAAAAGCTGGGCTGCTACAGAGATGCCAATTTCATTTTTCTGTGGGGTGCATGCTAGTAGCATTGAACCGGTCAAGTATGATATCCCAGAAATGAGCCAAGAACACCATCTCTAAGGTGTCCAATTTAGCACATAGTCCATCAGTCCAAAATTGAGTGTCTCTTTTCTCATGGTCATCACTGGACATACTACCTAAGGCCTCTCTTATTTGGGTGTGATTCCACAGTGCTTGGTTAACTCTGCCCAAGTACTTCACTGAGCACTAGACAATGATTTTAATGTCAGTCTGACATCTGTCTACAGCCTTCCCAGTGACTGAAACATGTTAAAAAATTTGTCAACCTCTGAAGTACAGCTGTCTAGAGCAGCGTTCCCCAATCTTTTTTACACCACGGACCGGTTTCATGTAAGACAATATTTTCACGGACCAGCTTTTAAGGTGTGGGGGATAAATACATTGAAATAAAATGATACAACCAGCATAAAAACAAATGTAGGTGCATAAAAATACGATTCACCATTACGTTAGTGGGAGCCCTGAGCTTGTCTCTCCACAATGAGCCAGTCCCATCTTGGAGTAATGGGGGACAATGACACCCGAACTGTGTTTCTTATGTCCAGTCTATTCCATAATTTTGTTTTGGTTGCTGTCATTTCAGAAAACCCCGCTTCACAAAGATAAGATATAGGAAAGGGAAGCAGGGTTTTCAGTGCTTTTGTGGCGATATCAAGATCTTCTTCTTCTGTCTCCTCATTGGGCCTTTTCCCCTTACCAAAGAAGCTTTCCAAAGACGTTCGTTTTTTACTCATTTTTGTTAGCTGGAGGGAGGTAACATACCAGTGACTTAGGTGAGCGTCTTGACCTGTATCAGATGGGCCTGTAGCTCACTGTATATCCCTGGCATGTTGCTTGCATTGTCATATGACTGACCTCTACAGTTTGAGAGGTCTAACCCAAGGCTCTCCCCCATCAAAGTGACACAGTCTGCTAGACTTTTACCAATATTGCACTCATTGGCTCAAAGCCAAGGAATCGCTCCACCACATAACCACCGCTATTAACAAACCGGAATATAAATGTCAATTGGTCCACAATTATTGAAAAGAATTGGGCATCCTTAATTCCATCTGCTTTTGTCTGGCAATGAGTTCATCACGTATTATTGATGACAAGTAGGACAATATGCCTCTTCCTTTTCCAACAAACTTTTTAATGTGCTCAGCTAAAAATGGGTCAGATTTTGATAACAATTTGAGGATGCCAAGTTAATTACTATTACGGACTGACCCAAATTGTTCATCATCCCTCCACCACACAAGTCCCCTTTTTCCCAAATATTTATTTACTGCTACTGCTTTTCAAAATGTCTCTCCAGCATATACATTCCCCATCAAATTGCTGCATAAGATCTGCATCTTTTGCACTGCCCTTTGGCTGGTGCAAGGCAAGCATGAATGATTTGTGTTCTGCACTTTTTTTCATAGTCCCCTATTCTCTCAGAGTGCTTCCTTGTGCTACACCCCTGAGTAAAACCACCAGGCTTGTTGAAGAATGGTTTGCATGTGAAACAGTACACACAACCTGCTGATGGTGAGTCTCGTAGCCACTGTCTAGAAACCTTCTACCAATTGGCCGTGTACATTTCAGAAGTTCATTATTGAAACTTCTGGTCTTTCTACCAAGCCTCCTATCTCAAACTGAAGCTGAATATGTTTTGCTACAGTTTTTTGAAGGGATAACACCTCTTTCATAAGCACTTACTTAACATTGTCATTGGGAGTGCTTTGCAATAATGTTGGATCAGTGACCTCATAGCACCAGGGGTGGCTTGGTTGCAGATTTGTTTCTAGTGAACTGCCCAGTTGCTCCTAAGGTGGAGATGATGACAATTAACTTGCTGTTGAGGGTTCTTAAAAGGATGGCTATAGTGGAGTGACATTACTAGAAACGGAACAAGTGCTTAGAGTTAGGGGAATTAATTGTTTTTCACAGATTATCTTATCCTGACGGACAAACACAAAGCACAGGTACACTAAATTTCAAAAACCCTTTTCCATTATTCCAAAAAGAACAGTAGTGATTGAAATCTAGTGGTCCAGAATACCACTGATGGTAGACTGGACCAAGTCGACATGATTATCCACAACACAAGGTCTCCAGTCTAGAGTCAGAACCAATTGTCAACCAAAGGAGTCAGAAGTACTAACTTTCTCTTTTTCCATTTTCATATTGGAAATTCAAACAACCATCACACAAGCCACGGTAATAGCAGTGTTTATACAAACCTAATTGCAAACAATTTTTTTTAAGTATACACAAAAATAAAAAGTGTCAGCATGCATTCACAGATTAGATTTCAAGGGAAATTATATTATCCCTATCACTTCTAATATCATGATTTTATGACATTTCACATTCAAAGATTTTATTCAACTTCATTCAAGACATTGGACACCTGATTTTTTACCTTTGTGATCCAATGTCTTTCTGCTGCCAATCCCTGGGCTGCTCATCAACTTGTCCTAGATTCAAGGCCTGCAATCAGTTGGTTTTCCATGCCATGTCCACGAAAATGTACATAGAGTTCTGCTGTTTTATTTTCTTGACCAATGACCAACCAATGTTGTTTCAGACATTGTTGTAGTTTGTTTCGGGACAGTCCCACATACAGTTCCCCGCAAATACTACACTCTATTTAATAAACTAAATTTGAAGAGTCCAGGGCGAGGATTAGGGTTATGGTTTAGGGTTGATGGGGTGTTAGGATTAGGGGTTTGGGTTAGTGCTAATCCCTTTGTGCTCGTTCCTACTTCACAGATGATAGTGCTGCTGTCACTGTTACTATTTGAGGGCTGTTGAACGCAGTTAGCAGTGGGTGGAACATGTTGAAGCAAAACTGCCTCTGTTGCCTCCTTTTTTAAAATTTTCCTTTTAATACGGTTTTAATACTGATAGAACCCTTCAAGTGCTGTTTTAGAAATAATATTGGTAAAATTCTATCATCTACTTAGGCAGCTATGAGTTGATTACACAAAAGAAACACACAAAAGAAAATAACCCTAACCTAAATGGCTGTTAGAAAATAGTTCTTAGGGGGAGTTGGTGAAATAGCCTTTAAAAAGGCTGTTGTTGTTTTTGAAAAAAGATTTCAAAAATCTTGTTGCTGTTGTGTAAGCTACTGAGCAAGATAATATATCTATCTGCCTTAAGCCACAAAGAAAGGTCTCAAATGCCAGCCTGACACAGAGAGAATAATGCTCCTTGAAAATCAAAAGACAAGATTTCCCATATAGTAAAGCACAGTAAAGCACTTTTCAAAACACACAGTTACAAAGTGGCAAACATACAGGATAAAATGCACAAGTCAAGTCTAGGGGCAATAAACAAGCATACACACATGAAATTACTATACAAACACAAGCATGATGCACATGGACTGAGGAAGATTGTTCCAGAGTTTAGGAGCTGCCACTGAAAAGCACGATCACCTCTGGATTTGAAATGTGAATGAGGAACTGTTAAAAGGCCTTGATAAGGTGATTTTAGAGGACAGCCACTAGAATGAGGGATAAGTAATTCAGTTACATAAGCGAGGGCCAGTAATTGTGCAGGGCTTTGTGAGTAATAACTAAAATTTTAAATTTATTCTATATTTACTGGGCGCCACTGAAGTAAGGCGAGAACTGGGGTGATGAGTGACCAGTGCCCAATATTGGTTAACAACCTAGCTGCTGCATTTTAGACTGACTGTTGGCATGCTAATGAGGACTGAGTAATGCCTGTGAAAAGAGAATTACATTAGTCTAACAGAGTACAGATTAATGTGTGTACTAAAAGCTCACTGACAATATATCTCAACTGAGAGAGAAAGGACTGAGCAAGTTTGGTGATATGAGATTCAAATTCAGATTCTGATCAAACAAAAGTTCCTGGAGGTGGACTTGATAGTGTGGGAAAGGGGCCCAATATAATGACTGCCCTCCTTACAAAAAAAAAAACTGGACCAATAACCAGGACCTCAATTTTGTCAAGATTGAGTTGAAGGAAGTTTTTTGATAACCAATTCTTGACCAAGGCTAGGCAGACATGAAAAGTGGTAAGACAGTGGAGGTTATTTGTTTTGAAGGGAAGTATAGCTGTGTGTTGTCTTTGAAAAAGTGGTAGGAAGTGTGACAGACAGATTTAAGCAGATCACATGTAACGTGTGTAAGAAGAAGAGGATTGGGCCAAGAATTGACCCTTGTGGGACATCACATAAGTGAGGAGTGGAGAAGACCATGAAGTTGTTAATATGAACATTAAGGGTCCTATCTTACACGCGCCTGGCACAAGCGCATGGTGCAGGGGTTTTAATTTATTCAGGGGAGTATCCAGTTCAACTTTTGCTGTCTTATTCCAGAAGCAGCAGAGGTATCCTACTCTTCCCCGCCTAATGCACCACTGGGCACAGCAGATAGTCCTGTCAGCTGTGTACAATCAATTTATCAAGTCATGGGTGTTTCTTGGGTGTTTCTTTGACCAAAAACGCAATTACCAATCAGACAGTCTGCTCTCATTACTTTTAAGGACTAGTCGTGCCGTGCGCCAGTAGCACAGATGGCATTGCCAACTTAAACCCTGCGCAAACTTAAACAGATGGCTGAACAACAAGGATTTATTCATTTATTTATTTAGTTATTTGGACATGGACAGGGACAAAGCTTGAAAAAAAATGTATTGTGCTAGACAGCTCTCTAATTTTCACCTTCAGTCAAATCATTTAAAAGCAAACATTTGATTTTTGTCATATCCTTTTCTACCATACATTTTCACCTGAATAGGCAAACACGTGCACATATGCAAAAACGTAATCTGGCATGCACACATACACACACCCAAACTTAAAAATTAAATTCATTTTTATGGATGGAATATTTACAGTAAGTGACAGTTGCAGGACTGTTTTTTTGCAGTCACTTTTTTATAATAAATTCAAACAAAGAAAGGCAAATCACCAGTGAGGAGACAAATCTCATTGCTCAGGGTGCATGTAATAGATAAAAATAGTTTGATTTGTTTTCCTGGATCCAATAAATACATTGACACTAACACTGAAGTTGCTCTAGCTGTCAGCAACTGATCTGTTAAAAATGATCTGACAGCTGTGATCCTGTTTAGTCCTGTCCATTGAGATTAATTTGACATTTTATTTACAATAATTCCTAATTTGTTATTAACGTGAGGGGGTAAAACCCTCACATGGATGAAAGGTGTCTTGGCCAAATGCAAGATACACAGACCCACATATGCATGCTGTTTACTTCAAAATTTATAATTTGTGACCAAAAGTATTTTCAATGGACACTTTTCTAACTTTACTAAATATGTCTAAAGGACACCTCAAACTGCTGAGTGGCAAAAACAGAAAAGAATAGTTTGTGTGATTGTGGAGACGTGTGTGAGCTTGTTGGCTAGCTGTGCCATATCTTGCAGCACAGGCCTTTTTTTCTACACCTCCCGTTTAGACCAGGGCATTTGACTTCAGTGTGCCAGGTACAAGATAGCAAATGTGCTGAGCCAGGCCTTTGTTCTGCCTTCACTTTCAGACCTCCCACCCCTTAGCACACAGACTCAGCTGTATTTGCTATCGTACCCTATCGTACACGGGGTGTATGATACATCCGGTGTACGATAGAGCCCTAAATGTCTGTTAGACAAATGTGAATAGAACCATTATGGTGCATTCCCAGTTAGTTAAACGATCAATTAACATAGTATGATTGATGGCATCAAAGGCAGCAGAAAGGTCTAATATAAAGTAAGATTGAGAATTCACCATTATCTGCCCACATCAGAATATCATTGGTCACTCTATGCAGAGCAGTTTTGGTGCTATGTTTTTGACAGAAACCAGATTGAAATTTATCAAATATATTTTGACCTTCAACCAGTGGGAAAAGCTTATGAGCAACAACTTTTTTGAGAATTTTGGAAATAAAAGGAAGTTTGGAAATGGGTCTGTGGTTAGCTATATTGCTGGTATTCAGGGAAGGATTTTTTAAGGAGAGGAAATACACTGGCAGTCTTAAAATATTTTGGTACACAGCCTGAGAGGACCTCTTTAAGAATTTTTTGGGGGATTATATCAATGGGGGAAGATGAAAGGTGCATGTGGGTCACAAGGTCCAGAAGAATGAATAGAGATGGGCTGAACTTGGCCAGCCGGACCGGGCAGGTCAAATGATTTAGGTGATGATCTACATGGTGGAAAACTGCTCTAAGAATACCAGTCTTGCCACTAAAGAAATTCAAAAACTTTTCACAGACATCAGATGAGGTGGTGGGGAATCCAGAGTGAACAGGATTCAGAAGCTGGTAGATAGTATTAAACAAATGCCGTGATGGAAGCTTCTACATGTGAAAGTAGTGAACATATGAGGAAATATGAATTGTATTTAAACAATTCTGAGAGGAAAGCTGGTTGCAGAGTGCTCATCAAAGATGTGTGTCTGTACAGTTTGTTTTTGCGAAGGCAATTTAGATTGTAAAACTGAGTCAAGAGTAATGCACTTATGATCTGAAAGAAGAAAGCAAATTTGAGAATTTATTCAAGTAAGATGAAATGTTACCAGATCTAGAAGGTCAGTCAAAAACCATGCAGCACTACGGTCTTCATACTCTATTTTAAAAGATAATAGTTCAAAACTGAGGAAAGGACCAGCAGTAAATTAACACACTTAAGAGATTCTTATAAACCACAGTTATACCCCCACCACAACCTAAGGATCCTGGAACATTAAGATATTTATAAACGGGTGGGGAAAGCTCCATCAAGGGGCAGCAATCCCCTGTATAGTGCCAAGTTAGACAAAAAAATCCAAGTTGTCAGAGGTAATAAGATCAGAGAGCATAAGTTATTTGTTTGGCAAAGATTGGCATTTGAACAAGGCAATGACATCTAGAGAGACTGATTTGGGAGGCTGAGATTTGAAGGGGATAGTGATCAAGTTATTTAGCTTGATGGCAGAATGTCTGTGAAATAGAATTTTTTTATGTCTGTTACTTATTACAACTGGAATTGCAAAATTAGATGTAAAATTAGATATGGCGGGTAAACAAGGCTAAGTTGGAGCAAGACAGGGGTTACCGTATTTTCCGCACTATAAGGCGCACCTAAAAGCCTTTAATTTTCTCAAAAACCGACAGTGCGCCTTATAA
>JAQMCX010000010.1:3201264-3242625 GCA_029814765.1 Acanthurus leucopareius | reverse complement strand
AGGAGACAACAAGATGAGCAATTAAGGAGACAACAAGAGGAAGAACAGAGGAGAGAGGAGATAAGGAGACAACAAGATGAGCAATTAAGGAGACAACAAGAGGAAGAACAGAGGAGAGAGGAGATAAGGAGACAACAAGATGAGCAATTAAGGAGACAACAAGAGGAAGAACAGAGGAGAGAGGAGATAAGGAGACAACAAGAGGAGAGACAGAGGAAAGAGGATGAGAGGAGAAGACAAGAGGAGCAGAGACAACAAGAGAAAAAGCAGAGAAAAGAGGAGGAGACAACAAGAGAAGGGGAGAGACTGAGGAGCAAACAAGAGGAGAGACAGAAAAAAATGGAGGAGATGAGAAAAGAGGAGGAGAGGAGGAAGAGAAATGAACAGAACAGGAGAGAAGAGGATAGCCAGAGAAGAAAGGAGATGAAGAGAAGAGAGGAGGAGCAACAGAGGAGAGTGGAGGAGAGGAGAAAAGAAGAGGAGAGAAAAAGGAGAGAGGAGCAGATGAAAAGAGAGGAGGAGAAACAAAGGAAAGAGCAGATGAGAGGAGAAGAAGAAGAGAGACTGAGGGCTGAGGAGGACAGGAGAAAAGAAGAGAGGAGACTGAGAAGGGAGGAGGAGGTAAGAAGGGAGGAGGAGCGACAGAGGAAAGTGGAGGAGAGGAGAAAAGAGGAGGAGAGAAAAAGGAGAGAGGAGCAGATGAGAAGAGAGGAGGAGAAACAAAGGAAAGAGCGGATGAGAGGAGAAGAAGAAGAGAGATTGAGGGCCGAGGAGGACAGGAGAAAAGAAGAGAGGAGACTGAGGAGGGAGGAGGAGAGGAGAGAAGAGGAGGAGCGGCAGAGGAAAGTGGAGGAGAGGAGAGCGGAGAGGAGACAAGAGGAACTGAACCACAGACTCCAAGAACTGCACCAACGAGCCAAAGAGCAGCGTGAGAACCAGAAGAATCTTTCAGAGGAATTCGAGTCCAAGCAACATGTTCTGATCATCCGTCCCGACGATGAGTTTGAGGCTGTTGGTAAACTTGGCTCTGACAGTGGGGAACTTCTAGACATCCTGAGTTTTAGAAGCAGTGTTTCACTTTCAGACCTCGGTGTCTCTCAGCTGACGGCTGATCAGCAGAGGAGGATCCTTTCTGTCCTGAACAAACTTCTGTTTGACGAGTGGATTCGTGCTCCTCCGTCTATCAGCACCCTGCAGCACACTCAAGTCTTCATCACAGAACTGTGTGCCATGTTTCTGGAGATAACTGATGGAATTTCCCTACAAAGCATCTCTAATCATGTGCAGTCCCTTGTGGAGTCCATCAGCCAATCAGCATGTAATGTTTTTGAGAGTTTCCTGCTGACTCAGGCTTTGTATCTGACCCTGATGCACTTTATGGATAGCAGCAGCTCGGAAACTGATGCAGTCCTCGTAGCCAGACAATGGGCTGATGATGAGCTTTCCACCGAGCACCTCTTTCTGATAAATTTCCTGAACACCCTCACAACTTCACTGCAGCAAGTGATTGAAAGAGCGTCTGTGTTCATTTTACAGATGGAAATCCAGTGTTTGAAGCTTCTCATATCTACACTCACACATCTAAATGGCAAAGAATTCTACTTACAATCCACTGAAATGCTCCTCAGACTCGTACAAACAAACCAGTGGACCCCAACAGAGGCAGTGACTCTGCTCAAAGCACTGTCACAGAAATATGCAGAGGATGCTTCACTAACTGAAGTCCTCAGATTGGTACGAGTTCATGGCATATCACCAGAGTGGACGGATGAGTCTGGACACTCACTAATCCAGGCTCTTGATTTTGCTGACTCTGAGAGATTCCATCAGGATTTCCAAAAGACTCTCAGAAGAAAAGATGAGAGCAGTCTAGCAGCAGCTCTGGCAGAATTAAAACAGTTATGGAGTTTGGATGATTCCGTGATAGACATGATAAAAAACATTACCACTGGTGTCTTGCAGCATTCAGAAAATGCCCCCAAAGATGCACCAGTTATGACAGATTCTCTTAAATCTGTAACTTTGGATGCTGTTGATGTTCAGAGCTCTCTGTTTCAGCTCTGCCAAGTGGTCTTTGACACAAAAGGCTGGTGGCCCACAGTGAGGCAGATGGTGCTCTGGTGTGCATTGGTGCTGACTCAGAAGAGTGGAGAGATACAGCTGGTTGGTGTGGAGGAAGATCCATGTGTTACAGCCATGTTTGCAGCCATTCAAGTCTGCAGAGGAAACAAACTGGACATTGTGCTGAGCTCCGACGTTCGCTCAGAGGAGCAAACAAAGGAGTGGTCTGACTTCTACAAGCACCTAGGAATATCTGTGAACACAAACCTGAGGAATACTGATGAATCATTCAGGGAGGTCTATGATGCTGACATTGTGTATGGTTCCATGGATGATTTTCTGTCTGATTACTTTCAATGTGGCAGAGAGGTGATGGAAACAGGAAACCCTCAGCTTAGTCGTGGATTTATTATTGAGGAGCACAGTCTGAGCTCTTACCGTAATCTGAAACTTTCAAAGCTCAAGAACAACGATTTCAGAGTCTTTGCTGCAGAGATCCTTCAAAAACTCATGGATAAATTTGACAGCGAAGATATGGAGTTAAGACATAGGTTTATTAAGGCTCTTTTTCAGGTGCTCCACACCAACCTAAGCAAAAACACAAACACTGGCAATACAATTATCACCATCTCAGAGAAAATCACTGGAAAAGGATTGCCTTCTAATGAGGTTGTCATTCTGACCTTTCTTGAGAATTTCTTTAAAGTGATATCTGAAGAAACAGAATGTTTGAAAAAGATGACGAGTCCTGCAGGAAAATGGTGTTTGGAGAGTTTATTTACTTGTATGATGCAAATTCAGGGATCAAAAGAACAAACCAAAGAACTCCTCCAGATTGTTTTAAATCTTGAAGCACAAAGACTTTGGTCACCAGTACAGGCCTTAAACCTCCTGGGAGCTTTAACTCACCATCATCATGATAAAGGTTGCATTTCTATCATGACGATTCTACATTTGATGGCAACATATCAGGTGTCTTTCAAGTGGAAAGATGAGAACAACAATTCTCTTGTTAAACTCTTAAACTCACATAGAACTAAGGATCTTATCCGGCATTTAGAAAAGAGCCTCAGACAAGACCAAACAAAAAGCATTGATATTCTTTTTGATGAAATACGGCAGATGAAAGACACTGATGATCAAACACTGAATAAATCATACAGAGTTGTAACTTATGTAACAAACCTGATCCAAAATGGTGAAATTAAAAAATTTTCAGATGTACGGCGAGCTAGGAATCTGAGTCGCAGCACAAAGACAGAAGACCTTCAGGAGTTCCTGGCTATCTTATGCAATGCTGTTCACAAACACAGGGCTGGAGGGAAGTGGTGGCCCAGAGCCAATCAAATGATAAGTTGGTGCCTGCTGGCCTTGTCTGACACTGGGAAGCTCCTGGAGATGGGCACCGGAGAGGGGAAGTCTTGTGTCATAGCAATGTTTGCAGTGCTGCGTGCTCTGAGGGGTGAATATGTAGATGTGGTGTCCAGCTCCTCTGTGTTATGTCAAAGAGATGCAGAAGAATGGACCAATTTTTACAAGTACTTTGGCCTGACAGTTGATACAAACACAAATAAAACCGAAGATGAAGATCGGAAAAAGTGCTACCAAAAGAATGTAGTCTATGGAACTATTGAAGCTTTCGCTGCGGATCATCTTCGTCAAATATTTGAGATGAAGGATGTGAGGCCTGAGCGCAGCTATCAATGCATCATAATTGATGAAGTTGACTCACTGCTGCTGGATCAGGGAGTGCAGCTGACCTACCTATCCAGCCCCATGGTCTCCATGCATCACCTAAATACTATTCTGGCCATGATCTGGGGCCATGTCAGTCAGTATGGATTCCTGTCTACGGGACACCAGACATTTGTACAGGGTTCTCCTGCTTCATTCTACAAGGCCATCTTTGACTCAATTGACACAGAAGACACTGAACTTGAAGGTCCAATGGACATTTTGCACATTGCTGAAGTTTTGGACATTGTGCCTAAAGGATTTACAGAGGATATCTACAAAAGTGAAACAAAGGACCTTCTTGAGAAACTGAAACTTGTGAGTCAAGATGCTGTGGTAGATTTTTTTCAAGAAATTGAGCAATATTTCCCCTATGGTTTCACTGTTTACACTTTAGATGACAATGGATTACTTTGTCAAAGAAAGTGCAGCCCATATAACAACCAGGACATACAAGAGCTAACATTTCTTGTCTTGGAGGAAGGCTTGTGTTGTCCTCTCTATGAGTCAGAAGAAATTCTAATCAAGCCTATTGCTGAATTTGTCTCAGAGAAGATTCAGTACACCCCATGTGAAAACAGTAAGGACAAAGTCAGCATTCCTGGATTCTTGAAGAATCTGATAGAGAAGAAACTGTCAGTTTGGATCCAGAATGCTTTTCTGGCCATGCAAATGCAGCAAGGACAGGAATATATCGTCCAAAATGACAACGTCTGTCCAGTGGATTTCAGATCAACTGGTATTGTGGAACTGAATAAGAAATGGGGTGATGGTCTACAGCAGTTTGTTGAGATTAAACATCAAATCAAACTGAGCACAATTTCTACAGTGACCAACTACATTTCTAACATCTCTTTCTTTGAAAAGTACAATGGCAAAATATATGGAACAACGGGAACACTTGGTAGCAAAACAGACATTCTGTTTTTACAGAGCCTTTATCCAAATCTCTCTGCCTGCAGAATGCCAACATTCAACAGGAAGAAGTTGTTTGAGGTCAAAGGCACTCTGAAGACTTCAGCTGAGGAGTGGAAATCTGAAATTAAACATGTTGTTCTGTCTCAGATTTACCCAAATTCATACAGAGATGGAAGGGCAGCACTGGTGATCTGCGAAACTATCAACAAAGCCAAAGAGATCTATGAAGAGCTGAAAGGCAGCATCAAAGGGGAAATCATTCTCTACTGCCGCAGTGACAGTGACAGTTTGAGCAAAATAGAAAAAGAACTGCTTCCTGGTGATGTCATTGTTGCCACAAACCTTGCTGGACGTGGGACAGACATAAAAGTGTCTGAACAGGTGAACAACAGTGGAGGATTGTTTGTCGTTCTCTCCTTTCTGTCTGAGAACACAAGAGTGGAACTTCAGGCTTTCGGTCGAACTGCACGCAAAGGTAAACCTGGATCTGCTCAGGTAATAGCATCCACTGAAGACCTGCAGCAGACTTTCAGGAAAGTGTCCTCTCTGGAGGAGGCTAAGAGCACAAGGGATAGACTCGCAGCTGAAAAGATAAATCACATGATGAGTGATGTCACTGAGTTGAGACTGCGGGAGGACCTGTTTTCAGAGTACTGCAAAACTCTCCAAGATATTTATAAGATTACAGATGAAGATGATAGAAGAGCTGTTGTTGCCATCATGAATGAGTTCTGGGGCATGTGGCTGCAAACTAAATCAGAAGAAATTGACCAGTTAAAGAGAACTGAATTGCAAAAGTGTTTGAAGACTGATTTGGCTTTGGCAAAAAGTCAGTCTCAAAGTCAGACTTCACCATGTTCTAGCTTTTATCACTATATTAAGTTTGGAAATGTTGCACTGGAAGAAAAACAATGGGACATCAGCAACAGGCTTTTTGAAAAAGCCATGAAACAAGATGAGAGCTGGGCAGCCATAGCTTTTTACAGTCATGCATATTGTACTATACAGCAGAGGAAAGAAGGTTACCTTACACAGGCCAAAGAAGATCTACAGAATGCACAGAAATTCTTGAAGTATCTCAGTGAGGACTCCATGGTCTGTCTGCACTTTGTAAAGATGGCCTCTGCACCTTCAACCAGTAATAACCCAACCAGCATTGAAAAACAGTTAACAACCAAGTGCACCATGCTGAGTTACTTTGACAAAAACATTAGGGAGGCCATTCAAAAGCTGGATAAAATAAAAGATGGGGGAGGAAATGCAAAAGCCAAAAAATCTCCAGTTTTATCCCTGGTGACAAGTGCTGAAGAAAACCTCGAAGTGGAGGCACACAACCTCTACTATCAAGGTCTGCAATACGTATTTTCTGTGGAAGAGGAGCCACGTTTCCCATGGGGAGCTTTGATGGTGCTCCTTCTTGGACTTTTACAGATTGTTGCAGGAACATTGATTGCTGTATTTACATGTGGTGCACTTGCTCAAGTCGGCATGGGACTCATCACTGAGGGAATATCAGACTGTATCTATGGCATCGAGTCAATGGTCACAGGAGAATTTAGCTGGGAATCATGGACCATAGAAAAAGCCATTTCTATTGGTGTATCTCTCATTGGCTGTGGAGTTGGAAAGCTAATTGCAAAAGGACTCAAAGTGTGCAAGACGTCACTTAAGGCACTTGGCAAACACTTGAAGATGATGCCAAAGTCTCTCTCCAAACAGGCTAAAGAGGGTTTTAGTGTTGTTGCAAAGACAAGTCTCAAGAATGCAGTGAAAACCACTGCTAAAAAAGTGGTCGAGGAAGTTCTTATCTATGGATTTGGGAAGGCAGAAGAGGAAATGCTGAAAGAAATACTAAAAACTATCAAAAAGGAGGTGAAAAAGGGAATCACTAAAGACGTGAAATCCAACATGGAAAAAGAGCCTTTGTCTGCATTAGTAGACTTTATTATCCTTTCACAGATTGAGAATGTAAAGCAACTTCATGAACTGCTGGAGGACAAGAGCACAGAGAGTGATCTTTTGACCACTTTCACTGATTTAAGCAACTCTGCAATGCAGCCTTTCAAGAAGGACATTGGCTGGCAGAACAAGCTTAACTCTAACTTCTCCTCAGTGATTAGCAGTGCTAAAGCAGAGACCAAAGGAACTGCACGTGCAATTCTGACAGCCATTCAAGCTGTCCAGGTAGGGGCAATGGCAGGAGATGCCATAGACGCAGCGCTCAGCCTCTCAAGCAAGTTTTTCTCAAACTTTCATGAACAGCTGACAACATTTAAAGAGGAACTTTCCGTGAAAGTGGGAGTAGATGAGCTCTCTGCTTCAGACACTGAGATGCTGAATAAATTCAAGCAGGATTTAGCAGACACCATCAGCACCTTATTGGCTGATGCTATAGTAGAGGTCTTCCAGCAGAAGTTCTCCAGTCACATTGTTTCTTATGCTCAAGGCAAAGTAAATGGTGTCCTTCATAACCATGTAAGAGTTGGCTTGAAGAGTGACAGAACAGAAGAAAACCTCATGCCAAGAAAACAGAAACCCTCAATAGAGGAAGGTACACTCTCCAAGTCACATGCTGAAAAGATCAGGGACCCCATGACTCCAGGCTCTGTTCTTGATGTCAGAGTCCTGTCAGAAGAGACTGGCACTAAGGTTGTCATACTAACTGAGGACAGCCACGGCAGACTCACCAAAATGCAGGAGCTGAGCCCAGACACTGGACCTGCCAGAAAAACGGTGACACTGATCTACAGACCAAAGAGTGCCCAGCACCCAGACGGCCATTATGATGTTCACATCAATAACCAGACTCTTAGCATTGACAGCGAGAACAAGAGCTGCCTGTTTCATGCTTTGGCACGAGGCATGAAACCACAGGCCAGCAAAGAAGAGATTGCTTTGGAAGCAGACCGCCTGCGATCTGTGGAGACCAAGGCTCTCCTCAAAAATCCAGGCCAATGGGAACCTTTTATCAAGCGAAAAGAGTGGACTGAAGCAATCAGAGGAGGGGGCTGGCTTGTGGAAGAGGGTGCAGCAAAAATGACAGAAAGTGTAAAAGAGATACTTAAAGATGAGGTTGGCAAAATAGAGAAATACAAAGACTGGAAAAAATATGCAGTTCAAAATCGACAAGAAACCAATGGAGGAATTGGACAGTTCATCAATGCAGATAACCAGCCACCATTGAATAGTATACTGCAAGCTAGACATTTGAACCAGAATAGCAGATTGGCAGAAGCCATGCTTGAAGTTGCAACAAACTCATCTTCTCAGGATGTCAACCTGATTGATAAAGTGCCCAAAAATCATGACCTTGAACTTCCAACTGTTTATGTGCCTAAAGAAGTACACCATGAGTTTCCCAATATGATCTCCCCAGACTTTATGACACACTTGGCTTCTACCATCAGTCAGAATGATGTTGTGGGCGCCTTCAAAATGATGATTCTTGGTGCGTTGCCCAGCTTCAGATTGAAAAGTGACAACATTTTTAACAACCTCAACTTTCAGAGCTTCCAGATAAGTAAAACCCGGCTTGCCATCTTTGAAAATAGCTTCCAGCAACACAGTGCAAAGATGGTAAACACATGGTTCAACCTGCTTGAAGTCAAGGGAGTCATGACAGAGACCCATCTTACCAACATTACTGCATGGATCGACAATAAAGGCTACGAAGATCAGAATGATTCACACAGACAGCTTGTCTCCAACCTCCTTAAATGAAAGGTAATATTTCAGTTAATTCCATGTTACAATAAAGTGTTTATAGTACTTGAGGTAGGTAAAATAGGGGTAGGAAGTACATGGAGTAAATCTACATGTTCCGTTTTGAAGTGTTGGCATGATACTAAAATTGATGAGGGACAAAGACATTATGCTAATAAAAAGAAGAGAAAATGAGCTGACTGAACTCATCAGGCTCATCACTGTGGCTGGAACTAAATACTGTCCTCCAATTTCATTGTAAATATCTGACTGGTGCCTTGTGTGTACTGTAGAAAATCATAAATGCTAATTTCCACAATGGAAGTGTGTGCAGCTTTTAACTCCAGAGTCTGTGAAGAGTTTAAAAAAGGGAAATATATTTACAAAAAGATACATACATTGAAAGAACCCTTTTACGCAGTATACTTTGCATTATGGTGTGCATTTCAGTGAAGTTTTTTTGTTTTCTCACAGTGTATTCATATCTGCAAATGAAAGAACTCCACCCACCTGATCATCATCATCAGGAGATCTGTCTGGATATGAATCACAAGGATTGCCATATGGTTTAATTTAAACAAACGAAATGTTATTATTTACTGACTCACTGCCTGTCCTATCTTATCTTGAAATTGATAAACGGTAAAGTAAAGTCCTTGAAAGTTTATTTTAATCTACATTACAATAAATTCCTTGATAGGAGTACAAAATTAAGTGTGTTATTGGCAGATTATTTTCAAACAACATAATCATTAATTTTCCTTGTTTATGCCGTAACTGTTCAGCCATTGGTGGGTGTGAGTAGTTGAACATTCCCATGAAATGGACCACTTAACTGACTAAATGCGCTGGTGTACCTTGAAATCTGAGGGAAATCATTGTGGTATGTAGGTAGGAAAGTGACATTGTTTTAGGTCAAAAAGTGCAACATTTCAATCCATTACTGTACTTTCTAATATTTTGCTATTTAAATGCAATTAATTAGACTCTAATTTAATTTAATTTAACTCTCTTTGTTACCCTTTTTTTTCAAATGTATCATTTAAATACAAATAAGACAAGTATAGTTGGCTAATATTCATTTTACATTTCAGTCAAGTTTGTGCTGTTTAAATTTACCACCCAGTTTTTGGATTTTAGCTTGATAAAAACATAGCACAGCCTATTTGTGTGTGCTATGACTATTGATTGCAAATTAATTTTATGCATCTTTTCGTGTGTTCTGCACCGCTTCATTAGTTTTTCAGTTATATATAGTTATAGTTAATGAGAGTTTTATAAGAGTTAATAAGAGTTGTCTCCTTTATATGCAGGACTTTATACAGTATTCTCATGGTTAAGCATTCAATAATGTCCAACACTTTTACTGTCAGATGTAGACTACTTCTTAAACATCATTTAGTGGATGATCCCATCTGCACTTTTTGAAAAACACAATCTTAATTTTTATAAATAATTTCTATAGGATATCAGAATCAGAATCAGAATCAGCTTTACTGGCCAAATACGTTTGCAACATACAAGGAATTTGGTTTCGGCAGGTGGCATCACTCATGCAATGAACAGCATCCATGTAAAAATCGAATTTTCTATAGATGAGAATCAGCTTATCATGTCGACAGAGCTAAATTACTGGGTGTTCAGAGAAATAATTCACTGCTTTAATGAAACAAATTTATTATACCATTTCAGCGCTTCAAGTGCTGCTAAAAACATTTTTAACATAAAAAAAAAATCTTTAAACTCTGCAGAACAAAACCACCTGAGATGTGTGTGAGGTACAAAAGACAAACTTGGCTAGCTGTGGAGGCTAAAATAAACTCTTCTGGTATTACTGCATACTGTCAAGTGAAATAGTACACCGAATTTCTACTGATACTAGTCAGCCTATAGTGCCTTGCTTTTAAATAAGATGTATGATTTGAACTGTATTAAGGCTCGTCTGCCTCGACTACACCTCCCAACATTAAAAAGATTTAAAACAGATGTTCTTTCAAAAGTCAATGAAACCAAGGAAACTGAATAATCTGTCATAGATGCCTTTTTTCCAGCTGTTTTGGAATCTTATTTGTTTTGTTTTTGATTTTTGGACCTTTGACTTTAAATTTTTTCTTGTGTTTCTCCAAGGGGTGACTGTCGTGTTTAAATGTATTTGTTTTGGTTTTTTTGTTGTTTTTTTTTGCTTTGTTTTTTTTGTGGTTGTTATATTGAAAAAGAACCCAAGGGAAAACCAGCAGAGACTTTGTTGATACTAATGGCAGTTGAATAGATGGTGAAGAATTAGATCACATGTTCCATCATTATCATTATCAGAGAATACTTGTGAATAGTTTTGCTGAATACTTTGTCTTTACCTCTTTTTCTTTTTCACCTTCTTTCTAAATCTCATTTTTAAATTTAATTACAAATTGTTGGATTTTGGGATGGATGGATTGACAAAGGAAATGATAAGATATAGGGAAATTATGACTATAAGGGAAATTGTGTAATGGTGTAAAATAATTGTAGACAATATTACAACATAAAGCTTGAGATGTGCTTCGGACATGCTGACTATTAGCTGAGGTGCTGATTGGATGAAGAGAACACAGGGGCTTGGAGAAGGTGAAACAGACCTGATAAAAATCCAGACACAGTTTTAATAATAGAAATGCTTCAGACTAAGTTCTCCTCACTTAATGAGTCCTTTTGCTAAAAGTAATCACATTGCCTTCAGAACTAGCAGGTTGCATTGAGTGTAGATTTTGCCGGGTTCTGTTTAACTCTGAGTTTCTGCTCTGCAGCTACAGCATCTCATGCATTATCTTTGAAAATTGTGGCAAATGTACATGTGATTCAAGGATTTAGTGCAACTACAAGTTTTACAGCTAGTTAAAGGGTACTTAAAACTTGTGTTTTTGAGGTGACCAGTGCTCGAAGTGGAATAAAACAAGTGATGGTGCTGTATTTGTGGTGCACATATTTCAACCATACTTTCCTAAGTTTACCACAATTATCATACTAGCCCTTTAGTACACATGTAATGTTAAAGTACCATTTTCTCCCCAAAAAAACCCTAACAGCAACACACAGCTGACAGATGCAACAGCAACAGAATCATTAATCAATAATATAAACATAGCTGGCACTGCAGCCATAAACACACTCACACACAAGCAAAAACACACACACACAAACAGCTGGATGACACAACAAGATTAAAAAAAATCTAACTGCACACAAAACACAAACCCTAACCTATAAACCACAATACTGAAATAGCAAAAAGACAACGAAAGTGTGAAATAATAAGGTAACTTACTTTACATGATTACAGCAGGAGATGATGGAGCTCCATGTTAAAAGAAAGTTCAGTCTGGATGTAATCTTTGATGCTCCGATGGTTGTTTTATTCCAACGACAATTTAAAACTCTTGTGTATATCTTGTGGGTTCGAATGATGACGGCCCACAGGAAATGTCTCACTGTGGCATTAAAAACCCCTTCACAAGTGATAGAAAGATCCTTTTTTTGTGACCTCTCTCCTCAGCTGCATCACACTTAATGTGCTGCCTCTTCTACAGTAATGGATGAGTGTCTGTTGTACTAATGAGAGAAGTTCCCACAGAGAGTAAAGTGTAAAAATCCCAGTACTGTGTACCAGTGAGTACCAGCCCATTTCGAGCACTGGAGCCAACAATGAACTTCATATATATTTGCAATATCCTTATGTGCTTAATTGCAAAATTCTCTTTCATTAGTACCTGAACAGTGTGCAACCTTATGTCTGAATATTTATATCTAATAAAAAGATCTAAAAGCAACAGTGTCTTATTGTATTGATTATTATAAAGTCTATCAGCGAACACTGGAGTCTTGACAGACATTGGATACTCTTAGGAATCTCATGCGAGTAAAGGTTACTGTTTAAAGCACATAAACTGTTGATCCCAGAAACTGCAACTGATATAGAAAACACAAGTTTTCAGCTTTTCCAAAAATCCTCCCAATGTAGAGTTTAATATTAAGATTGGCACTTGGCATTCTTCATCACACCATCCAAGAAATACATTAATTAGATTCATAGCCTTCAGGTTTCCCTTTTATTAAACATTTGCAGGTTGAAACAGAAAGGTATCAGAACCAATGTTCCTCATTTCAACTGATAACATATTTTCATGGATCTTTTTCACTATCAGGGTTAGGTGGTTAGCTGGTTCTATTTAAGTGACTTAAACAACCTCTCCATCCCATTCTCTCTTCCAAAGTCTCATGTGGTTGAGAAAGTCATGAAGAGCAGCTTGGTGATTATCAGGACCAAAATCATTTTATTGTTTTTATAAAAAACTATTAAATGGCTGAGCTCCGAGCAGCTGCGAAAGTGAACTGGGCAAAGAGTGAGGCCTTAGCAGCTAGAAATTGGTCTGCAGGTCTTCCATAGATGCCAGAGGGGTGTAACTTTACCAGGGGTGGGGGTATCTCAGAGATGATGAGAAGACAAGAAGAATTGGAAGTGTGTGATGGAGACAGTCGATGGGAAGTTGATAAGGTGGAGTTGTCTCCTACCTCAGATGTCATGCACAGAAGGAGTTCTGATCATTGATAACCTGGTAGAATCAACTGTCTGGCACAGGCTGTCGAGCCTCCCTCTGGTCTGGTACAGGTGGTGCACTCCGTAATCGTAAATTTCTTTTTGGATAAATTAGACTGGGTGGCACAGAGTAAACTTATCTGCAAAAAAGGGGGCTCTAGTGGACCTGGGAAGCTGAGTAGCAGCTTGTAGGGAAACACTTCCTACAATCTTACCATACAGGAAATGATTACAATCTATTAACAAGCACCAATGTAAGAAAAACAGGTCTGGGTTTTGATGCCTAGCTCTAACCTTAGGGTAATCCCATGACCCCCATAGGACTCTTTTTAGAGCGCTGCATTGTAATCCAACCATCAGGTCATAAACATAAAATATAAATAATACATAATATATAAAAATAGTATATATACTGATATTTAGATGAGAAAAAGATATCATGTCTAACTTTGAACTTAATCCAGCCAAATAAACCTTGAAAACATTGTACCTTCTGAAGTCTTGATTTATTGATCTTGAACATTTTTTGTGGTGTGACCAACACAAACATACGAACTGAGGTTTAACTTTACTATTAAAGGAGGTGATAACCTATAAATCTGAGCAATTGAAATATACAGATCTGAAATATACTGACAACTTCATATGCATATTCCATTTGTTAATACCTTAACTCTGATCTTACACCTATAAATAGCTGATTATATTAAACTGTCTTGTCATTGGCTATTTTGCTTGCAAATATACTTTTCTTACAACAATTTACTTATGCAGCTTTACGATCATGTTTTAAGAGTGGGCAGATAGTTTATTTTTCATCTTGGAACACTTTTTCATGCTGGATGTTTACTGTACTGTTTACCTGTGCACAGATAAATGTCAATATTATTTTGTCAGAAGCAGCAAAGCTCAATAATTAATTAATCAACACATCTGCCAAATTACATCACACACACTCAGTCATGATATTACAGGAATACACTAACATTGATTCAAGGGAAACAGTAATGACATGTCCACTAAATCAGTTAACTCAAGAGTTTCATGTTACACTTCAGAACATTTAAATAAATCACAGCACTATAGGTAAATTCCAGTGTAGTGACAGAATAAGTACAATACACTCAGTGCAAAGACGGTACAGATTTTTTTTTCTTCAGAGAGGATTTTCCTGCATATTGTATGTGAAGACATGTAGAGATTGCAACATTCCCAATAAATCATACACAATTTTTATTCTTTCAACAACAACAAAAATCTCACTTCCAGAGAAGGGTAGACCATACTATGAGATCATGCTTATTATTTTCAATGATGCTTAAAATATCACTACTTTGTACTGTCATTACTTTTACTTTTGGTAGTTCTTCATCTACTGAAAGTTTTGCTGTCCACCAGACAGCTGCAGATAGTAAAGGTATGTTCAGGGCTTGGCTACATGCTGACCGGACAGCTTGGACATTAAATCTCACACTTTTATTTTTTCCAACAGAAAAAGTCGAGTCTTATTGCAAACGCTGGGTGAAGTTTTCTGGGAAAAGTCCCTTTTGAGCACTAGCTCCATGTGTTAACCAGTCGCTCTCTTTGACCCCTGTGAGCCAGCCAGCATCCTGCAAAAAACGACCACAAACAAAACATCACTACAGGCATGAATGACTGTTAGGATTCTGCTTGGTGCTTCTTCCAGTATGATGTTGACCTCTAAATAAAGCATTTTAAAGTATCACCAACTATTCTCACCTGATCCTCTGCAGAAGCAGTGGGGACCACCAATACCACATCCCCTCTCTTGAGTTCAAGCTCATCTGAATTTGCAGCCTCAAAGTCATGCATTGTCTCCACCTGCAAGAAGAAAAAGACTCCACAACTCATATAACATCACCACTGCTGACGACAGATTCAGCATTGAGTAAAAAAAATACTTACAAGTGTTTTTATTTATAATTTGTAGCACTGAAACTTAGCAAGTCATATGGGGAAGAATTCCCACCTTGTAGAGAAAGTCATCAGGGAGCCCAGACACTCCACCAGAGGGACTCATGTGTTTGACTGTCTGGTTCTCAGCTGTCACACCATTGTCACTGATGGCGATGGGAGAGATGATGTCAGCATCACGGTCATCATCGCCTTCATTACTTGATGCAGGTTCAATCACTACAGAGGGAATTGGCATCTTTTCCTGCAGAGAAAAAAATTGTTAGCCCTTACAATTATAACTTCTTACTTTCTATTACAAACTTGCCCAAAATTTGATTGATTGACTGACTGACTTGGTGGTTGATCGATTGATTGAAACAGGATGGTGATTTGACTAAACTCAGAAATTCATAATTTTTAAGAATCTTGACTGATGCTTTTGATACATGGTTTTAGTTTTGAGAAAGAGGTTTATTAAAATAGAAAATAGAAAAATTGATTGTGCAAACACTAAATGAGTGATTTTTTCTTGAATTTCAGGTCAAAATAAAACACAAAAAGATATCTTCATTCATAAAATCAAAGTTACCGATGGAGTTGCTTCACCTGGCGTAGTTGTGGCTTCGTCAGCTGAGGGAATCTGTGTGCAAAAAAAATGTACATAAGTTCACAATAATAATTATTACAATTATTACAAACAAAACATCAGTATAGACTGTCTGTGTTTTGCTCTAAAAGTGTTTTTGTCACAGAAAACAACACTTAGAAAACTGATCTTCTGCGACACAATAATTCGATTAAATATTCTAGCACAAGAAATTTCACTTACAAGGTTAATTTTTGAAAGTTCAGTGTTCTACGTGTTCTTTGAGGTTGACATCCAGGGTGTTTTTTTTTCTTAAAACTGCCTTTTTCAATTGAAATTTATTTAAAACATTTCACCATTAAAATCATTATATTGTGATGACAGAGAGAATTTAAACTGATAAGTGAAAAACTCTGGAAGCCCTCATGCATCAAACAAAGTACAGCAAAGTTAGTTAAATAACATGAACACTCATGCAAGTCAAACCAGTTGCGATCTCACTGTTTCACAGTATGCAACTGTTAAACCAGTTCTTTAAGCATTTACTGAGACTCAAAATCAGGTACGAATATGACTAGAAGAGTGCACTGAGTAAATGTATCAACTGTGAAGCCTGCAACAAAATAGTTATGTCTTGTTTTTCATGTAACTGACTGGTTTTGCCCTTTCTTGTGACTCCTAAAAGAAAAAAGAGTCAGTTGTTAATCAAGTGAAGTAAGGGTTCAGTGATCAATAGGTAAACAAGAAGAATTAGGTTCTACAATTAGTAATACAGGTTTTTATAATATGCAAATCAGCACAACTACTACAAGTCTTGGGGATTTCAATCATACATGTTTACAAAAAAAGGTTCGGCTGATGAGTAGGACTATTCAAGAAGACAGTGAGGAGGAGGAGGAGGAGGAGGAGGACAGTGCAGGGGAGATGGTGGTCATGGTGAAAGGGCTGATAATGACATCTATAATGACAAGGCTGATGATGATGATGATGATGATGATGATGATGATGTTGATGATGATAACTGGAAATGTTGATGTTGAATATCAGATGACGAGAAAGATCAACAGGTTCACTCACAGCAGGTTTCTCCTCCTTCAGGCCTTCAGAGCATTCAACTGTGTCTTCCTCTCCAGCATGGCCAGCAGGTTCCTCTACCTCCTCAACAGGAGGAACCGAATGTGGTTTAACCTCTTCTCCAGCAACAGAAGCTGCATGTTCCTCAGCAGCAGGAGGAGCTCCAGGTTCCTCAGCGGCAGGAGGAGCTCCAGGTTCCTCAGCGGCAGGAGGAGCTCCAGATTCCTCAGCAGCAGGAGGAGCAGCAGGAGGAGCAGCAGCAAGGGGAACTGGAGGCTTCTCACCAGCTGGTGGGGATGAAGGCTCCTCGCCAACAGAGGGAGCTATGGACTTATCTTGTTCCTTAGCAGCTTCTGTCTGTGAGGCTTCAGGAGCTTCAGTCGATTCGGAATTTACTTCGTTCTTTTGCAAAGAAAAATGTTTGTCAACCCTAAAACTGTGGTGGTCTGGCCTTTAACATTTTGGATGAAATTTAATAAAAGGTTCATGTCACTTTTCATAAGTACTTATCTAAGTTTTATTCATATTTTTCTATCTTTCTGTTTACAAATGATGTAAAAAAGAGTGTAAATATATCACATTTAAGTACAAACCAACTTTAAATACAGCAGTTACTGAGACAACAGGGTAAAATTGACTTGACTTGAAAATAATTCAACCATATTTTTGACATAAAAAACGGAAGAGGAAGAAACAAAATTGAGACAAATTCGGTGAAGGCTTAGGTTACAATAAAATTGTTAGTTAATTAAAAATAGTAAATTAAAGAAATTTGAATATTACTGACGAGTAAATTTTCATTAAATAGTGCACATGATGTTCATGAGTTGGAAACTTACCATCTTATCAAAATCAGCAAAAAATGATGGAGCAGTGGCATCCTTCACAGTGCATGTGTTTAGAAAGAGAAGAGTCACAACTGCCAGTCAGAATCCAGAGATCCATCATCATTTAGCATTCATAGAAAAATAAAGCTATACTTGGACATTAATACAGCGAACATTCACAGACAGGATCTCAAGAGGAAAGTCATTAGGAGATGGGTCTTTACAGGGAAAAGACCTCTGAGGGCTTAATGCAAGCATGCAGTTTAGCTCAATGTCTTCTTTAGCACCTTATAAGCTCTGCAGCACCACACCTCACCCCCATGGTGACCTCTGACCTCCAACTACTTTTGTAGCACTTCAGAGACTTACTAATATACAAGCCACCAAATATTATGTGGCCATTTTCTTGCTTGACGTGTCCTTATTTTGTTCTGCTCAACAATGGTAACAGCTCTGAAATATTAAAAGTTACAACTCAGTTACTTTGGATCTAAAAAATCTATCTATCTGTCTGCCTGTCTGTCCACTTGTCCGTCTATCTATCTATCTATCTATCTATCTATCTATCTATCTATCTATCTGTCTATCTATCTGTCTGTCTGTCTGTCTGTCTGTCCACTTGTCCGTCTGCCCGTCTATCTATCTATCTATCTATCTGTCTATCTGTCTGTCTGTCTGTCTGTCTGTCTGTCTGTCTGTCTGTCTGTCCATCAAAACTATCTGATTGAAAGTCCATAGAATTCATCCATGCGCATGAAATATTTCAATTTTTCTCTAGACAGTGGGTGCAAGTTTAATTTTAGGGTTAGGTTTTTTTTTAAGGGTTTTTGAAAAATTACCTGTGAAAATCCATTAAATGCATCTGTCATCTACATTAAATTGCAAATAAAGAGAATTAGTATTAAAAACCTGCAGGTGAGAAGAGTATCAAGGTTGTAAACATAGATTTGATGTGAAAACAAAAGTATGGAATGAACAAACAGACACAGCAAGCAAGAAGAAAGGGCAGGAGGAGCTCAGGCTGGGATCCAGGTTTTAGGACAACTATTTTCACTTTTTCAATCTATGGGAGCATAGAATACAGCGAATGGGATTCATTATTTATTCAACTCTATGCTCTAATCTACCACACCGTAGACAGGAGGAAGTCAAATACCTCTTCCTTTTCTGTATCTAGCTCTTGGTACAACTTTCCCAATCTCCGGTTTGCAGCCTCATCTTCGGACATGTCTGAATTTTCTGGTTCTTTGTGAAACCTGGGATTGTTTACATCTCTCATTCCTTCTGTTGCTGACACTGATGCTGAGCTTTGTTGAGGGACAGACGACTTGCAGCCGCTGTTGTGACTCACTTCCTGCCAGGACATGGTGTTGGAGGCAGGAACCTCAGTCATTGAAGAGATTGCTGAGAAACTGTGGTCAAAAGAGTCTCCTGCATCCCCAGTGGCCACAAAACCACATAAACCAAAATTAACCCCTCCTCCCTTATCTCCAAACTGGGTTTCGGCAAAAGGATCTGAATCAAATGCACCTCCTCCCTGTGTTTCGGCAAAAGGATCTGACTCAAAAGCACCTCCTCCCTGTGTTTCAGCAAAAGGATCTGACTCAAAAGCACCTCCTTCCTTGGCTTCGGTAAAAGGATCTGACTCAAATGCACCTCCTTCCTGTGTTTCGGCAAAAGGATCTGACTCAAAAGCACCTCCTCCCTGTGTTTCGGCAAAAGGATCTGACTCAAAAGCACCTCCTTCCTTGGCTTCGGTAAAAGGATCTGACTCCAATGCACCTCCTCCCTGTGTTCTGGCAAACGGATCTGAATCAAAAGCACCTCCTGCCTTGTTTTCGGCAAAAGGATCTGAATCAAATGTACCTCCTCCCTGTGTTTCGGCAAAAGGATCTGACTCAAAAGCACCTCCTCCCTGTGTTTCGGCAAAAGGATCTGACTCAAATGCACCTCCTCCCTGTGTCTCGGCAAAAGGATCTGACTCAAATGCACCTCCTCCCTGTGTCTCGGCAAAAGGATCTGAATCAAAAGCACCTCCTCCCTGTGTTTCAGATGTAAAAACTCCTTTGTCTTCTTCCCCTGCCGGTTCAGACTGTTCTTTGTAAGCTGATGTAAGATCACCTTGTTTTTCTGGCTGCTCCTCTACAGCTGCACAGTTTCTGTCTGCTTCATCACTCTCTGGTAAAATCTGTTCAACACCTTCATGTCCACTTCCCCAACCCTCTGAGGTGTTTACTGTGGAATGATCTTCATACGAGAGTTCATCATCAGCACTTGCCCAGCCTCCACCCTGACCTCCATCACCCCACTCTTCAGCTGTTTCATATTCAGACCCAGAACCGTCTGGAGACCTAGACCATTTGTCTCTTCTTTCCTCTGTGCTGTCCTCAATCTGTTCACCATGCTCATTAGTGAATATAAGTCCTGGAGTGGACTTCCTGCGATCTTCTTGCCCTGCTTTAACATCCCCTGAAACTTCCTGCCCTGTCTCACCTTCATCACCTCTGACTGCAGAGGAATGATGATTAAAGTCAGTTTGACCTTCCCAGCTGCTAACCTCGTCCTCAGCTGCTGTCGCTGCCTTACTGTCCTGAAGAGGTGTAGTTGCGTCTCCACCAGGCTGACAGCTGTCCTGGGGCCAGTCCTGAGCCCCACCTTGTTCCCCACCCTGTGAACCCCCAGGCCCTACAGCTGGGGCCTTGGCTCCTGAAGTAGCATCTCCATTTGCTGACAAAGTACCAAAGTCAGCGGACCAGTCAGCAACGAAACCAGCATCTGTAGACTGCTTGGGAAAGGCAGGGATTGGGTTAAAGTTTGCCCCCACCTTCACTAAACCCACAGTACTGAGTCTAACTGTAAGACCAGTGCATAAAAATACAGTGTTCGGTTAAAATACAAAGACTGATGCAAGAATTAAACTGGTGGCACAAACACACACCGATCAAAATACCATTGAACCATTAGGTAAATTACAACTTTTAAAAACTACAGTTGTCACCACCAGAGCTTCAGTACAACATTGTTCTCACCAGTAGACAACTTTTTTTCTGTCAACAGGTGCATAGCTTTAAAAATATATATATATTTATGCTTCTTTTGGTAACAGCAAAAAAAGCTGAACCATGTACTGCTGTGCATTGCAGGGAAAAAAGCTAAAAAGTATTCTGACCTACTAAAAGAAGGCCAACCAAAATAATCCATCTCTTTCAGTGTGTGCTATAACTTTTTTACCTTGTTACAAGTCAGCCCTTTGCTTTGACACAACATTTTATTATAGAACTGCCACATTCCAAACATATGCACAACTGAGTATTGCACTGTATAGCACCACAGATCAGTCTGTTTGAGTCAGAATTTCAACATTTTATGGATGAGACATTAAGCAGAAGAAATAGAAAATAAAAGATTGCAAAAGCAATGATGAAAAGCTTTTTACTGTGGAGATAAAAACCTGTTTGAATCTGAGTTTACAGACCAGTGACCGACCAGATGAAAGAGAAAGGGGGATCTGAGGAAACTGATAATTGGAACATTTGTTTAACTGGTTGACAGGTTTTCCATTTATTTGGAGATACTTAGTGCTATCTTACCTGAGAGTTAGTTGTAGCAGTGCCCCTGTGCACTTTTGTTCATGTTTGACAAAATGCTTTGCCAAAGGAAAGGCCTATCTGATGGCAGGGTTAAGTGGTGACATTATTGAAAACACTGAGGACAATCAAACTGATATGGGTTATTTTTGGTGGGCCTTGTTTTAGTTAAACAAAAACATTGTTGCTGCTGTTCCTATCTACATTTGTGCACTGTTTACTGCAGTAATATTCTATTCTTCTACCCCCTAAAAAGAGCTCAAACTTTTCCTTTAAAATCACATGCTTCATGAACTTCATGAGTATTCTACGAATCTGTTTCATTTCCACGATAATGAAAATGCCTTTTTTCCACTAATAGGAGGGTCAAAGGATGGAGAAATGTTAAAAAATGTTAACATGCAATATACAGTATATCAATGTACTACACGTTGAACATGATAATTGGAATGTCGGTGAATGTAAATTTAAAACCATGTAATCAAGTTTTAGTAATAATTACAAACAGAAGTGATGTTGTGCAGCTGTACTTACAGGCTGAGCTGTTTGGGCGTTTGCCTGAAAAAAAAGATGACAAGAGGTGATGACACACGTGTCTTATGTACAGGCACAACTATATGTATTAACTTGTTAAATTATTTGACCCATTTTACTCTTCACTTTATTATTCCCCAGTGACATTTTATCCTCAACTACAATCACAGGATTTATAGAGAAATAAATGTTTGTGGTACTAACCACCACTAAAATGACATCCTTCATCAACTTGAAACGACAGAAAACTTTACTCACCGACCACATATCCCAGGGCACAGCTGTCTGAAAGGGCCAGAGCACAGGCAGTCATAAAATTATACAGATAAAAGCTTAATACTAAGAACAGAGACAAAGAACAATAAACTGTATCTTTAGGTCATATAATACATCTCCATTCATTCCCAAAGTCTTCAGATAAAACATTTGTGTGATGCAGCCAGTGTTGCTGTCTTTACTTTTTTCTGTCAGACATGCTCAGGTGTGTATGTCTACTCTTTGTTTTAAACTTCTGCAAGTAACTGAGACAACCTGTGGTATTGGCGAAACACTTTCATCTGGCTGAAACGCGTCAAAGTCCAGGTCAAGGAGAGACTCTCCTGGTCGTTCATTGGGCTGTGGACAACAACAAAAACAAAAAGATGTCAGCGAGTACATAAATCCCATCATGCAAATTACTCTTCTCTGTGTTAGGGTTGGGTTACAGTTACACAGACCTGTGATGGCGAAGGTGCTGGTAAAAATTCTCCTCCAAAAAGGTCAATGATCTGCTCCTCTGCCACTTCCTTGGTAGGTGTGACCTTTGGTGGTGGAGGCACTGGTGGTCCCTTTTTAAGCTGCAAAAATAATTCATGAGCTTTAAGGAAATCAAGTCAGGGTAGATTTAATTAAGCAGCACCTCTTTACTCTTTCTATTCCATTTAACTGTTTGTTTAAAATCAAAGATGATGGATGAAGCCACATGTGGATGGTAACGAAATTGGTGATAAAGTTCAACAGCACACAGTCTTTTATCATTATAACTACAACTTGTAGCACACCTGCAGAGCTGCTACCAAACTGTGGTGAAATAAAGCAGGTTATGTGTTTCCACTGGATTTCTGTAAACTTAGTCAGTTTCACAGTCTTTCAATATAGATTTAATCAGTAGCCAGAGTCTGCAGAGACTTCTGTGAACCATCTCAGGATAATTCATGAGCTGCGAGCAGAACTAGTTTAATCTGTGTCTTACTTGCTCAGTTATCTGGCACCAGAAACAGGAAAACAAGGAAATTGAATTCCTTCAGTTGTGTATATGGATTATAACATTATAGCATTATAACACAATGTAGGTTCTGACAGAGAGAGGATCTGTGCGTTTCCTCAAGCCGAACTGTCAGACCTTTTCTTGAGTCAAAAGATGTCACTTCCCAGACAAAGGACAGATTTCTGCTGCAAAAACAGTTTTCCCATACAAATGTTAAGAGTTTTTTTTACCTTTGTTTTGGGTTTCAGGATGCAGAATATAGTAAGTGCAAAATCACAGCACAGGACTGCAAGTAAAGATTTTCACAAAAGGGTGCGACACTTTAAAAAGCCACTTCGGAAAACTTTCCCCAAAGAAACTTACGTTCATAACTGTGTAATCACTGTAAAATGTATCAAAGTCATTTATATGGTAATTCTCCAATAAATAAGTAAACATCTAAAGGGACTTTCTGATTTTGTTTTTACTTTTTGTTTTGTCTTCTTGTTTGTTTGTTTTGTGTGTGCGTGCGTGCGTGCGTGCGTGCGTGCGTGCGTGCGTGCGTGCGTGCGTGCGTGCGTGCGTGCGTGCGTGCGTGCGTGTGTCTGTGGATATGCGTGGGTGGGCAGGGGAGGGTTATTGGAGATCGTATTTAATTAATCTATGAAAAGCACTCAGCACTACATTTTCTCTGTGTGAAAAGTGCTCTACAAATAAAGCCTGACTGACTGAAAAGTATCATGGCAGTCAACTTTTTAAACACACGTTCACTTCATAAGGCTCTGTGCACATTCCTGTCAACAGGGACTCAAAACGGACCTATCACGTGTTGCTCGCTCTCATCAGGAGACACAGGTTGTTATAATTGTGAGTAATGAAGAATTTCAAAACATATTACACCTTTTTAGGTGTAATATGCACCACTGCAAATAAAGCAAGACAAGAATACTGAAATGACTGCTGATTGTGTTAATCAGTAAGTTACTGTATTCATTTTACTACTCATTGCACTCTGTACCTCTCATTTGTTTGCCATGTGAAAAATGCAAATTGTACAGCTGTTTAAATTTGATACAGCATATTTAATCATACTCAAGAACTGCACATAGGTCTGACCCTTCTCAAAAAAACGGACATGTGAAAATCCCTTTTATTTTTACCAAAGTAATATTACTATTGGCAGTGTGTCATGAGTAGACATAAAAAAATTCCAAAGTGGTCTATATTTCCTGTTGTTTTATCATTTTTATTAGAGTGTTAATGAAATGTTGTGTAATGTATTGATGTTATTATTACTTACAAACAAGAAAAACAACATTTTCTACTTAATGAATTGAATGTATTTTGGTTCCCATGACAAGAAACAATGGCACGATGCACAGTTTGGTTTAGTGACACTTGAAACAAAATATACAGTAACTTTGTATAAAAAGTTACTTTCCCTAACCAAATACCTCTCTTGCCAAGAGAGAACAAAGCCATGAAACAACTGGTTAAAGAGTGATGCATTCTGTTGGTTCATTTGGATGTAAATTTCTAAACACAACATTCTCATGGCTGGATCAGGTGTGCAGAGCGTGTTACCAACAGTGATCTAGCCAGGTTTTAAGAGAGCCACCTTTGTGAAATTGACAACACTGTGGTAAGGCACAACATACAATGCTTACCCCTTAAACTTGTCAGTATGCCCCAACCACCCCCACCACCACCACCAACCCAACAGTGACATGAGAGACACGAGCTGGAAAATGCTTCTGGGAAGCATCAAGGTATTTCAGTATTTAGAGATCTTAGATCCCCAAAAACTGATACATAAATAAAACAGAACTATAAAAACAACAACAACAACACACTCTAAATTAATATTTCATCATTTCTATTCTGCTGCTCTAAAGGTGAATGATATCTCTACAACACTGGTTCTCTCTACGTCAGAGGGGTTGGTCTGCTCTACAAAGTAAAACATTCACTATGGTTTTATTCTGTCGAGTCACTTCTATGGCTTATTGCAGTTCCTGTAAAAACAAACTGGAATTTTGAAGGCTCAGTCCCTCCAGTCCAGAAATTTTAATTCAGCTTCAGACACTGAATGAATTTTCACAGAGTGATTAAATAATTGCAGAGTCATCTCTCTACAACACACATTTTAGATGCATTTTTCCAATTGTAGGCAGCTAAACTGTTTCTGCTGCTGAGTTGCATTATGAGAGCCCATTCAGAACAAATCCAGCACTCTGACCAAAAAAGCCAGCTCTGCCATTCATTCTAATGAGGAGGATAAGAAGAGGAGAGCCACTCCCCACTGCAGCAGAAAAAGTTTGAAACATCAACATTTGAAAGGGCCAGGACCTTCAGGCTTCAGGCTGCTGCAGCCAATCAGGGAACAGAGTCGTAAGAGGCTGTTACAAGGGATCTGCGATGGTAGTCACAATGTCGGATTGTGTCCAAATGCCAGATTTTGGCAACACCACCTTCAAAAATCCAGTCATTACATTTGCTGGCTGACATTTTTAACAAACATCAATCATTCATTTTTTTTGTGTAAATTCACCAGAGTTTCTGTATCTGCATACTGAGCGACCAGTGACAGTCATCTCATTAACAGTAAGTCAACATCAACACAGTACACTTATGTAAAGCTGCCAGATGAGTCTGTTACAGAGAAAACTGGGAACCAGTGTTCTAGAAACACAGTGTAAGACATCACAGACATACACACACATACACACTGAAAGTCTGATCTCAGACCCAGAACAGTCAGTGGAGATGAGGGGATATTCTACAAGCATCAACTAAACTGTTCATAACAACACTGGTATTATATAATATACACACACACACACACACACACACACACACACACACACAGACACACTAACACAGACAAATGACAGAGTGATGATACATGTTCACTCACCAATAATTAGACAAAAGTGCGCAGCAAAGAAAAACAGTCACAGGAAGTTATTGTGAGGTTCTGATGGTGGAACGAAACCAACAAACAGTAAAATACAGAGAAACACTGCTCATACTTAAGTAGTTTCACTATTTCTGCCAGTCACTTTTTCTAGGATCTAGACAGCACTGCATCTACCTGTGAGGCAGATCTGGTTCCAGTTAGGGAACATCTTCGTGGGTGGGAGATTGTGATCCACTTAGGGTTAGATCCACCGGTTAAGAGTATCTACACTTACAAAGATCTGATTTACCTGTGTAGGTGATTTAGGCCGTGGTGGTCCAGGTGAGACAGGGCGGAGCATGTGATTGGAACTAGCATCTGGACTGTCAGGTGGACTCTCGTCTTCTGGTGGTGACGGAGTTCTGGCGAGTCTCAGTGGTCCTGAATCACTGATAGACGAGACAAACTACATGATCACAGGACCTCAGAAGTCTTTCCTTTGGTAGTCTGGGGTCAGATGTCACACAGATGTTACATTCATATTTGTCTAAATCGTCATACAACATGAGCGACTGAGCACACACACTCAAGATTTTCATTACAGTTATTGACACTTTTATACCCAAACTACATCAGATTCTTGGATTTTAGACTTGGCTTGTTTGCTTGTGATTTACCAGCTTTGACCCCCAACTGGGCTGCTTTTTGTTTTTTGATTGGGTTTTTTTCTCAACTTGGACTACAAACTTTATTCAGCAAAACCAGATAGCCTCCTCTGATTAGCCTGCCAGCTGTGCCTATCCAAAACAAAAACAAGCCATGCCGTCTCCTGTGTGCTCTCGTCTGGGCTGTGTAAGTAGCAGCAAGATAATATCTGAGCTTAAGGAGCAAATCTCCACTCTCTATTAAATTAAGGAGGACGAGCAGCTAATTGACACGTTATTCAAAGCCACAAAGAGCCCCACTCCCTTTACCGGTGCCTCTCACCTTGCCAATGGTCCCACCTTGTATTGGGATTGCAATTTTACAAAATCTATCGCTGCAAAGTGATCCCTGATGTGGACAATCGCACCCCTCTCTGACCGAGATGACCTTTTTATACCAGGTCGTCTTCACCCAGTGAGTCTGATCCGTTTAATTGACAGTTTCAGTGGAATTGAATGTGACCTCCTCAGTGCAAAGATAAGTAAAAAGCGTGTCAGTGCAATAATCTTTTGGCAGCTTAATGTATATTATTTCTGGTTGTTGGGAGGGCAGTTCTACTATTTTATGTATTCACATTGAAATGTTGATTTTGCTTTAAGCCCCACCAGTGTATGGATTGGCCCCAGCTTTATATAACCAACAAAAGTAGTCGGCCATCACCACTGCAAAGACGCACACACACATTTCATTATGTGAGGGTTTTCTTCCCTCACACTGTGCCTAATTAATCTCAAGACAGGACGGGATCACAGTTGTCAGATTGTCTTTAACAGACCAGTTGCTGACAGCTGGAGCAACTGAAGTGTTTGTGGCAGCATTTATTTATTACAGAAAAACAAGGATTACACAATTATTATCTTTAACATGCAAACCAAGAGATCTGTGTCCTTACTGGTGGATTTCCTGTCTGTTTGAATTTAATATCAGCAAGCAGCTGAAAGAAAACAAGTCCTGCAACAGTTAATTACCATATATATTTACTTCCACAAAATGAAATTAATTTTTATGTGTGTGACTGTGTGTGTGTGTGTGTGTGTGTGTGTGAGACTGCGTATGTGTGTGTGTGTGTGTGTGTGTGTGTGTGTGTGTGTGTGTGTGTGTGTGGCTGTGCAGGTGACAGGTAGAAAAGGATAAGACAAGGTATTGAAATGTATGTGTTCGAACTGTTTGCATTTCAAACAAATTAACTAAAACATATAAACCACTCCGTCATATGCAGTGTCACATTTTGGATTCTAACTGCACTGTTCATGCATGTATGATTGTAACTGCACTTTAAGTTTTGTCTCTGTCACATAAACTAAATAAATTTATAAATGAATAAAACCTGGTAGTTGAGCCATCTGTCAATGTTTGCGCCAAGTGTAGGATAGCAATGCCACCTGTACCACTGATGCAAGGTTCTTAAAGGTAATGAAAGCAGACTCTCTGATTGGTTATTGCATTTTTGCCCAAAGAAAACACACATGAAAGACCCAGAAATGAATGAGGTGATTGTACACAGCTGATAGGATCATCTCCTGTGCCCCAGTGGCACCAGGGTTTGGGGCAGAGCGGGATACTTCTGCTGCTTCTGGAACAAGACTGCAAAGGTGGATTTGAACTCTCCCCTGAATAAATGAAAACCCTTGCACCATGCGCTTTGCGCTTTCACCAGGTACAAGTGTAAGATAGAGCCACAAGCCTTTATGTATGACTTATGAATAGCAACATCCACTGACGTCTGAGTTATTTGATGTTATTGCAGTTTGAGATTTTTTCATTGGATCATATAATTTTCTTGTTGACAAACATGCACCACCTAAGAGGCCCAGAATCAAGGACAGTTTCTTGGTTCTTACAGGACCTGTCATTTCTGTTTGGTGACAGAAATACTGCCTGGTCTCAGACCAAACTTACTGGTGACCCTGCACGTTAGCTGTTCTTCAGACAAATCCAAATGACATGTACTTCTGGCGTGAGAAATGCTAAAACTAGCTACTGCCTACACTTAATCAAAAGCTCACATACTAATCCAGCAAAATCTTGGTAAGTTGTTGATTGATTACACTATACATATTGAATATGGTGGATGTGTGTTCTCTGATCAAAATGAAACGTACATTTTGTTGCTGCTGGCCATCTATTTGAAAAAGAGTACACTGGGCTCCCTGTAATTGACTTGGTTGAATGTGTGTATCCTTTGAATTATGTTTTTCAGTTTGATGCTGCATTTAGCATGTGAGGTCACACTAAAAGAAAAGTTAAATGTTTCATTACTGACCTCGGTGCACCTTGGATGGTGAACATTTTGTCCGAGTGCTGCTCGCCTAGTTTGGTCATCACTTCATACAGCTGTCTACATACCTGGAAAGATTAAAGAAAATCCAGTGACAATAATTTATTTACCTTTTTGTCTTTGAGATGTTAACCAAACACCTCTCCTCAGGTGAAATGTGGTGAAATGTTACACAGCTGATGTCAGCAGTGGTTGAGACTGAAAACAGTCCGTCCGTCTGTCTGAATGTTTCTCTGAGTTACTAAGCATTCAAAGCAGCTCTAAAACATTTTTACAGCTTTGTTTTGTTTGTTACTGTCTCCTCACCAGAGAGATTTCGCGGTGAAATTTTGCCTCGAGCTGTGTCACACTCTTGAAGGTGCTGATGTAAAAGCCAACACGGCTGCAACACAGAAAGAGACAGGTGGGTTATATTCTTCCAGATGGCTAAAGCATTGTTTTTGTTAACTCATTAACTTCTTGAATGCTCCCTCAGTGAGTCTCAACACATTTTACAGCGGATGAAGTTTTACTAGAACTGACAGAAGTACTGCAGGAGCGTCTTCGGGAAGTCAATGAGCTCATAAATATCTCAGGATGACTAAACAATAAAAATTAAAGCCCTTTCAAACACAATCTAGTGCTTCACCATTGCGCTCAGTAATCTGTTATTTCCAATGGCTTCCACAGAGCCATGACTGCTTTTTGCTGCAACTTGTGTGACTCAGTCACAGCATCACTGCACAGTGACTTGAAGGGGCCATAAGGAACCAGGCAAAATGTTCATACACACAGCAGCACCTGAGTTTATCCACAATCTGTATTTTTTTTTCATCATTAGCATGTCTGAGATTTTCAAATCTCATTGAAAAGTTGAGCCTTTAATTGTAGCCTAACTTAAGTGCCTCTTCAAGCTGGCTGGGAGTTAAGGAGCAAATGGTTAATATGGCCTGCAGGCTTCCATGCAAGGTGCCACGGTCTCACCAGGAGCAACAAACTTCTGACATAAACTGATGGTAAATTTGCTTGACCAACACTTGGTCATGCAGATCAGATCGAACCAATCGAACTGAAGCTAAATCAGGCTACAGATATTAAATAACTACTGATATAACAGCAGAATTAAACATCACCAAACAGACAAGCAGAGTAATGCTAACAGTGCTGTGTGACTCCTGCTTTAAAGATCAGCTGGCAGACCTCGTGTCGTGGTAGTTAGTTACTCCTGGTTGATCCTCAGGGCAAGATCTTGCATCACTACTGTTGAAAGAAGTGGAATGGAGCAGTCTGCATTGAACAGGACTGCAGAACTAAATGCATATGTTAAAGAAAGAGCTGCTCTCCTTAAGGAGGAGGGGATGAGGGTTTGGGTTAGATGTGTTGAATCAGTAATTCAGATTGATAAAATCATGGAGCTGACTTTTCCCTCAAAAATCAATAAGCCATTTAATGCAAAAGAATCATCTCATTCCAATCATTTCTTATTTCTCAATTGTTTTTCCCCAAAAAATGTACATGGATTTTGGTAGAACCATAATACACACAGTCCCACTGAGACATAAGAAAACACATAATGTGCACCTCACATTGAAGTATCCAGCGATCACTTCCTTTTCCTGAGCAGCAAAGCACAACGTGCTGCTATCAGACAGCTGTGTGTGTGTTCTGACTAACCTATCCCAGAGAGTTGGCAGTTCGTTCTGCAGACCAGCATTCAGCTCATCAAACACTCTCTGAGCCTTCTTCAACTCCTCTTCTGCCTGAAAACAAAGAGAAACATGTTTAATGATGAATTTAGTAAATATTCAGAACAGCTAACATGTTTAAGATGAACAAATTATTTTTAACACATGAGCATTTAATTTCTGAATTCATAACTTTTATCATGTTTATTTACATAACAGCTGACTCACCTTCATTATCTTGCGATCATTTTTCATCCCTGACATCTGAAGAGTTTCCACATGGTGACGGGCGCTGTCATAATCAATGAGCTTTCGACTTCTTTTGGCCACACGAGTCTGATAAACCACACAGTTTCAGCTTTAGATGACAGAGCAACAACTTTGTTTAAGACTCTGATAAAAGACAAACTTTTTTACTTTGAGGTCTGGAAACTGTTGCAGGTATGCGTCCAAGTTCAGCAGCGTCGAGTCCACCAGTTTGTTGTGGAAGTCTTCCCACAAGGCATCGCAGTCCTGCAGAAAACATGCAAAGACTCAATTTGTCAACATGTTGCATTAAAATTTAGTAAAGCACTTTGTTTAATCTACAAAGTCTGGGTCAGCATGACCTGCTTGACTGACACAATATGACCTCAGAGCTCATTCCTGTGGGATTACATGGCAGCAGCTCAATGAACTTTCTCTGGGTTGTAACCAAACAGGCCCAAGAAAGTAAAATCTGATCACCAGATCCCTGCAAGTTCAACTCCTGGTGCAGCTCCCTTGTTTCCCTGAGGTGCTGCAGCTGCATCGTCAATAAACAACTGTGAGTTTATCTCTCTGGACGACTGCAGCTCACACATCTCTGCTGCATGTGTGTCTGAATTCAAGCCACTCAGTAATGAGTCAGCTTTTGTCATTTCAACAATCCCAAACAGTTCAGCATTCCTTTTACACATGGTGATGACATTTTCCAAGAGAACTGATTAGGAGGTTAGGTATTCAGCATAAGTTATCATGGTGATATACCCCGATTAGAATGATTTCATAAGACTGAAACCCAGAGTTAAAATCCAAGTTAGCTGGCTAATCACTCACTGGTACAGGCCTCTGAGCTGGTTGTGTCTTGTGTTGGTGTGTGGATCTTGCTGTAAGGTTTGTGCGATCAGTGAAGTGTCTTTCAAAGTCTTATATGTGATGTGTTTGGGTGTTGTTATGTCTGTGTGATGCATTTGTATGTCACCCTGTCATGCTTCTGCTACGATTCCCACCTTTAATTTGGAAAAGCTAAAAGACACCTTGCCAGTCACCTGATACCCAGGGGACACAAATAAAGCAGTGGGTCTGGGGGTCCAATAAGATCTGGGAGAGTCGGACACTCTAATCCTGTTTGTTATATTTCTGTAAAGGTGTCCTCTGTGATTTCTAGTTTGATTCTGTCTCTTTTTTCATTTCTCTCCTCATTCCAGTCATGTAAAAACAGTGTATTTATGAGAGGAGGATGTGCCCGAGGTAAATCGTGTCCCCTATTTACTCGTGAAGGGTCAGTGTATTGTGTCGTCCTGCTGTGCTTGTGTGTTGCATTCAGGTGTTGATGTTATACAGGGATGTTTTTATGCCTCTGACCTTCCCGGTGACCATAACGTCGTCTTTTCCGTGCCAGTCTGGTTCATAGACTTCATGCAGAGACTGAGTCAAGTTGATGGAAGCCTGCTGCATCCCTGCAGGGATAAAAACACAGTAAGCAGATGGAAAGTGATCACCTGTTGACATAACGCAAAGGTTACCTATTGATGACGTTAAAATTTTGTCACGTTTTGAAAGGCAGAGAAACATCGTCTCTGCTGTAAACCAGAATAATTTTGAACCTATGAGGAAAGTCAAGAAAGGAATGAAATGTGGCTTTTCTACAAGGTGATAAAAAAATATTACATTTGTTTGAGATGTGTGTATGTCTGCCTGTGTGTGTGTTTGAGTGTGTGTGTATTTATGTAAGACATACGAGGCATGGATTATACATTATATGATGCATATTTGCATATGTGAGGTTTGATAAATGTGGATGTGTGAATTTGAGAGCAAACAAGTCCTTCTTACCTTTAATGGCAGACATGTACGACTTCATCTCCCTCTGCAGCCGAGAGCCTTCAGACTGACACAAAACACACACACACACACACACACACACACACACACACACATTTTACATTACCAGTTGTTTGGTTGTTTGACCTCAGTGAAACATGCTGACACACAGTCTGTCGGTTGGAAGTGTGAACCTTCATTTTCAGAATGAAGAAGGTCATTGAGAGGTTGTGAAATGGTTTTCAGGTTGTACAACAACTCGTTCAGCTTCCTCTTTCCACCATTTGAAACGGCTCCAGGGCAGCTAGCTTTCCTGAATAATTTGCTCCATTTGTTTCACTGGCTTTGATGCCGGAAACGAAAATTGTAATTGAACTGGAAGCATCTTCCTAAAGACTTGACTCTCACTTTACCAGAAAATGATCCAAAGTGTGCCAAGGTTCACGTTCAGGTTGATAAAAAATTTAGGCTTTAATTTGAAAACCGAGGCAAAGTTCAAGAAGGAACAAAAAAAGGCAGTTTTTAATCATTTTGACGCTCACAGCCAGCTAATGCTAATATTCTTAAGGTCCATCGAGTTGGTCCTGACCTTCTCACAGCTTTGACAACATGAGAAACTGAAAATATCTGAAAATAGGAATAAGCAGAGTAAAGCTGAGCAGCAGCTTCTTTTCAGACCTTTACAGCAGAAAAATGGAACAGAAAATAAATTTCCTTAAAGGATCTGACTCCTTTCCCTCTTCTCACAGTTACACGTTTACAAAAACGAGGTTCAGCCTCGTAACATCTGCTCTTTTATCTGAAGCTTCTCGGCTCCTCACACCTCTGAGCCTTTTTCATCCTCATTTTCCTGTTGTAGCTTTAATGAGTTTCACTATACAACTTTTGTGTTATCCTGAACTCAACGTGTCAGGGTGGTTTTTAATGTTTTATATTCATGTTTGCACAGTTTCAATAAAGAAAAAATTGTCATACTGAGTCTAAAGACAAACTTTCTTTGTGATCTGTGAACATCTGCTACCTCTTGTCTCCTGAAGTTGATGACCACTTGTTCAAACTGCTCATCTTTGGTTTCATCTGCTTTTCCCAGTTTCTGCAGCACCTGAAAAATTCAGTTCAAAAACAAATTATACAGAGTTTCACAATGTAACTGCTGATCAGAGACACTGTGGACTGTTTTTACAGACTCCTTTGTAACAGTTTTAGTTACTTTTGTACTCAAACATCCTCAGATTATTAAACTTCATCAATTTTCATGTGAGTAAGTTAAAGATAAAAAATATTTGTTTATTGATGTAAAAAAGAAAACAGCATCTGAAATCATCACTAACTTTAATAATTTGATGTTTTGCTCTGTATTGAAAGGTCAGACAGCAGCTTCCATTGCTAGCTGAAGGATTCGGATTGTTTGTTAGCATGAAGAACGTAACCACAGCTTAACACGTCTGTTTGTGTTCGAGAGGCAGCAGATTCGTTTGTGTCCGTCCACTAACGAGCAGAGAGACGGAGTCACATTCAGACGGTGTGAGATGACTCCGCCATGTGTTTAATAGTTAATACGACGTCAGTCCGGATTGGTTTCCTGAATGCAAGCCAGCGACACCTGTGATCCATGCGAAACGTGTCCCTGAACACAGCACAAAGACGCTTATGTTGCATTTAAAGAACACTTCTATCCACACATGCTGACAGACGCTAATCTGAAACAAAAACTCCTCCGTCCTATTTGGACTCTTTCTCAAATTTCAGCTTGCTGTGACCTCATTGGTTGGCTGTCTGCCCATGTAAGAAGTGTATCTGTGTGAAGCCAACTCTAACAGATGACCTGCTCGTGGACGGACCCCAGAAAGAACTCAAATTAACAAGAAAGCTGGAAGTAAAAAAGCCTATCTGAAGAAAGAAATTCAAACCTGATTCAGAAGCTCAAAACCTGGGGACATAAAACCAAAGATTTTGTGGTAACTTTGATGCTTGAAACTTGGATGTTTCCGCAAAGAAACTGCAAGCACGTTAAAGAAAACTCAACTAAATAATCACTTTAAAGGGAACAGCCAGTGTCACCAGTTCAGCGTCTGACTGAATGTGGAATACTGTCACAATGTGCCCTTCTGTTCTTCAATAATCGTGTTGAAAAATGACCAGAATGTGATGTCAAAATGATGAAGTGACCTTTTGCCTTTTGGATGTAAAACACACTCATTTCATCATTTTTTCCTGTTGGACATTTATGCAAAACATCAGAATTAGAGCAATAATTCTGGAGTTATGGCCAAAAACATGTTCTGTGAGGTCACAGTGACCTTTGACCTTTCACCATTAAATTCTAATCAGTGCCTCTTCCGGTCAAAGTGCACACTGGAAGAAAATCCCTCCTGTTGTGTTCAAGAAGGCTGGGACAGACGGACCATCTACCAAAAGCCTCTGGCTGAGTCCTGAAGGCTTCAAACTCCTGTCAGAAATGTTCCAAGTCTGATGTTGTCGGACAGAAACAGGCCTCGTTCGTTCTGAAGATGCATTTTATTTTTCACATTATTTCGATAATAAAACGAAATATATTGAATGTTTGATTTTTTTTTTATTTCACTTGCTTTAACCCTTAAAAATCTTGACAGAAGAAACAACATACACACGTGTAAGCTTTACAAACAGATCCAGACACACTGCTGTGAGCATGAACGCATCGGTTTAACACACCGACACGCGTTTTAAAACCAGCGTCCCCGTCTGTCCCGCAGCCATCTGCACAAACAAAGTGCAGGTAGCCGACCTGCCGTCAGAAGTGACGTCATCGCGCTACAGAAAGGGTATCCCCGCCCCTCGATGCCGACCTTGGAGCAGAAAACCCCTCAGCGTTGTCATTTATGTCAAACGTTAAATGCACGCGTGACATGTTTTACCGCATATATGACGTCATTACGGGGTAAAACAGTCACCGTTAATCCAAACAAAACGCTCTCCGTCACTGTCTTGTGAATTCACTGTTAATGTGCAGATTTCGGAAGCATCGTGACGTCACTCCCTGTGTGCGGATCCTCATCTGATCGAATCTGATCAAAATCAATAAATTATTACATTAGAAACGCAAACACCGCAAAGAGACTCGAGCAACATGGAGACGTAAAGCTCCACAGGCCCGCAGCCTCCAACCAGCCACACATCCATCCTCGTCCATCTGTCCTCCGCCTCCTGCTTCATCCCTCCATCATCACATCCAAACCACCACCACCATCAGCAGCTCCTACCTTCTCCTGCGCGCGGTTCAGTCGTTTCTGCACGTTTTTAGCGAAGATTCCCGTTTTAATTTCCGCCATGATGACTGCAGAGAGAGAGAGAGAGAGAGAGGGAGAGAGAGAGAGGGATTAACAGCGACGGAGAGAGAGAGAGACGTGCTGACAGGAGGGGGAGGTGTGTGTGTGTTTGTGTGTGTGTGTGTGTGTGCAGGGGGCGTGGTCTAACCACAATACTGTCAGTCAACCTCCTGTTTTCTAATAAACCTGTTTTTCAGATCAGATAAATGAAGTCATGGACATGAGAATAATCTGAATGAAGTCATCACATGAGCTCGTTCCTCAGCAGCAGATCAGAAGGTGTTTGCTCAGGTGGAGCAGATTATGTCCCACACATGCTATTTCTGGATTCACTGTTTGAATGCAGTAAACAACAGGAAGTGATGTAAAAACTGCTGGATGCTGACATCATAAAACATGGAGGAATCTCATCAATTTAAGTTGTTCCAAGTTTTTTTCCTGATTGTAAAGGCAACACTTCTCAAGCTGTTTTAATCAAAACAAGAAACGTTTGAACATCTGCAACTAAATTAAAATCACAGCTGATTTGTGGTTTCATTGAACTTTTTGACTCACGATGACCTGCAACTGATTCAAAGTGAGTTCAACAAATGCAAGATCTCTTTCGTTATCAGGTTTTAGTCAAACCTATCTGTTGCTAAACCACCAAAGTCTGCAGACACTTTCAGGTCTGATTCCTGGTTTTTAATGTCAGTAGTGAAGATTCTGATCCTCCGGTGAAACGTCTCCGCAGACTGAGCTTCATCTCTTCTGCATCATGTCACACGAGTCTTCTTCATCAAGAAAATCATCACACATTCAAACCATCTGTTGCATTTTTCTTTGTGCCTTCCTGAGAGACATGTTTTCCTCGTCTGTCGCTCGATCTGTTCCTCCTTTTTCTTTTCTGACCTCCGTCGCTTTGACCGCTCAGCTCTCTGACTTTATGAACTTTAAACAGATTTACAGCCCAGACAGACATTTGAAACAGAAACATGTGGACTGAAGCTTCAGCCAGCAACTTCCTAAGAAGACAGTGAGTGAGACAGTGCGAACACGTCCTGCATTCACAGTCTCATGTGTGTTACATGAACATGTCATCATCCTCTCGGTCAGTGAAGCTCCTGCAAACTGCAGAACGAATCAGGAGACGTGAACACAAGAAACAAGTCTGCTAACTTCATCTCCATCCGCTTAATGATTTCGGTTATTTTTGCAAAGTTTCTATTTGACAAGATGTTCAGTGTTGCTGGTCATTACTCCACATATGTGTAGGTGTGTGTGTGTGTGTGTGTGTGTGTGTGTGTGTGTGTGTGTGTGTGCAAAGGAAATTTATATAATAGTTTTAAGTACATTTTACCATCTTTGCTCAGCCTCTTCCTGTTTACCTTCTTGTCTTTTTCTACCTTTATTTCGATTGAACCTGTGAAACTCTGCTGCAGGTCAAGTTGCTGTTTCCAAAACATCCACCAGAGAGCAGCAGAGCTCTGACTGTAACTGCAGGGAAGCTGTGAACTGAACAAGGAACTTTTTATTTCATACAGAACTTCACTCTTAGTATTACATAATTCAAATTTCACTGCATGTTTTACAGAACAGATCAGTAACATTTAAAGAAGTGAGCAGGGACATAATTTTACTGACAGCACTTATTTTCAGTGAAGAAACACATTTTTATTCAAAGGGTGTTTTTCCTATAAAGTGAAAATTAAGAGGAATCTAAAATGGTCTCTTACAGTTTATAAAATCCTCCTAATATAACCTTTTATCCCGAATTTCCTGATTAAACATCTAGAGGGAGCTCTACAGTTTGGCCCCCAAGTGAACCAGTTTGTCATAATGGGAACCAGTTTGTATCTTCATTTCACAGTCACAGAGAGACAGAAAGTGATTCAGAGGACACAGCTCAGGTGAGGAGGAAGCAACCAGCAGAGGGCGGACTGATGTCACAGTGTGTGTGTGTGTGTGTGTGTGTGTGTGTGTGTGTGTGTGTGTGTGTGTGTGTGAGACAGTCTGTTCGGAGCGTGCTCCATCTGCTGTGTGCAGGAAATTGATATTAACAACAAAGACTCTTTTTCAGTCAATAAAAATTAATTTCACCTCGACCGAGTTTCTCCTCCACGTGAGGTGATGATGATGCTGTGCTGAGTCACCAGTGTGTGTGACTCTGTTTGTATGCATGTGTATGACTGTGTGTGTGTGTGTGCGTGTGTGTGCATGTGTGCGTGTGTGTGTGTGTGTGTGGTATGAATGAATCAGGGACACTCTCTCTTCCTCCTCTTCCCTCCTTCCTCCTCCTCTTCTGTCGTGACGTCCATTCAGGAGGAAACACCACAAACAGTCCTGAGATATTCTGAGAGACTACTCACTACTTGCAGTGTGTGTGTGTGTGTGTGTGTGTGCATGTTTGTGTGTGTGCATGTTTGTGTGTGTTACTCGCAGGGAAATACCTCTGTGGATGGAGGGAGGGATTTAACAGGCAGAGGTATAATTACAGTAACAGAGCAGAGAGGGAGAGTAGAGTGACCCTGCACACAGTGTTCATTCAGCTCAGACCACCAAACCATCAGGACCACAGAGGACCAGAACCTTTGGGACCACAGAGGACCAGAACCTTCGGGACCACAGAGGACCAGAACCTTCGGGACCACAGAGGACCAGACCTGCAATGCTTGGAGTCACTCAGGACTAGACTGAAGGAGCAGACAGAGGACCTGAGCTCCAATCTGGTCCGAGCTCTGAACTCTGCTGACACTCTGAGGATTTCTAACTTCACTGTTAAACTCGGTTTCTGTTGTGCCTCCTCAGACTGACTCCACTGATTCTACTGCTGGACTCTACTCACTCTAATGAATCTGTGAAGACTTGATTTGAAGGGTTTTGTTCACAAGCTGCTTCTTCCTTCTGCTTCAGAACCAGCAGCTCTGATACGGACTCGACCGTCAGGCTTGAGGCATCAGTGTCAGCCACGAGCCACCATGTCCTCCCTGATCGCCATGTTCTTCATGGCCGTCGGTCTTCTCGCTGACGCTTCTCCAACGATCTCTCCAGCTGTGGAGGTTAATGCAGCATCTCAACTCCAGGAGGTGGCGCTATCTTCAAGTTGTCCATCCTGTTCTTTGTCTCAAATCAGGAAGAACTCGTCTTCATCAGGAGAACAGAGCGACATGGTGGAGGCGGTGAAGCGTCACATTCTCAACATGCTGCACCTGAGCACTCGGCCCAACTTGACGCAGCCGGTTCCACGGGCCGCGCTGCTCAACGCCATCAAGAAACTGCACGTCGGCCGAGTGGCCGAAGACGGCAGCGTGGAGATCCAGGAGGAGGGTGAGGGCCCTGGAACCTCAACACCACCTGAGCCGCCATCAGAAATCATCACCTTCGCAGAAGCAGGTGAGTGTGACGGGCCATCTGACACATCAGGTACAATTGAAGTTTTGAGCTCACAGAAAAGAGCTTAGTTACAGTTACAGTTGTAGAATTAGTACAGAGTTACAGTTACAGACTCACAGAGTTATAGTTACAGTTACTGAATGAAAGTTAATACAGAGATATGAAGTTACAGTTATAGAGAATCAGACTTACAGTTAATACAGAGGAACAGTGACAGAGTTACAAAGAAGCAAAGTTACAGTTACAGTTAAAGATATACAGTTACAGAAAGTTAAAATTATAGAGTTACAGTGATACAAAGTTACAGCTACAGAGGATCAGAGTTACAAATACAGAGGTACAGTTACAGCATGACAAAGAGTTACAGTTACAGTTACAGTTACTCTGATTTTGTCACGTTTACATGCACTTCATTAATCCGTTATCAGAAAAAAAAATTTCAGTCAAAAGTCGGATTTCTTTCCACATGAAGTTGAGTTTCTGATTCACACCTAAGAGCAGAAGAAGAATGAACTTCCTGTTATTTTCAAACATGGTGTCGGTCGTCATGGCTTCGCTGTCAGCGTGTCCTCATGATTGAGTCGCTACTCAAGTAAAACACTGAGCAGTATTCTTCTTCTTCATGAGATGTGCGCAGAAAACAGCGAGCTTTAGTTTGTGGTGAAACAAAATCCACTCACATTTTCAACATCTGTTCTCACATATTTACACGATGTAACAGCGACCACGTGACACTGTTTACAGTTACTAAATGTAACTGATTACTGTGCAAAGAGTCAGGTGTGTCCTTTTGGTTTTTCTTAATGAGATAATGGCCTGTATCTGGTGAAGCACATTATGCTGTTTACATGACAATTTAAATAATCTGGTAACTCCAGAAATCTGATGATGATGATCAGTTTTTTACTGTAAACTTACTGTAAACTGCCACAAACAGACCGACACAGTTACACAGTTACATCAACAAAGTTACAGTTACAATTACAGACTCAAACATCTGCCATATGGTGATGTCAAACAATCAGGTCTGTTTGACTCTAAAAACACACCAACGTTTTTCCTACAGCAAGATTTGCTGTACTTTTATATTTTGTAATCAGACATTTTAGCCAAGTTAGCTATGAGCTAAAGCTACGGCAGCTCATCGGTCTCAGAGGTCGATGGGGACATGTGACATCAACGTAGTTATGCTATTGGCTCAGAGATCCTTCGGCCACATCAGATCTCGTCAGACACGTCATGCTGTGGAGGTGCTTTTTTAAATTATTTATTTTCATGCCATCGTGTCGATATGACATTTAAATCTTGAAATCATTAAATCATTAAACTTTAGAGACACTTTAATACTTTGAACTGAAAGTAGCCGGACAGACTGTCTGTCTGTCTGTCTGTCTGTCTGTCTGTCTGCCTGTCTGCCTGTCTGCCTGCCTGCCTGCCTGTCTGCCTGTCTGCCTGCCTGCCTGCCTGCCTGTCTGTCTGTCTGCCTGCCTGCCTGCCTGCCTGCCTGCCTGCCTGTCTGCCTGCCTGTCTGTCTGTCTGTCTGTGTTCTCTGTTATCATCACAAAAATCCAAAAAGTTCAAAGTTTGTTTACAGATTTCACAGTGGGAATCTGAAGCCACACAGTCTGATTCTATTGATTCTGAGTCTGAGTGAAGTCTGTTTTTCCACTGAAGCCTGAACATGTGTGCACTTGAACGTGAACGTACCTGAACGCAGCACGTTTAACACTGAGTGGTGATTGGCCGCTGCAGCTGTGTGATTGAGCAGATTAATGACAGTGAAAACAGCTTGGAGGTTGAACAAAGCCTCAGTTTTCAGTCAGGAACTTGATTTAATGTAGAAAATGTAACAGAAAGTTCTCAGAAGAAACAGACGCGTTGGTTTTCATCAGGAACGCTGCAGAAGTTCGTGTCACAAAGTCATTTCCCAGGTTTGTGTGATGGGATGAGTCCACCTGTTTGTACAAGTGGAAACTGAGAGAGCAGGAACGAGCAAACGGGAGAACTGAAAACTATCGTGTTAACAATGTGACAGTGGGATGAAGGGTTCTGATCGGGTGTAATCAATAATCAAAGAGTCTTACCTTTGGTTTCTCTGATCAGAAGCAACAATGAACAGATTCTGGAGGAAAGTTTCCTGTCGTGGGTCAGAAGAAGTTTAAACCCTGAACACAGTGAAAGAGTTTCAACTTTAACCTTTTAGAAATATACATACTTACACACACACACACACACACACACACACACACACACACACACGCACGCACGCACACACACACACACAGACACACACACACACACAGACACACACACACACACACACACACACACACACA
>JAQMCX010000010.1:3185681-3201164 GCA_029814765.1 Acanthurus leucopareius | reverse complement strand
CCCCCCCCCCCCCCGACCGAGTGAGCTCAGGCCGTAAATAATCTCCTCATTCAGACAAATCTGGGCCTCAGTAATTATTTGGTAGCAAAGACAAAGAGAGCGTGTGTGTGTGTGTGTGTGGCCTTGTTAACAACATTCCCTGAAACCAGGCCTTTTCTTTTTTTAGTGTCTCATATTGAGTATATTTAGAGGCAGCGGCTCCATTCATGCTTTTATTAATAATGACACTTTCTTTGTTCATTGATTCAAATGACAGGAAGGCGAGAACAGAAGGGGTCACAGCGTCTTCATGCTGATTACTGTTCACACAGAAACACCAGCAGGATCAAAAAAAGTGCTCCTTCAGTTCTTCTAAATGTTCTTTGTGTTGTTCTTCAAACGAGGTCACACAAACAGTTTATTATCAATCTCACATCAGTAAAATATTTGTTTTTACTTGAACTGCAGAGTTCAGAAAACTGCTTCTTAATGACAAAGAGAACCGGAAAATCTTTCTATAATTTATCTTCTCAAGTTAAAAGGTTTCTGTATTTTTATCTGATTAGACTTTCTCACATAACAGAAAACTCTTTTCCAGTTTTTCAGCGTCATTAGAGACCAGTAGAGATCTTCTGCCAGGAGATTTCTCTTTGACTGACTAACAGCATTAATGTTAGCACGTTTATTAGCACAGCTTTTTATGCTGAAGGGAGCAGCTAACCCTGCAAAAATGCTACCATGCTAACTGCTAACTCTCTGCTGCAGGAGACTCTCCGAACACGATGACCTTCGACATTTCAAAAGAGGGCGACAGCTCATCGGTGGTGGAACAGGCAAACGTCTGGATCTTCCTGAAGGTCTCGAAGGGAAACAGAGCGAAAGGGAAAGTGATGCTGCGGCTGCTGCAGCTCGATGATGACAAGGAGGAGTGCGTTTCAGAAAAGATGGTTGACACTCGGCGCAGCGGCTGGCACACACTCACCGTGTCTCGCAGCATTCAGACGATGCTGGATGGCGGCAGGAGCTCGCTGAGCCTGCGGGTGACCTGCATGCTGTGCACCGAGGCCGGGGCCTCACCTGTGCTGGTGTCTGCCGACACCGAGCGAGCAGGAGAGCGAGATCAGTCTCACCGCCCCTTTCTCATGGTAGCTCTGCGAGCCCGAGAGGAGGCGACGAGGCGGCGAGTCAAACGAGGTCTGGAGTGCGACGGGAAAATGCACGTCTGCTGCAAACGACAGTTTTATGTGAACTTTAGAGACATCGGCTGGAACGATTGGATTATTGCTCCATCCGGTTACCATGCCAACTACTGCGAAGGCGACTGTCCAAACCACATGGCGAGCATCAGCAGCTCATCCCTGTCTTTTCACTCAGCGGTCATCAATCATTATCGCATGAGGGGCTACAGCCCGTTTCAAAACATCAAATCGTGCTGCGTGCCGACGAGGCTGCGAGCCATGTCGATGCTCTACTACAACGAAGAGCAGAAGATCATCAAAAAAGACATCCAGAACATGATCGTGGAGGAGTGCGGCTGCTCATAAAGACCTCAGAGACATTTCCTGCTTCCTGCAGGCGAAACATCAGATCAACACTTTCCCAGTAAAGTTCAAGTATTTATGTTTAGTGCCGAAGCAATGTGTTTCTTATCAGGAGAGACTCTTTTCCACATTGGAATGACCTGAAAATACTATGCAACTCTTCATCCATCTACATGTATATGAGTGCTTTGTCTGTTGTGTTCTAATATTTGTCTGTTGTTTTCTATTGTTATAGAAAACATGCGAGAGGATCATTTTTCAAACATGTGACTGTTTCTGAAGGTTCCACCTGTGCAAAACTATCTGATGTTGAGAAACTCGAAGTTTGTTCTATCGGCTGCTGGAGCCAAAACATTATTATTATTATCATTATTACGAAATATGTTGAATGTTGATATTTCTGGCAGAGATTTAGATTGAGAAGAAAGCCAAAGACAGTCAACACTGATGATTGAAGTTTGGTTCACTGAATAATGAAACAACTGTTGCTTCAAAGGCTGTGAGGATTATTAATATAAATTATTTCGCTGGTGAAACAAAAGAACAAACTGAAACAGTATTTTATCAGTTTCTGGTTGTTTCCACATCGAAAGGAGTAAGAAATGTTGCCAACTCTATATAATTTATTTGCTCTTTTGCTATTTTTAGCTTCATCATTAAACAAATTGATTGTCAACATGATCAACACTCTTCATTTTGCATGAACAAAAAGACGCATTCAGATTCATTCAGATTCAAACATGTGATTAGATTGAGATGGCTGAACTCCTTCATGCTCCTCAGAGGATAAACCTTCAGACTTCATCTGTCAGCACAGACTTGTAGCTGCTAAAGCTTTAGGTGCGAGTTCACCATGTTTTTCACTGAAAGTTATTGGTTTAGATTAAACCTGAAACTCGGGCCAAAGAGCGTTTTCAGGTCGGTTGATATTAATGCAGCAGATTATTTGATTTGTGCCTTTGTGATTGATGATCTCGTCTCGGTTCATTTGGGTTCAGTATCTCTGCCTCCTGTTCAGACTATTTTTGTTTTTCAGAGATCAGGATCAGGTCTAAGCTCCACTCTGCTTTCACACTTTCACAAAGGAAGTCAGACTGCTGTAGAAACCCAACACCCGGCTCTTTGTTTGCAGGTAAAAACTGGAGCGATGGTCTGCAGACTGAGAGGCTCCTCTTCCTCCAGCAGCGGCTGCAGGAGCGAGCGAGCTGATGTTGGTAAAGTTAGACCTCTGCAGGTGGAGGAGAAGCGGGGCGGCCTTGGTCGGTTGGCACAGTGACGCTCTGTTTGTTCACTGACCTACAAACTCGTCGCTGAGTCGACAAGTTGATTTAAGAAACACAAAGACTGCTGCTGAGGCAAACACAAAGCACTCTGGGTATTGGAGCACATCGCATTAACAGAGACACTGAAATACACTCAAACATTCATTTCACAAATCTGATCTCAGAGCTGCTCTCTGAAGACAAAACATGCTGTATTTATTTTAATCAGATACAAACTCTGACGTGATGAAACCAAACACAGCAAACTTGACGGAGGTGTGTGTGTCAGTTTGATCTGTGATTGGCTGGCGCCCTTCCCTGGTGGCAGGTACCTTACACCCAGTGCACACTGGCATACACTGCCAGCACAGGCAGCATCAGTTTCCACTCAGAGAGGCTTCATGGTCTCCGGAGGTTTCAGTCTTTTAATCTGAGCAGAAAACTTCAACACCAAGGGGCAAATAATGCAGTTTTGTTCTTCAGCACCAGTTTTTCTGGAGTAAAAGTCAGACACAAAAGTGCTGCAGCTCAGATGAATCGAGGATTAGAATCTTACAAATAAAACTACATGCAGAAATGAAGCCAGTCTATCAAACGCAACTGCTCATTGTTGGCGTTAACGGGCTCAAACGGAGGCTGACTGTGACGCCTCATGTGACAGACTTTTACTTTCTCAGGATTGATCCCTAAACTCTTCAAACTTCAGAGCGACACCATGAAAACACAGAGTCTCCTTCCTTCCTGTCGGCAGCTGCTGCTTATGAAAACAGTTTGGAAGCTGATTCAAACAACACAAGTTAAATATGTGAATCCTGGAAACATGAACGAGCTCCTTAAAACAAAAAAAACTGCTCGATATCCACCTGAATGTTTGAACGCGCTGCCGACGGTTACTGTGGTTTTCTGTCTTCTGATGATATTTGATGAGACTTTATTTTATATCCACGTTCAGCTGTGTTTTCTGTCTAACTGCATAGAAATGAAGTCACTGAATCAGTCAAAGCCATTCATCCTGCATTTTCTGGCACAATATATTCTTTACATTAAACAGTGGAGGGCGCTAGAGGAGACATTTTCAATGACTGTAGTAGCGATAAATACACATTATTACCGTCATAATTTTTACCACCAAAAAAACTTACATTTTTCTTTAAATGACAGTGTCTCTGTGTCATTAAACTGTCCGTGAACGAAAGTGAACCTGACCACAGATCAGCTCCGTAAACACGGAGTTCATCACAGGACCAACGAGTTACAACCAGATTTTTGTTACGAGAGAAGCGAGAGAGACTGATAATCGTCAGAGAGAAAGAGACTGAACAAACAGCCAGAGTTCGTTCACCCGACTGCAGCCGGAAACGTTCAGAGACGACCAAACACTGCAGTTCTGTTTGTCCAACACTGGAGACAGAGGGGAACTGCACTGGTTTCACTGGAGACAGAGGGGGGCTGCACTGGTTTCACTGGAGACAGAGGGGAACTGCACTGGTTTCACTGGAGACAGAGGGGGACTGCACTGGTTTCACTGGAGACAGAGGGGGGCTGCACTGGTTTCACTGGAGGACAGATTGAAAGACATCACTGGTTTCACTGGAGGACAGAGTGAAAGACATCACTGGTTTCACTGGAGGACAGAGTGAAAGACATCACTGGTTTACCTGACGAGAGGCAGGCCACTGCACTCAGTTGGCTTCAGAACCTTTATTAAAAACCCAGGGTTTCCAGTTAACCTTTAGTCTGATCCCAGTCACTCCAGTATACCTTAGCTGGTTTAACTGGTGGAATGAAGGGAGGACTGAGAGAAGACACTGGTTACTTGGACGGCAGCAAGTTATTGCTAAAGGTGAACTGAAAGAGAGAAGGTCTCTGCACAGGTTTAACTGCATGCCCTTCACTTTGAACCCAGTGCTTCCAGTAAACCTGCAGTATTCAACCAGGACTTCCAGCACACCTTTGCTGGTTTGACTGGAGGAGAGAGAAAATCACTGCATTTAACTGGGAGCCACACTGACAAACTGCAAAGGTTTGACAGGAGACAGATTTATCCCAGTGTTAACCCAGTGCTTCCAGTTTACCTTAATGGTTTGACTAGAAGGCAGAGTCACTGCAAGGTTCAGGTTCCTGTGAGATGCTAAAACATCACTGTGGGCCCCTGAGTGTGAGTGTGTGTGTGTGTGTGTGTGTGTGTGTGTGTGTGTGTGTGCGTGCCCTGTGCTCCTGCCTGCAGCAGATCAGTCAGACAGGTTCAGCTGGTTTCTGAGTTTCCTCATCATCTTCAGCCTCCATCTCCACTTGAAACAGCTGATTGGACCAGAAGACCTCAGAGTTGGAAAAGAGAAAATCCGTTTTGTGTCGCTCGAACATCAGCTTCTCATGGTCTTCATTGTACTCGGTCACATTAAATCAGTGTTAGTGGTGTTCTTGTTTTTTCTGGGACAGTTTTATTCTTGCATCTGCAGCTTTTGTGGATCATATGAAATAAAAATAAATGTTAAAAAATTCAAAGCTGTAAGTTGGCTGAACTTTTAAATAAGCTGAACTCGTAGAAGGTTTGTGGTGTTTTATGCGGCGGCATTCAACTCAAGAAGGCGACTCATAAATCGATCCAGATCCCTCGTGAAAGAATGAAAAGGCAAAGTCAAAGAGGTTCGTCAGTCTCTTGACCCTCCAGGAACCCGTCATGATCCTCACAGCTCCACCAGATCTTTTGGTGATGTCGTTTCCAAAGAAAACTAATTGATCTGAATGGTCAGTAGGTGGCACATTTGAACATGTTCTCTCATCTTGAGTTTAATCTTCTCAGAAGCAGGTTATGTGTTCAACACACACACACACACACACCCAGTGGGCAGAAACTCACCTGTTTAAGGCTGAAAAACCAGAGTTAAACCTGAAGTTACATCGTTAAACACAAACCAGCTTCGAAGTTCAGATGTCAGGCGTCACAGAGGATCCGAACCGTAACTCTTCATGTAAAACGGCAAATTCATTCATTCATCACAGGCCGAAAACTGCTTCTGAACAGCTTCATGTTCAAACACCTGAAACTGTTTGTGTGGACAGAAGCTTTAGTTTGTACAAAAAAACCTGTGAACGTCACAACAAGGCAGCGAGTCTCTGGAACAGGACTCGTCACGTCACGTCGCTCCTTCTTCACCTTGACTTCACTTTACATTCCATCTCTGGTCATCTGATCAGAACTTGTTGGAGCATCTCGTGTCAGTAAACATCGATGGCAGCTTTGTGTTTTTTTATTTCTTCTTTGCTGATGTTAAAATTAAACACTCATAATTTTTAAAAGTCGGAGTAAAAGTCAAATTCTGCTGTAAAATGAACAAGATGTTCACGAACTCTCTAATTTTTCTTTTAATAAAACTTGAGAAATATGCAGAACTGGAGTTCAACAGACGAAAACTTTAACACGATGTGACAAAGTCGTCACTGCTGTTCAGTCTTTCAAATTTTATAGGAAAAGAGAAAGAGAAGCCACTCTCTTTGTTTTTCTCTGGAAAAAACTCAGTGGAGGCAAAGCTGCTAAACTCAAAGATAAATGATCACTTTGTGCCAAAAGATGTGCAAAATGAAACATGAATGTCTGCCAGCTGGAACCGAGAGTTTCTAATAACAGAACAAACGACATGTTAGTGAAGAAAGGAGAGTGAAACCTGGTGTGACGGAGGCAGCGATGGTGTGAACGTGCAGACGGAGCAAAGACGTCCAGAGAAACGTGATGAGAGGTGGAGGATCGTCATGTGAGTCAAAGCGAAGGATCTATTTTTTGTGTGTGGGCAGGCTGCAGGACACGTCAGTGCTGTTAGCTGAGGGAAGGCCTGATAACCTCGACACCACCTCCACTACAAACTGCTACTCCATCATGAGCACAGACTCACTGCTGCTATTCAAAGACATTCACCCCCACAGCTTCACTCACACTCTGCTGCTGCTAAATCAGACCAGAGTTCAGTCGTCAGGACACAGCGAACTCCTCTGTGTCTATAAAAAGTGATGCCCGACGCCGACAGGAATTAAAGTCCTTTTACATTTTATTCACAGTTAAACTCTTCAGATGAAGCTGCTCACAGAAGTTTCAGAAAACCAAATGACATTTTGAGACTCAAATCCAAAAGGATTCTGAAAATGAGATGATTTTTGATCCAAACTGGTGAAATAATCTTACTGGTCTTGTGATGGATGAAGCCTCATTCTGCCACATGAGGCCAGTTTCATGGAAACAGCCGCACAGTTTCAACCTGAGGAAGCTCAGTGTTAAACATTCAGACTTCTTAGTGAGGAAACAAACCTGTCAGGCTGACAGACACAGAAATGTCATCTGCATGTGGAAGGTGTTTGTGATCACATGACAACGTTCCTAGAAATGATGATAGTTCATAAATAAATTTAATGACACTTTTACTGTCCAATAGATTCAAGTTAAGAACAGCAAAACGAGGCGACGCGTCGCAGTGAAAGGAGAACGAGTGTCTGAACGTTTCAAAGCTCTTTTCTTCTGAAGCTGTTTTGCACCAAAGAAGGTCTGAGGACTTTGCAGAGTCTCCTTTCTTTCATTTCATTTCTCTTTTTGATCAGAGATCATTCACAGCAATGACATCTCTTCTTTACTCCCATGTTGGTGTTTACGCTGAACCAGGTGGAGAAGTGGCCTCTGTGAGGTTTCAGTCAGCTTGCTGCTGTGATGGGCAGGAAACCCCACGGCAGCGGGGGGTCCTGAGGGACCTTTGACTCTCCAAACAAGAAGGTGGAGGAACACAATCACTCACCATTTTCATTAAAAGGCTGCTGAGCTCCTGGACCTCATCATCTCCTCAGTTTGCTGACATCATCGCCGATGTTCTTGATGATGTTCTTGTTGTCTAAGTTTGCTGCAAATAGCTGCCGTCACACGGCGGATCACACACTTCACCTCGAATAATGTGCCGACACTGACGGTTTTTCAGCCTTTTAGCACCTTTGCTGACAATTCAGAGGATCGACAGTGAACCAGCTCAACCTTCGCACCTTCACAGACCTGAGAGGCACGAGAACAATGTTCCCACCTTGGAAAGACTCTGCAAAAAGGACTTTTGACTCTCTGCTCAGATCAGAGCGAAATCATTCAGATGGTCAGAATCTTTTTTCTCACTTTCTTTTGGCTTCTGCAGCGAGTCAGTTTGTTCGAACGCCCACAGAGCAGAGTGACAAATGACTCATCTTCATCAGGAGGAGGAAGGCAGTCTGATCAAACAAGGGAATTTATTCAGTAAATGTTTTCTAATTCGGCAGAATGCAGCTTTAATCTGCCGGAGAGGGGCGGAGCTCAGAAAACACCTCAAAAACAACCTTAAAAACCACAAACGAGTCAAAAGCAAAAAAGCAAAATTGACCAGCAGCAAATTTCAGGTCGCTGAGTTTTTAAGGAAAAAGCTGCTCCATGTTCTGATCAAAATCACACTGATTAAATTAAAATCAGTCACTGCATGTGTGTGTGTGTGTGTGTGTGTGTGTGTGTGTTTGGTAAACTCTGCCATCATCACTTCATCAAGGTTTTTGAATGAAGCTGAATGTCTGTTTCAACTGTAATTACAAGAGAACAAAGAGGAGCTGAGGAGGTTCAAAGACTTAGTGAACGAAAAGGCAACAAAAGAAAGAAAGAAAGTCAGAAAAAAGAAAGAAGGAAAGAAAGGAAGGAAAGAAGGAAAGGAAAGAAGGAAAGGAAAGAAGGAGGGAATGATGTTCAAAGGGGCAAACAAATTTCAGAAGTTCAGCAGTTCATTTATTTCCTTTCAGCCTTTTTCTTCTCTCGTCTCTGGACTTTATAAAGTTCATTTCCTCCAGAATAACGACAGAGCAGGTCGGCACTCGACCATCCATCCACTTCCCAATGCAAAAAGTACAAAAACTAATAAAAAACCTGGCTCCTTCTTTTTATTTCCCCTCAGACTCTGCAGAGTCCTGCAAAGTGAACAGCCTCAGATTCAGATTTGAAGCCAATGAAGTGAAAGAGGCCTCAGAGCTCCAAGAGTTCAGAGCAGCTCGACTCGACTCTGGAGTTTAAATCAGTGTAACAGCATCAGCACGTTTCAGGTCTGTGGATCAGTTGCATCCTGATATCACAGCTCGTTGGTTCCTGCTTGTGAGCCTGCGTCGGTCTGCAGACGTGAAGGTTTCAGGTTGAAACGACTCGATGCTCCTCTGGTGGATTCTGAGGAGCAAAGAGCCTCTTCTTTTGTCAATGAATCATTTTAATGCTGAACAAGATAATCTGAGCCTTTACGACGACATTAGAGAGAGAAACTTTCACGCTTGAACAAAAGCTGACATTTAAGTAATTTTCTGTTGATGCTGCCGAGTCTCGGGGCCTCGGTGACCCTGTGAAAGTCTGGCAGAGAGCTGCTGAAAACTTCCTCCTCTGACTGAATCCGATTCCCACACAGCCGGCGTCCTGCTCCACTTCTGCTCACCACAAACCAAACTTCATGATACGCTCAGAGTTTCACTTCACTCTTATTCTCATTCACATTTTGTTGACCAGGTGAGCTTCAGTGCCGGACGCACCTGAAACCCTGAGGACCGAATCACACTTTTACATCCGTGGAAACGATTTCAGCCCCAACTAACCACAACTAACCCTAACTAACCCCAACTAACCCCAACTAACCACAACTAACCCTAACTAACCCCAACTAACCCCAACTAACCCCAACTAACCCCGAACAACAGCACGAAACAAAGAAACACGTTTTCTCTGAAACACATCAAACAGCTTCTGTTCACTGAGGATATATTACCAGATCTGAGACAGACAGGCAGACAGACAGACAGGCAGACAGACAGACAGGCAGACAGACAGGCAGACAGACAGACAAACAGGCAGGCAGGCAGGCAGTCAGACAGACAGACAGACAGACAGACAGACGTACTTCCCATTATAAGTGACGAAGCTGAACAAACTGTTCAAAAAACTTCTAACCCTGCAACAGGTGATGTGCGCACACGCGCACACACACACACACACACACACACACACACACAAACATTTGAGGTCCTGTCGGTTGTCTCATACTCAGATGCTTTCAGGATATTATATCTCTTGAATCTGGATCATTTTTCATAAAACAGCAGCAGCGCCTCCCTCAGGACAAACTGAGTCATTGAACATGAGGGATCAGTCAGGATGAGGCAGCAGCACTGCAGCTGAGGCAGAACAAACCTCCTCACAGCCTCTCGTCCTCCTGAACGCCCATGAACTTATCAGCCGCAGCACTTACAGGCGGTTGTGTCGTTCACACAAAAAAAATAGTTTCTGTGATATTTTTTAAAGCTCAGAACATCAAAGTTGTGTTGAATAATCGATGAGCAGAGAGAGAAAAGTTTGGTAAAGTGAGGAGGAGCCGCACATCAGCGGAGACGCCAGCAGGTTCAAAAAACTACACGACCTCTGCAGTCAGAAGCAGCATGTCCTCGTTTAACCACGGGGCTGATTTCCTCTGTTTCAAAACCGTCTGCAGCTGATCTGTGACTTGAACCTCTTCTTCTTCTGTTCTACAGACACTTTATGTCCACAGTGTGGAAGGTGGCAGATAAAACAGCCTCGTCCTCTGAAACTCAGGGATTCTTACTCGTCTGCGAGCAGAGACAGAAGATGCAATGAACACTGATGCTCAACTACAACTACAACATATTTCACCTGCCGTTTGATCCTCTCTTCCTGTCCAAAGGTCAAAGATCAGGACAATAAAACGGGACCCTGCATGGCATCGCTGTCATCATCGTGAGAGTTCATGTCAGTAAAAAGGCAGCAAAAACCTCGGAGAGCTCTGAGGACAAAATAACCGTACAAATGGTGCCAACAATGATTCAAATGAATTTAATTCAGTGAGTTTTTTCTTCAAATTAATTTAATCTGACGTATGAAAGATGATTAGCTGCTGTTTTGTCTTTGTTGTGATGATTCCACTCTTCATCAGCATTTTACAGATTTGCAAAATAAAAGAATTAACTAATTTATCCAAAGAAGTCGGATCCTCGAGTGAGCCACCTGAACGCACCGTCTGTCCGTCCGTCCCTGATGATGGAAACCTTGTTGGACACGAGACAAACTCCAGATTACTCTGATGATCACATAAAATCCCATCAAACAGATGCTTCAAAGAGCTGATTCCTGATGTCCGCCACACATGCTCCTGGGATCATGTGATGTTGAATCAGCTGACGTAAGCAGGTCGTCATGGAAACAGAAAAAGGAAGTTCAAGTGTCTTAAAACTTTTTTAAATATTCTTTCTTTATTTAAATAGTTAAAGTGTAGAGAGAACCAGAGTGGACTGAGGCCTCAAGGCCCATCAAAGACTGACAGATACATACACATGCTAACACGTGCTAACATATGCTAACACATGCTAACACGCTAACAGCTGCTCACACTGACCGAAGCAGACGTGTTTGCATCGTTGGCTCGTCAGAGCAAAGTGCTCGTTAACATTCAGCTCGTTAAAGGTGACGTCCCCGTTTTCTCATGAAAGCTCACAAGCCAATCAGGAGTCACTGGAGTCTGTTTATACGGCGACTGATGACGTCACTAGGATTAAGACGAGTGAGGATTTGAAGTTTAGTTTCATTAGCTTTCAGTTTCTGACCACGCCTCCCTGTTAGTGATGTCACAGCTCAAAGTTCACCCATCATGAAATACAAGTTAGAGGTTACTGCAGTCAACCAGAATGCTGCCCTCTCATTGGCTGCCATGTGCGGATGGGCGGGTCAGTCAGTCGCTCAGCAGCCGGTGAGGGGGCGGAGCTCCAGGAGCCAAGGGCAAAGGGCAGAGGTTGTTGCTGAGTTTGAGTTGAGAGCGTCGCTGCTTTCCAAGGGGAACGTGATTGGTCAGAGTCTGAGGGGACACAGACAGGATTCTGTGTTGGGATTGGTCAAGGAAGTCAGCAGGAAACATGACAAACAATGTGAGATTATGGCAGATTATCTGATAACAGCCTATTGTCAATAAACGAAAGTTTAAAAGGGGTTCTTGAAGGGTAAACTGTGGTCTGTAATACATTTGGATAATTTGAATGAATATCTGCTGAGTTTAAGCATTAAAACCTCCAGAGACGACTTGCTTTCTGCAGCCCTGCAGCATCTCATCAGAGGAGACGATGCTAACTAAGTAAAAAAGCAACGTTAACTCTTATTAATCCGATGTTGGACTCACATGCAGCTCGACTGTCAGCAAGCGAGCGAGCGAGCGACTCACCAACTTTGGCACCGAAGCTCACCAGTTCAGCAAACCTCTGCTGTTCACAGACAGCAGCAGGAGTCCGGACAGATTCACTCTGGAAATGTGAAGCAGCTTCTGTCCATCACAGTTTCTGCTGCACTGTCATTACTTTTGCTCCGACCGCATCGTTAGCTCGTTGCAGCAAAGTGTTTGTTAACACTCAGCTTGTTGAAAAAGAGAATGATGCTGTGATTTTCCTGGTCAGTTCAAGATTATTCAGGATGTTTTCCAGGACTGCAAAACTGAAAGACTTCTCCTCCATGAATTCCATGACGTGAAAAAAAAAGCTCTTTTCATCTGAAATTTAGCACAGAAGCGCTAAAATATCTTTGCTCTGTTTCTAAAAACCCTAAATATGAGATCAGCCCTGAATTTGCTCCTTAGTGGAAAAATTAACATTATTTTTGTAGTTGTCATGATTCCCTGAATCAATAGTTTTATTCACATATTTTCTCGATTTTTTTTTTTTTTTGATTAGTTTGATTTTGTGGGGGTGGAAGATGTGAAAGAAAAACACAAAAACATTTCTGGCTTTTATTATTTAAACACACTTAAGATGATCAAGATCCCTTAAAAACACTATGAAGGTAAAAGAACTTTAAAAAGTAACTTCACATCGTTACTTTTTCCAAACTAAACGTCTGAACAAATTAAAGGTGCAGCGAGCTCCAAGTCAAAGTAAAAGTCGTGTAGTTCTTAGAATTTCAAAGTCTGTCAGCTGCAGAAAAACATCTGGTTCAAACGGACTTTAAAACTCGATTTTGGAGACAAAACTGAGACTCGAGACATCGAACATTTGCTCAGTTTCAGCCTCAGTTTCCTTCTTTGAGACCCAACTTTGCAGTGCAAATTTCTATATTTATTTGAATTTGCAGGTGTTTTAAGCCTCTAAGGGGAAAATTAAAAGGACTAACACATAAAAATATTTAGTCGTTCCAGTTCATCGATGTTTTATTACTCAAGTCACTTAAATCTGTTGAAGATCTGAACCGAGACAATTTAAATTCACGTCTCCAGTTTCAGAGTCCTGATCTAAATGCTAGAACTTTAATTACACCCTCAACTAACCATCATCATCTTCATCATCGTCATCATCATCATCTTCATCAGTGAACTCATTTGATCATTAAGAGCTTTTCAAGTTAAGTTGTTTTTCAAGGTGGCAGTTCGTTTTACAGATTAAAGGGAAGATAAAGACCTTTTGCAGCAAACAAAGACTTTTTCAGGGTAAATTAAATCATTTAACTTTGAATAAACTGTTGTCATAGCGACGCAAAGATGAAGGGATGTTTCTGATACTCATGATGTCACTGACCAGGCGGAGGCGCTGTGCGTACAGCGAGTCTGGCTCGTCTGGTTTCCTGGTCGGCACGGCGACGTGCCACCTCTGCAGCTCCGCCTTCATCTCTGCCGGGCTGAAGAGGACCGCTGGGTCGGCATGGCAACGGTTAATCAGCTCCACCAGACACTCCTTGTAGTGCGACCTGCCGGAGGAGACGCCGAGGGTGTGAGCTGGAAACGAGACACACTGAGAAAACTCAACAATGACACGGACACATGCAGACGACCTGCGGGCGGCCGCCTTTACCCAGCATCCTCCACTTCAGGACAAAAGAGAGGACTGACAGATCAGGACATTGAGGGCGATCTGTCAGTCATCAATACGACCCACGTGTCCAGGTCAACCGGAGGCGGAGCCGAGGAGCAGCAGGTGTGTCTGTAAACGACAGGCTGACGTGTGTTTGTGCTTTCAGCTGAGCTTCAGCAGCTCAGACGTGTTTTCACACTCGTCACTCTCAGGTGAGACGGCTGCAGGGAAGAACTCAGGTGAGCTTCACCTGGAACGTCAGAGTTCAAAATCAGCCGTCTGCGTCAAACTGCCTTCAGCGACGGTCATTTGGCAGTTTGTGATGTGGAAAGCAGGTCAGAGGTCAGTGAAAATGTGGCTCCTGGTGAAACAAACCAGGTGAGAGGATTTCTTCAGAAAAGCTCTGAGTCGGATCTCATGTTTGGTTCTTGTGGGTTCTGCAACGTCTCGGATGAACAGCCTTTTGGTTTTTTTCTATTAAATTTGGCATTTTTCGGTTTCGTTACCCTCCAAAGTCACAGCAGACAAAGACTAGAAACATCCTGCTGGAGGTGACGACACGGTTGGATTCTTTCACGTCACGCGCTCATAAACGCTAAAACTGAACGTTAAAATCAGTTTTTTTCATTTAAAACTCGATTCATTAGGATTTTTCTTAAAATTAAAACGCATACTTTTAAATGACAGGAAACGATAGATTATGATGGAAACGCCTGGACGTCTCGGGCAAAGCTCTTGCTGGGAGCACTGGTCTTACTGGCAGTATCCTCTGTGTTCAGGTAGAGCATCTCGTCCACACGGTTCCTCCTGTCGGCCGTCGTCTCTCAGCTCCAGAACCAAACACACTCCTGAAAGACAACACGTCAGTCAGACTGGGAGAGAACAGATTCCACCTGATCAGCAGAAAAAGATTTTACCTGTCTGACCGGTGTCAGGTGAGCTACCACTGGCTGGTTCCAGACAGGTAGGAGACACTCTGTAATACTGAGAAACACAATCCACCTGAGTGTCGCCCGCACATCACCTGCATCTCCAGCTGCTGCGCCCTCAAAGCAACATGCTGCTTACCTGCAGCAGCAGGTGTAGGCGGGGCACGCTCCAGTCTCTCAGGTGGTACTGGCAGTCCCTGGGATGGTGGGCGTGAAGCCCCTTGCTTCCACAGTCGGCAGAGAACCTGCAGGCCTGAGAATTAAAGTCCCAATGAAACTGACCTGAGCTCACAGCCGAGAGGTTCGTCAGAAAAAAAGTTTCCACGTGAAACTGTTGAGCTGTTGAGCGTTTAAGTGAAACTTTTCTGTCGACCTTCATCACACTGGAGCAAAGTCAGACATTTCTAGGGTCAAAATCTTCAACAGACAGAAACAAAGCACTGAGAAAAAAGGATGTGAGCGGAAAATGTGAAAAACCAGCAGAGAAGAAGAGGAGAAACGAACACACACAACATCATGACACGTGTAACTTCCTGTTTGTGACTGAATCAGTGGAGACATTAAAGATCAACATCACAGATCAACATGAGCTTCAGGACAGAGGGTTAGGGGTTAGGAAGGGTTAGGAAGGGTTAGGAAGGGTTAGGAAGGGTTAGGAAGGGTTAGGAAGGGTTAGGGGTTAGGGGTTAGGAAGCAGCCACAGCAGCTCCGAACTCACAGATCCGAGGCTGAAAACTTGACTGCAGCCGCCGCAGAACTGATGACCACACTGACTGCAGGTGAAGTGAAGACAGCCGCCACGAGACAGACTGAAGACCACCTGACAGTTAGGACACTCTGAGAGACACACACACACATACACACACATACACACACACACACACACACACACACACACACACACACACCACACACACACAC
>JAQMCX010000010.1:3061293-3077256 GCA_029814765.1 Acanthurus leucopareius | reverse complement strand
GGAACATTTTTATTCGGTTTGGGCTTCTAACCCGATTCTAATTGGAATATTAGGCTCCATGTAAACCCAGCTACTGTCTTTTGATCAGGTGTGTGCCGTGGCCTCTAGAGGGCGACATGGTGTGTCAGCGATCTGGAGAATTCACTTGGTAACAGTGACGTCATGATATTACACTGAGCTCTGATTGGTCCAGAGGCAGTGACTCATTAAACTGGACTGAAACTGATTGGAGGAGTTTGTATTAAAACTTTGACTTCACTTCCATCATGAATGAAATCTCAGCAAACTGTAGAACAAGTTGACAGAAAGTTTGTTTGATCAGTTTAGTTTATAAAAACAAGAAAAAGGTTCCAAGTGCTGAACATAAAAGGCAACATTTTGTTTCATGTTCATTTAAAATCATTTTTTCCATCAGCATGTAAAGTTAAAGCTGCATTTGAAGGTTGCAGACTTTGACTTCAAAAACATGAACCTTCTTTTCAAAGTGTTGTGGAGGCTTCGAGCCCGTGAACTGATGCTGACCGGTTGCCATGGTTACCTTGACCCAGGCCTCCAGCTCCGCCTTGTACTCCACCTGCTGCTCCTCCACCAGCTTCTTGTACTTGTCCTTCTGAGTCTGGCTCAGCTTGTGCCACCTCTTTCCGATCTCCACCATCCGCTCCTTCAGGCTGAAGTGGTTCAGCTCGCCGTTGGTCAGAAGCTCCTGGGAGAACATCTGATACCCGCTCCTATTGGACAGACACGGCATGACGACATTCACTCTTATAAGGATCAGGAACCTTTTGTGTTCTTGTGAGCTGCATCAATAACTTGATTACATTAATCTGTGGTTAATTTAAACATCTCTTAATGTCATTTCGTGACAGGAACGCTGACCTCCTCACATCTCTCTTTTTCAGTCTTCTTCACGTTTAACTTTTTGGCACCTTTCCCTCTGTTTCTAACGTGAACATGAGCTAAATTTTTGTCTAACATTATATTAAATTGAATTTAAATTAATTTTATAATACTGTCGTAAGTAAATGGCACGTAATTTGATCATAAAAATATTGAGTAGCTGCAGTTGGACTGTAAACAGGAAGTAGTTGGGTTTTTTCAACAATTATTATCAAATCTAAACAAACATCTGCTGAACACACTGAAGGAAACATCATAACCTGAAGCAGAACTCAGCAGAACTCGTGTCCACTTGAGTTCATCACTGCAGCGCTCGTGTCATCTGTTCTAAGCAGCTACGAGACACTTGGTCGATTCTGGCGACCCCTGTGGACAAAAGCGGTACTGCTTCTATCAGCTTCTGTTGTGCTGTTCTTTATCTTCTAACATGCTTTCGATTTGGAGGCGTTTGGTGATGCTGACTTTCACACACCAGGTTGCATGTGATGCAGCAGCTGATTGATTCGGTTGCCTGGTAACAGTAATGTTTGATCTAAAGATGAAGTCAACAACATTCTCTGTAATTTATGTCTTCATGATGACCAACAGTGACGTCTAATCCAAATCAAATCACTCTGAAATTCAATTTATGAAGACCCAACAATTCAGTTCCCCGTCCCACCGTCTGATAGTTGGTCCCTGCTGTGACCCGGTGGGGCTTCGGACTAAACTGTTTCATCTCCAGTTTAAAGCTGATTTCACATCTGTACTCGTCTTAACATCTGTCACTGTCAGTTCCCCTCAACAGAAGCAGATGGTAGCAAAGACAAACTCACACTGGAGGTTTCTTTGGTTCTCCATCAAACTTGGGTTTCCTCTGACTCTGACCTGCGGGTGGAGCCCTCATCTCCAACAGCTCCCTCTGCAGGACACCAGTCAACAGTCAGAACAACACAACATGCAGAGAAACGACTGAATTCAGAAAGAATCAGAGCCGCAGTGAGCTGAGCTTCAGCCACTGTGACGCCTTCAGAGCAGCATTCATTAGGGGGAATAACGGGTAAATAAAACAGAAAAACATCTTTTTAATGAGGCTGCAGCCTCAGCTGGAGGTGGGCGGAGTCAGTGGGGTGGGGCGTGGCTCACTGACCACAGGTTGGTACTGAACCTCGTAACGCTTCTGGTCCTCAGCCGCCTTCTTAATCCAGGGAATCTTCTCCTTCTTCTCCATGGACTTCCAGGCCGCCTCCATCCCTGCCTGGGCCTTCCTGCGGTCACTCTGTGAAGCCAGTCACATGACCAACAGTGGGTTCATGGGAAAAAACACTAAACAACATCTCCTGCATCAGGGCTTCACAGCGAAGAGCTGCCTCACTGTCCCACACTGGTTTGGATTCAGTCATTGAACAAGTGACAAGCTAAACAACATTTCAGGTTTTTCTCGACAAAAACTGATGATAAAAGATAAAAGTTGATGAAAAAGGATGAAAATTTGCTCACTCTGAATTTAGCCAAGTAGTCTCCAATCACACTGTGCTGCCACATCTCCTCAGCTGTTTTAGGCGTTTCAGGAAGCTTTGCGGTCTTCTTTCCGTCCCGTCTCTCTTTTGGCACACCAGCAGGTGCCCAAGGCTCTGGCTCCGCCTCCTGACACCGCTCCTGGGGAGAAAACAAAAAGACAAAGGCACAGACTCTCAGGTTAGTTTGGGTATTTTAGTCATGAGCACTCATGGAAGTACAAACAGCAGGAGTAAAGAAAAGTTTTTGGACCTTTACAGAAGGAGACTTGGCTCTGTGTGGGCTCGAGGCCACGCCCCCTCCCAGTTTGGCCCCACCCAGTTTTTCCTCAGTAATGACCCGGTCTCGCTCCTCTTCTGGCAGACTCTGGAAAATACAGCTGTGTGTTTCTGTTGTCTGTGTTTAACTTCACATGACTGGAAGCTGAGCGGAGACACAGCGACCCCGAGCGAACCAGCTTCCGCCATCACAACTATCTCAGTTTATTCGCTTCATACTTCATGAGTTTGGGTGTTTGTGATGCATTTAGACTGAATTTCTGTGTTGAAAACCTCCCACCAAACAGCTGTTGAAGCCTTGAACATCTTGGTTCAGAATGGTTCAGTTCATCCTGATGGAAGCTTTTTATTTTTGATTCTTAGTGAAATGAAGGTTTATTGTGCTACGTTGGTTTGTGCTGTTACATGATCAGCTGATCAGATACTTACGTACCTCCAGAAACCTCTGCAGGTCGATGTCGTACTGTTTCTTCTTCTGATCAAACACAAAGATTACACAGAAACAGGAAGTGAGGGCAGATTACAAACTGAGTTCAGGTGATTCCTGCTGTGATGTTAGCATGTTAATACTGACCTGCTCGCAGCGTTTCTGGAACATGTCTTTCTCTTTCTGCGTCATCATTTTCCACTGTTTACTGCAGAGCACCATCCGCTCTGTGCTGGGAACGTCCTTCATGTTCACCATCAGCTCCGCGCAGTACAGGGAGTACCCGTTACTAGCAACAAACACGGAAATGTTAGCCATGGCTGCTAGCAACAAACACGAGGATGTTAGCCATGTCTGCTAGCAACAAACACAGAAATGTTAGCCATGTCTGCTAGCAAAAAAAATGAGGATGTTAGCCATGTCTGCTAACTACAAACACGAGGATGTTAGCCATGTCTGCTAGCAAAAAAAATTGAGGATGTTAGCCATGTCTGCTAGCTCCAAACATGAGGATGTTAGCCATGTCTGCTAGCAAAAAAAAATGAGGATGTTAGCCATGTCTGCTAGCTCCAAACACGAGGATGTTAGCCATGTCTGCTAGCTCCAAACACTAGGATGTTAGCCATGTCTGCTAGCTACAGTGTTAGTAAAGACTCACGGAGGTGGTTTTGTCGGCCGTCCATCAAACTTGTCCTTCAACTGTCTCTCTGCTTTGGTGAGGACGGACCGAACGTGATCATCAGAGTTCACATCTGGATGAGCCTCATGATATGCTCTCATACTGCCCTACACAAACACACACACACACACACACACACACACACACAGATTCACCATTTGCAGTCCTGGTTTACACAGTTTTTAAGCCCTGAATACAAGTTGAGATCTAATCTGGATTTGACATGAATGAATCCCAGAGACCAGATATCAAAGGATCGGTTCACTCTCATCCTACGCAGTCTCGATGGGTCCAGTACCATTTAGTCTATTCTGGTACCTCGTAGTCTTTTTGGAGCTCCAAAGCCTTGCTGATCCACTTGAGTCTCCTTTTGTCCGACAGTTGGGACCACTGTCTCCTCAGAGCCTCCTTCAGCTCCTTCTGACTCACCTGGAAACAAGAGACGGTCCACTTATTCTTCACCTTATCCATTGAATTAAAAAAACACCACTGTTTGTGTTTGTGTGTGTGTGTTGAGTGTGAGCGTGAACCTCGGGATGGAGCTTCATGTAGGCCTTCTTCTCGTGGTTGTACCACAGCTGCTGAGGAGTCTTCGGTTTCTCTGGCAGGTCTGACTTCTTTCTCTCTTCTATCAGTTCTGGATGATCCTCCCTGTAGGTCAGGTGACGTTAGCCACGCTAAGCGCTAACTGCACATCCAATGCTAAACACGTGCTAGCACCACATGCTACACTCTCACAGCTAAAGTTAGTTTTCAGTGAAGTAACCAATCAGCTGTGGGTAGTTGAACTTACTTGAATCGAGCCATGTTCTTCTCAAACTCCTCTTTCTCTCGCTGAAACTCGGTGATGTACTTTTGCTGCATAAACACACGATAAATGTTGTTTCTATTTCAGACAGACAGTCATTTACAGGTGCAGCTTTAATAAATCAGACTTTGAAAAACATGGAAGGGAAAAAAACGGATCAAACATTAACAAGTGATAATCCAGGAGATCAGCTGACGTGTTTTCAGCCAATCGGCTGCAGAGTTTGTCCACACCTTCTTTTTGTCAGGCAGCTCCTTGTACTTCTTGGACAGGATCTTGGTCAGGTCCAGGTTGCTCATCTCTGGGTGAATTTTGGCATATTTGGCACGTTTCTCCATGAAGAAACGAAAGTACGGAGTCAAGGGTTTCTTCGGGAAATCTGGATGAGTCTGAACATGAGAGCAGTTAAGCCGGGGTCAAAGGTCACAGGTCAGAGGAGCAGAAATGTATTTACTCTGTCTGTGGATCAAATAAAACCACAGCTAAAAGCACAAAGTGACGGCTTGTGTTTATTTCCACTGACTCTGAAACATCGTCTCATGAGTTGCATCCGGATCAGGAAGTCAGACTTAGTGGTTCTCACCTTCAGTTTCTTGCCTTTGTACGGATTCTTCACGAACTCCATGGCGTCCATGATGAGCTCCGTCATCGTTCTGTACTTCCGGACCTGAAACACAAACACACGACAGCACAGTGTGAGCATGATGATGGCAGTCTGTGGCCTTCACATGGTTCAAGTAGTTTGTAGCTTTTGATGACTGCACGCCTTCTCAGGGTTCCGCAGGGATCTGTTCTCGGTCCACTGTTGTTTTTTGAACTTCTGTCAACAACCCGCTTCTGGTTCCTGAGCAGCTTCTCTGTTATTTCCAGAAGTTATGAATCTTCCCGTTTCACATAAAGATTTCAGTGTGTCAATGTAAACAGTTATCAGTGCAAACTTATTTAAGTTTAACAAAATGTCCCTCAGTGTATAAAAGATGATTGAAAGAACAAGTGTTTAGTATTTGGTGTCATCTAGTGGTGAGGTTGTATGTTACAACCGGCAGAATTCACACACATATATCACATGACACATCAGTCCCCATAAATCCTGCACATTCTCACGAGTCTGATTATTTTACAGCAAAAGCAACAAACAGCCTGATTAGCTTCTTTTTAAAAACTCCCAGGTAGCTCAGACTCTCGTTCGCACCTCCGATGAGACTTTCTGCCACTTCTGGCGGCACATGTCTCCGGTGAAGCTGCCGAAACAAATTTTCTCCCAGTCGAAGTGGGACTCTGTGGTTTTATACTTCATGGCATCGCTATCCGGCAGCAGACTGCGAATCCTCTCCAGCAGAGTCAGACAGTCCTCTTTACTCCACTCATCTGCACAGAAACACAGAAACACACAGAAACACACACCTGTCAGCGGCTCCAACAGGTGTTTGTTTAAAGGAACAGTTCAACATTTTGCTTTCAGTCGCCTTCAGTCGCACTGGAAGACTCTTCTGCTGCTCTTCAGTATAATTCAAGTGTTTCAAGTGCAGAAACTGTGGCTCCAGTTTGAGAACCTGATGTGACAACGAGTTGCTCCTGATGTTTGTTCCTCGATATCAGTTTATTTACCGCATGATGGATGGGTGGATGATGTGTGTGTGTGTGTGTGTGTGTGTGTGTGTGTGTGTGTGTGTCAGCCAGTGTCTTCAGCATCGTCTCCTGATGGGTCACGTTCTTGTCCAATCAGCAGCGAAACGCTGTGACTCTCTCAGTAAGATGCAGAACCACCATGTGGACCAACAACCAGAGACTCATAACAACCTTCACCTGAGACAGAACCGTCAGGCGTGTGTGTCAGGCGTGTGTGTCAGGCGTGTGTCGGGCGTGTGTCGGGCGTGTGTCAGGCGTGCGTCAGGCGTGTGTCAGGCGTGTGTGTAAGGCGTGTGTGTCAGGCGTGTGCGCCATCTGTGTGTGTCGGGCGTGTGTGTCATTGTGTCGGGCGTGTGTGTCAGGCGTGTGTGTCAGGCGTGTGTGTCAGGCGTGTGTCAGGCGTGTGTCAGGCGTGTGTGTCGGGCGTGTGTGTCGGGCGTGTGTGTCGGGCGTGTGTGTCGGGCGTGTGTGTCAGGCGTGTGTGTCAGGCGTGTGCGCCATCTGTGTGTGTCAGGCGTGTGTCAGGCGTGTGCGCCATCTGTGTGTGTCGGGCGTGTGTCTGAGGTGTTGCTGAGGTCACAGCAGGTGGTGGTTACCTGGCTCACTTTTGACCCTGGCACTCTGAGCTCTGGAGACGCTGCTGCTGCCGTTCATCCTGCAGCGACTGACGATGAAGACTCCGCCCCCTCCTTTCTCTGAGCAGACACAAACACACACATGTACAGCGTTATTAACACGGGAGCACAGACACACGACGCCGGTGTCCACTTCATCACGGACGCCTGCTCTCACTGTGGCTTCAGAAGGAAAACCTCTTTTTTCTCGCTCGTTGTGGCTTTTTCAGCGTTCAGTTGAGTCACATGTTCGTGTGCCACAGTTTGCCGTGTCAGCGACGGAGAAACGTGCGGCTACACGAGTCACCATATCAAAGACCCTCTGCTCGTTTACGAATCTTTAGACCAATCACAAGGAGGAGGAGGAGGAGGGGGAGGGGGGAGCAGAAGGAGTAAGAGGAGGTGAGCAGGTGCTGAGCAGCTGCAGGCGGACCCTCCCAGTCGCAGTCACCACCTCACCGGGTCGGCGTGCTCGGTTGTCATGGAGACGATGTGTTGACACTGAGCCGAGCAGCTTCAGGACTCGTCGGTTCACTTTGGTGACGGATGAGGACGAAAGTAATCAGATTTCATTAGTTACTGTTGTCACATAGTTCTGAAGTTTACGTACTCCCTGCTGCTTGCCCTTGTACTCCATTACATTTCAGGGACAAACACTGCACTCTCTGCCTCACTCCATGAGTGTGACAGCTTTAGTTACTCGTTTCTTTAGTTACTCGTTTCTTTAGTTACTGGTCTGAACTGAATGTGATCAGTGAGCGATGATGTGCTCCACGTTCACCAGCTGCAGCCAACTGATGAACACGAGGAGGTACAATGAACATGGGACAGAGTGACACTTTGAGCACCAGTATTTCACCTGTAACAGAGTATTTCTGGGGGGGGCTGAGCTGGAGCGGTCACATGTGTTGAATGTTGCAGTACTTTGTTTGTTGTGCAGTGATCACAAGCAGAGGCCCGATGGGGGGGGGGCAGCATATGACGTCAGGTAGCACGCGCCTGCCCGCCCCCCGCGCTCTGCTCCCCCCGGTCTGACCCGGACCGACCGGCCGCAGCAACCCTCCCCCGGCCGGGCAGCGTCACTGCGGCCCGCTGACAAGGTCAAACTGGGCGGCCGAGACACGGAGCTTTGCTCCTGCAGACTGACAGAGCTGCTGTGGCCTCCACGTGTAAGGCAGGAGCCAGGCTGCTGCCGCTGCACCTCAGCGGGCTGCAGGTCAGCCAGGCGGCCCGGAGCCCCCCGGCCCGGAGCCCCCCGGCCCACCAAACTACACGGAGAAAAGGGGCAATTTAAGAACAACATGAAACTCACGCGACTGGGGGCGAGAACTTCTCCGTTCACACAGATTCAAATCACGCAACACTCGTTTCAGCTCAGACATACAAATAAATAAATATTTCTCAAAAGTCTCGTGCTGAGTTCGAGTCTCGCAGTGACACGCGGAGGGCGGTAGAGAGCCGCGCGCACCGCCCGGGAGAAGCTGGTTCAAATTGGCTTGGTGACTGTTTACGTGCCGAAATCACCAAAACATCTGGGCGGTTCGTCAGAATATCGATTAATTTTCAATATGGCTCCATGTGTGCCGCTGTGCCCGCTGGTTTCAGGGTGTTACATGGAGCCTGGAGCCGACCCGCGCCGGCGCAGCAGCAACGTTATCGGGTCGCAGTACGTGGAGGCAGCGGGCCGCCAGACTCCAGCTGCCCGGTAATGGCGTCCGTCCTCCGGCAGGAGTCACCACGTAGCTTCCGCTGGCATGTGAAGAGCTACTCGAGACACAAGCTAGCGTTAGCCTATTTTGGTCGAGTGTTTAAACTACGAGTTAAATTTAGAAAATGCAAACACAAAATAAACCAAATTCATTTTTACACCGACCAGCAGCTCAGTTTGACACGTGTAGGAGATAATCGCTTCATTTAGCAAAACTGCTAAAATTGTAAAATTCATCGACATCTGTGTCTTTGCATGTGCATTTAAAGAGATTAAAGGGCAAAATATTCGTCTGGAGTTAATCTTTTAACTGCTCACCAGCAGAATTTGATGATTTCGGCGCTGAGCGGCTCGATGATTCGCTTCTGCCCCAGAAGCCTTCACTGCGAAGCCGCCATGAATGTTCTGGTGACTCGGGGACAAACGACCAGAAAACCCTTGATATCAGTGAAAAAGCACATCTAAGTACTCACCTTTATGTTCAGACAGAAACCCGGGTTCACACTGCACAACACTGTGGTCTTTTGGGTTATTTCGGGACTTTCAAAGTGTGTTTTTTTCAGCCGTAAACCCCGGGGAGTCAGGTCGAAACGAATCCGACAAAAGGAGCGTCTAGTCCGGTATGAAACTCCGCCCAGCGCCGCAGGGGGAGGAACTCCGGGGGAAAACATGAGGACAAAGGCGGAGGATGAAACCAGAGACAGCGGCTCAAACACCAGCCAAACCCGCTACAAAACACTTTACATGCAGAACTGTCTTTTTTATTTTATGTATTTTACACAAGAATTAAGTCAGAATTTGCAGAGATTTGACTGCTGCAGCGTCCTTTTCTGAACATCTACCCTCCTGACTTTAACCTGGTCCGGGTCCAGATGCTGAACCGGCGGGGAGACAGAAGACTGGGGCCCGGGGACCCGACGGCCAGCCGCCGACAGAGATGCGGCCGCGGGGACGCGGAGGAAGCGGCTGCCCGGCGGCTCCAGAGTCCGAGGGGAGAATCACAGGGTGCAGGGAGTCATCAGGTCTCCCTCCCCGGCCTGTCGCGGTGCTCGTCGGCGGCTCGAAGACGGCCGTGTAACCTGCATCCTGCAGGACAGCTGCCCGCATCCACATGGCATCCTGCCCGCCGAGAACACACCGTCTGCCGCATCTGATCCTACCGACTCACCGGTCCCCTCCCACTGAGAGCCGCGCCGTGAGGGCCGGTGACCGATCAATCACTGCGCGTCCGCTCGGCACACCTGTCCTCCTCCCGGGAAACGGCTCTACGTCTCCGGTCGTCTTGCTATGACATGAACACTGAGCGAGCTAAATGAGACAGAAATAAATATGTGATTTACTGTGAAAGTCGTCACAGGTTCAGTGGTTAAACACAGACGAAGCCACACACACTCTGATCCAACACCTCCACATCTGAAACTTCATCCGTCCGTGTGTTTGCAGCCTCACTCCTTCATGTGTCCTTCACTTTGAACACTGAAAACATTAAAACACCTGAACCTGAGGCAGAGGTTAAGTGCCTCCTGCCGCCCCCTGAGTTCCCACATGGCTGTGAACATCTGACCAGTTAAATGCTGACTTCAGATCGGTTCTCCTTGGAGCTTCTTAGTGTTTTCTGGTGCTGATTGGTGATATTTGAATTTAATTTTTATTCACATGTTTGGGCAAATTAATCGAACCATTGGAGACTGGATATGTTGTGACTCACTCCTTACCTTCACTGCACTGATATTTGGATTTCCACAGTTGCTCCGTCTCACAGGTGAGCTCACCTGATGTGTGACGAAGATGATTTAGTGAAGAAGTTTTATTTTTTTAGCACTGCTTTTATCTGACTCACCTGTGGACTCCGTCGGCACATTTCAGTACAATTTGATAATAAAAATAAAAAAATGCCATCATAAAAAATGCCATTTTTCCATAAAATGCTTTTAGCCCTTTAATGAAGTGCAGCCACAGTGGATGAAGTGTGATCATTCCGTCGCCTGGATGGAAGGACGGAAGACAGCTGAGTGTCTCCTCAGATGTTAATCACTGATGGAGGTGTATAGATGGTGCTGCTGTGGCTCAGACCCACATCAAGTTCAGCTGAGTCCCAACAGGAAACGGGCTTCAGAGACCCGATGACTCTTCCATCAGGTCATATCTCTCTATGAAACTGGGTAAAAAACACAAATGAGCACTGACGTATTTTCCATCTGAACACTTCTGATGACAGTTGGATTCTGTCCCTCCTCCTCCTCAGATCCCATGTTTCCTCATCCAGGACTCATGTCCATCAGCCAGACCCAACACACACCTCATGAACACACACATTTACAGACTGAAACACAACAGACAGGTCTGACCAATCCTGAGCTCAGAGCACTCCTCACCTGTGCAGGTGGTCAGGTGAGAGAGGAGCGGTGCTGTCGGTGCTTCACGTTGGATGGAGGAAAGCTCACACTCGCTTCTTCTTTCTTCAGGCTTTTCAACACAGACAGGCTGGATCACAGGCTTCCACCAGCAGCCCGGCTCGGCTCGGCTCGGCTCAGTTTATTTCCGTCTGACCAGCAGAACCAGTCTGCAGACCTCTTTCCCATGGTGACCCTTTTCCACCGCGGTCACACTCAGGGTGGAAGCTCACACAGCAAAGAGCAGCTATTTCAATGCAAAACAACTTCTGTTAGACAACAGCTAATGTTTGCATTTCACAATTATCCTGCAAACATCATCATTTAAGAAACGAAGGGCAGAAATTAAATCTATCAGTGTTGATGTGAGACACGTTTATTCAAGCCTGGAAGTAAAATATACAGGAGCACAAACAGAGTTAAGTTAGATTTGTTTAGTTGATGGTAGAGTTACAAGCTATGCTAGAAGTTTTCTGTGTCTTTGCTAGCTTTGCTAGCTTTGCTCTGGCTCCGTACACAAAGTTAAACTGATCTCCATGTGACACATCTGACTCTGAAGCAGACACATCAAATTAACGCAGACCTTTAACATGAATTTATATTATTTACAATGTTGAAGAATCCATCACTTTTTTCTGTTAAGGTTTAGTTTTAACTTCATTAGCCTGTTACAACAAGCACAAAGTTCAGACAACACGAGCACCGGTTAGCCGCTACGCTAGCCAGAACGAGTCAGTGAAAAACGTGTGGGCATGTGACTGTGGCTAATATCCACAGCTGCAGGTTTGGCTAAAAGTCTCTAAAGTATGAACATGGACACTGAGACGGAGCGAACACAGAGCTCAGGACGGAAGCAAAGGAAGCACAACAGCTCTGGTTTCCCATTAAACCAATGAACCTCCATTGCTTATTTAAATGCTTGTGGAAGTTTATTTATTCAGTCGAACAAACATAAAAGCTCTTCGTATTTTTTTCAAATTAATGATATTTAATGGGTTTGATCGAATCTGACCCCAAGTTTTACTGCGTAGTCTGAGTGACAGTTGGGTGTGAGCTAGCATGTTCAGGGTTAGCTGTCCAGAAACAGTTTACAATATAAACTCAAATTACAGGAAGGCAACCAATCTACTTATTTCACAGAAACATGTGAAACAGCAGGGCCCCAAATTTCCAGAAACATTTTGTTTTTAACTTGAACAGGATGGTTCAGTCTCCGTCCGGTGTGATTAAACCCTCAGGCTCGCGTCATCAAAATGCTAAGAAGGTTATTTAATGTAGCCGACTACATATGATGAGACAGAGTCTCTTTTCAGTTAGCTGTGCTTGTTAGCTTCAGTTAGCAGTGCTTGTTAGCTTTAGTTAGCAGTGCTTGTTAGCTTTAGTTAGCTATGCTTGTTAGCTTCAGTTAGCAGTGCTTGTTAGCTTTAGTTAGCAGTGCTTGTTAGCTTCAGTTAGCAGTGCTTGTTAGCTTTGATAGTTTTCGACAGTTTGCTGTTTGATGTTCAAGCTAACAAAGTGTTGGCGTGGCTGCAGTTTACTAACATTAGCTGATGAACACACTGAAATATCTCTTCTGTCTGACTGAATAGATTATTGTTCCTGTAAATGATGAAAAAGGAGCAGCTTTTGTTGCACTGCTGTTGTTACAGACATGCATAAAAGAAAAGATCTGATCAAGAGTGACACACTCTGAAGCCTCGGTTTAACCGCAGCGAGCTGCAGTGTCCAGCATTTGGAGAATCCCCTTGTTTTCTGTCTCACCTGAAGGAAATGAGACCAAACCAGATCAATGAGGAGCTCCTGTGACACATTCACAGGTAACAGGTGTGCACAGCAGGTACAGAGACGGATGCACTTCAGGACACGTTGTGTTTAATACACTTAGATACAGTTTACAGTTAGAGTGTACAGAGTTGGAATCTGAAGAGAAGGAAAACACGTTTTCACCGGACTCCCCTGAAACCGTGCTGACGCCAGACTCAACCTCGCCCTCTGGACGCGGCTCCAGCCTGGTGATCAGCACGTTTTATAAACTACCTCACACTCTTCTTGTTGCTCATGAGGTGACATTAAGTGTGATGAGAAATCTGAGAGAAAAAGACGGATTACCTGATAAAACCTCCAGGCTCTATTTTACACTCTGTTTAGATTTGAAAAGCAGGAAATAGCAGTGAAGTTGGGTGTGATCGGTGCTGAAAGGGGGCTGGTCTTCACCGCAGTGCAGTTCTGGCACTTCTGCATCTTTAGTGTGCTGTGACATGTTCTGCTTTGGTCTTTCTCACAAGCTGCTGGCACTCGTTTTCTGTGTGATTTCTATCTGAAGGTTTCCTTTTCCGCTGGCCTGTCAGTTTAAATTTTCAGTTTTAAGTTTTCTCACTAAAATAAATACAAAACAGATCTTGTTTACGGCTTCTTGTTTTGCATACGGTGACGTTGGTTGGTCAGGTTGAGTGTTCTCGGCGGCTCAGCGGTGAGAAGCTCTGGGTTTGGATCCAGGGTCTGTGGGGGGGGGCATGTCGGCCTCGTGTCCACGGGTTCTTCCTGCGGTGAATGGACGTGGACAGCTGATGAGCCTCTACACAACCTACAACCATACGTGTGTCTTCCACACGTGCTTTAAAAATAATATGGACTCCCTGGCAGAAAGAGGAAAGCTCCCTTGTTATATTTGGTTGATCAATAGGAACAGTTATTGATAAAAGGACGGACGATAATGAATTTATTACACACACACATTGAATTAAACAAGCATCCTGCTTTTCTGGCTCGTGCAGTCACTTGTGGCGCTCACAGCTCACACAGTTCCTGATCTGGAGAGCTGCATGGACGTCACAGCTTCATGGACGTTGGAAGACGACAGAGATTATGTGACTTGGACTTGTGCAGAAAAGCGGATGCAGGAAGCGAACTTGGCTGCAGACAGATCACCTGTCCAGCTGCACCTCAGGTCCGCCCGGTGTGAGCCGGATCAGGTCACGAGATGAAGATGAAGAGTACAGTTTTGTCAACATGGAGTGAAACATGAACCGCCTGATTCAGATGCAATAAAAATAAAACCTCGGATGATAAAGTTCAGCCATGCACTGATCCTGTTGCATCATCCATTCATTCATTCATTCATTCATGTTGTGCTTCTGTTCTGTTCGGAGGGATCTGGTTTTCTTGTGCTTCTGTTACCGACTGCTGGTGAGATGCGCTGCTCGGCCAGTAGAGGGCTCCATCACTCCCCTGGTAAATACTCTCCTCAGAAGATGACCCCTTCAGCTTGTGCTGACCTCTGACCTTTCCCCTGACCTGTGTGTTTTCCTCCTCTGTAGAGTCCTTTGCTACGGCCCGTCGGGTCTCCATGCTGGGTTGCTATAGTAACACTGTTAGGCAAAGTAAGAAAGTCTATTTACAGCAGCGACTTCGATAAGTGAGGCTCGGCTTCGTTTGTTTCTTCCTGATGGTCAGCAGCTGGTCACCGACTGACCGACTGAACCTGCTCACGGCACCTGTGTGATGTCAGCAGGTGGGCGGGGCTGTGCTGCTGGGGGCCAGCCTCACATCCGTCCGTCCGTCAGTCACAGAGGTTGTGAACGAAGGACATGGGGAAGACGCCTTTCCTCTCTGGCTGTCCCTCGATGTGTCCAATCTGAGAAGAAACACAACGCAGCCAAATTATAGCGAAGACAACAACAGATTATTTGTCTCATGGGCCACTTCAGCAAAACATGGAATCATTTGTGTTGTTGATGCCAGCAGCTCCTGTCCGGCTCCACCGAGGCAAATCATGGCGCCGAACCAAGACCAAGTCACAGACCCTTTATGAACCAACCAAAAGGGAGCAACACCTTGCTTGGAGCAGGAACACCGGGGCCTCCGTCAAGATCCGGACCCGGGAGTGTTTGGTGACCGGGCTGTGATCCAGGGGGTCTGAGCTGAGGACCTGACGTGGACCTCCACCCAAACAGGGCCGGGATTATGTTTGGGTGCAGCAGGTAAAGACAAGAACTGAGGTATTCTGAGCCATGGCTTTCTGGACCGGTTTATGGGATGTGGCGCGTCGCCTTTGGTGGGGAAAGATTCAAACCTGCGCCGTTTAATAAGCTGGGTTTGTTTAGTTAACAGAGAGGGTGAGACAGCTGATGGTGGAGCTTGTGGTACCTACCCACCACTCCTGGTCCTCCTCTCCAGTGACGATGATAACTTCTCCCTCTGCAAACGTCAGTTCATCGTCATTATCAGCCTGACAGTCGTAGATGGTTTTCACCCGCCGCATTTTATTCTTCACCTGCAGAACACAGAAAAACACATGAACTAAAGAATCAGGCTTCTTCTCTGCATGTTTCTGACCGTGTTCCTCTGAGATCATGTCAGAATCTGAAGGGTCCTCACAGAGTTGATCTTGCGTGGCAGAGGAACAGGTATCTCCCCAGCTCCTGGTGGAGATCCATCAGCATCCTCAGCTGCTGGCTGAGTGGACAGCTCCCCCTGCTGGACACTTGCTTGGCTCTCTGCGGCAATCCTGGATCCTTGCATTTCTATGGCAACAGAGGCGGGGCCAGGCCTGTCGCCAAGCATCGGTTTGGGTGGGAGGTCTTTGAGAAGAGGTTTGGGTGGGAGGTCTGACAGCTGGGGCCTCTCAGCCAATGGGGCTCTCTGGGCAGAGTCCACTGGGGTCGGGGGGGCTTTGGGGGAGGCATCGATAAACGGAGGAGATTTCTGCGGGTCAGGCTGCGAGGAGGAGGTGGAGGAGGAGGGTCTGCAGAGGAGGTCTGGAGCCTGGCTGGGTTTGTCCACAGAGGGAAGGTGGACGATGTCGATCTTCCTCAGAGCCACTAAGAGACAAACAACAAAACGTGACTGAGAGGAACAGACAGACAGACAGACAGATGATGCATCATCATAGTCAGAGGCTGGAGTGTTGGGAGGTTTGGAGGTGGTCAGTTTCCATGGGGGGGGGGTATGTGTGTGTGTATGTGTGTGTGTGTGTGTGTGTGTGTGTGTGTGTGTGTGTGTGTGTGTGTGTGTGTGTGTCTGTGTATATCTGA
>JAQMCX010000010.1:3044127-3055763 GCA_029814765.1 Acanthurus leucopareius | reverse complement strand
GTGTGTGTGTGTGTGTGTGTGTGTGTGTGTGTGTGTGTGTGTGTGTGTGTGTGTGTGTGTGTGTGTGTGTGTGAGCACGTTCACTGCCAGTCGAGAAACTCAGACAAAATAAAACAGGTTCACGTGACGTCACATGACTTCGTTCACGGTTGTTTGGTAATTAAAAGTCATTAACTGCCAGCCAATCAGAACAGAGAACGCTCTGCGGCACACTGACGTGTTAGTTGGTTCTGGTGGTGTTTCCTACCGGCTCTTCACACTGGGAGTTCTTCAGTCTGCGGGCGATGTCCAGCGCTGTCTCTGCACTCTGATTGGCTGAGAAGAGACGGGACAGACGCATCTCGTTATGACAGAACGGCGGCGCTCAGTGTTTCCTGCCTGTTTCTAAGGTGAACATGTCATGCAACTGATATTCATCTGAAGCATCAGCAGCAGATCTGCTCCTTTAACTGTCGGAGCTGAACGTGTTCTGGTTTGATGGCGTGCAGCTTGGCGGCGGCGGCGTCCTTACTGATGTGGATGTCAGGTTTCCCCCTCAGCAACAGTTTCAGACACTGAGGTTTGTTGTACAGACAGCAGTAATGCAGAGCTGTGTTTCCTCTGTCCGTCTGTCTGTCCAGGTTTCCACTGCAGACACACACACACACACACGCACACGCACACACACACACACACAGACACACACACAGACAAACACACACACACACGCACAGACACAGAGCATATTAACACATTGCTGACCTGCTGCATCAGTGTTCAGGCAAAACTTTAATAAACATCATCAGTGATAATATCAGCAGTTAAACCAACCAGCTGTGGCTCTCACACACACACACACACACACACACACAGCTGGAAACATGTGTGCTCACACACACACACACACACACACACACACACACACACACACACACACACACACACACAGCTGGAAACATGTGTGCTCACACACACACACTCGGAGTTCCGTACCTGTTCTGAACCAGGAAATCGACCAGGGGGAGCGAGGAGTGATCAGCTGACCGAACACAGTGATGTAACGCCGTTTCTCCTGCTTCCTGAACACAACATGTTCAAAGAAAAAAGTGCACGTCAACACAAACATCTCCAAACCGTGACCTCCAGCAGGAACCCCAGAGGAACCCTGTCACAGGCCTTCCTGTCCCTCAGGAGCCTCTGGGTGGGTGCAGCTACGTCGTGAAGCACCACTGACAGCTGCTGATACACATGACAGCCCCTGTGATGTTCGAGAGAAGATTTCTGGGACCTCCTCACCAACACCTGGAGCATGTTACGATACATGCAGCAGGTAAATAAGGTTCATCAGAAAATACACCTATTATCCCCTGATGATCTCTGCAACCTCCTCAAAGCCATGAAGACCCACACAAACGTCATCTAGAGCTACTGACACCTTCTGCTGGACACCTCAAACTCCTCCAAGTGGCCCTCAAGTTTCACCTGAGACCCTTAAAGCTACCTAAAGGAAATCAGAGGACCCTGCAGTTCCCCCCGCAGACGGAAGGAACCCGCCTCAGGTCTTCTGGGAGGACAAACCAGCAGAGAGCAGGTGGGTGTGATGGTGGACAGGTCTATAAACCAACCTTGCCTGGTTCAGGAGGGAGGGGCTGCAGGAGCTCCACCTCCTCAGCATACAGCTGGATGATCGACAGCAGGGCCCTGGACTGCACCGCTCCGTACACTACATCCAGACTGCCGGTTGCCGTGGAGACGGTACGCCTGACGAACTTGCGGTCGATGTACTTGGCGTTGATGAACTCCTTCCTCGCCGTCCTGCAGGCGGCAGAGCGCAGCTGAAAGTTCTGCTCATGTGCAGCTCGAAGGAAAAGAGACAGACAGACACTCACATGTCGCTGGAGGCCGTCGGCTTCACTGACGGGACTCCGGACTCCAGGATCTGATTGAAACTACAGTTCCCAACATTCCGAGCAAGCTGGCAACCAGGAAGGACAAGATGTAAACAAAGAGGGGTGAGACAGGCAGGCAGACAGGCAGACAGACAGACAGACAGGCAGGCAGACAGACAGACAGACAGGCAGACAGACAGACAGGCAGACAGACCGAAAGACAGGCAGACAGACAGGCAGGCAGACAGACAGACAGACAGACAGAGAGACAGACAGGCAGACAGGCAGACAGACAGACAGTGAGGTCACCAGCAGCTCCGAGGTTCCCAGTTTGTCCAGTTCCAGACTCTGGATCCTGGACACGTGGACTCCCATCTCTCTGTGGATCCCTGAACACTCGATGCAGGTCAGGATTCCCAGGTTTGTGGAAATCCAGCGAGGATCTAAACACACACACACACACACACACACACAGATAATTCAAACACAGCAGCAGTAGTTGAAAATTGCCCAATAAGTACATTTACTCGAGTACAAACTTCAGGTTCTTGTACCTTCATGAGGGGAACTTTTCCTGTTCATGTTTCTGATAAAAGTTACAAACTTTAAGTTAAAGTTTGTAACTTTCATCAGAAACATGAAACAGGACTTTTACTCTGACTGTCACATTAATACTTTCACTGAAGTAAAGTAACTGAGTACTTTCAACACCTAACAGCCAAACAACAAAACAGCCTCTGTCAAGCAGCTGACTCTCAGTGCTCAAATATTGGAGAGTCCTTGAATGCAGCAGTAGAGGGACTTTTCAACACACACACACACACACACTCTCACACACACACACACACACACACACACACACACACACCTGTGGCTCCACAGTCACAGCAGGTGTCGTTGCCTGGTAACCTGAGAACCTCATCAATGATGCTCTTGGTGAGCTCCTCCTCCTCCTCCACTCCTGAACTCTGACCTCCACCCTGAAACGCCATGTTTAGGGCCTCCTCCTTACTGTTGGTCAGCACAGACACCCAGCTGTCACACACACACACACACACACACACACGCACACACACACACACACACAGGAGTCAGTTAAAAGGGAAATTCTGGACTTAAACATGCTGATAAACCTGCAGCATCAGAAAATAAAGGTGCATCCTCAGGTGTTTTGCAGGTGGACGGAAGCTGATGATGGCATGCAGATAAAACAGGAAGTGACAAATGTTTCACCTGACAAACTCTGACTCGTCCTCAGCCTGGAAGTGGTACGTCCGATTATCTGCAGGACAAACAAGAGGAGAAGAAGATGTAGACAGACTAAACTCTGTCAGCACTCATTAAAAACCTGCCTCCATTACAGAGTTTGTCCACCAGAGGGCGCTGACCGATCAGAGTCACTTTAATGAGCAGAGTGAAGCTCCTGAGCAGAAACAAACAGTATTCACACCTCAGAAATGCAGTTTTAGGGACACAGGACTTACGGGAGATGAGGTCAAAGCATTTCTTGTCCTCTGCGCTGGGTTTCACCTGACAGGTGAGCAGGTTCAGTCTGACGGGCTGTCTGTTGGACTGACAGACACACAGACAGGTCATCTCACAACACATTCAACCGTCTGCACAGGAGGTTTCAAAGGACCACCGAGTTCTCATCTCCTGGCACATTAGTGACTTTCCTTCACACATGACAGCAGCTCTCCAACCTCTGACGTCTGACAGTCCTTGAAGGCACCAAAAAGGCCAGACTCTGCTGTCACACACACAATGATAACGGATTAAAGAACCGTTACGATGCTGTGACGGATTTGCTCTCTGCAGGTTGATTTACACAAATTAGATCAAAATGTCCCAAAACAATGAAGTGAAACCAACAAAATCAATAAACAAACTGATCAATAAATCCGATGATTTAAGCAGAATTTCCATGAACAGTGTGGACTTCAATATGCTACTGATAAACACTGCGGGGAAACATCGGAAGTGATTTCCTGTCATCTGACACCAGAACAGCTGCTGAATATTTAATCACGTGACTCAGCGTTAACAGACTAAAAGCTGAAACCCGACTCCATTAAAACCAGTGTTCCCATTTAGCTGACAGAGTGCTTCCTGTGTGCAGATCTGGGTCATCCACTCAGAGTTTCTGTATCGATGCTCCTTCAGTCAATAACAGGCTCAACGTCTCCTCTGAGTGGTTTCAGTTTGTGGCTGTTGAAGGTGAATCCAGGGTCTGTTATTAAAAAGACTCTCCTGTAAAAGGAACTTAAATGCTCCTGCAGGTATCGTGGGTAATTTTTTCATTTTGATGTGACGTCACAAGGTCACACAGAAAAAGTCAGAAAAAATGAAACACAAACTGGATTCTGAACAACAACGCTTCTTACATGACGACACTGTGGAGTTCCACAGGGCTCCATCAAGGGTCCTCACCTGCTTTCAGTCCACATGCGGTTTCAGGTCTCACTGATCACTGAAGCTTCATGTGTTCTTTCACTCCAGAACCCAGAAACTGATGAGCTTATTTTACTACAAAAACGTATTTTTAATAGTTTCTCCACCAGAAAATTAGCTTTTGTTGCAGTTTCATCAGCCTCCTCAGCTGTGTGTGGATATTGTGTAGTGGCGCAGTGCATGATGGGAGGTGTAGTTCTTACTGTTGCATGAGAAATAGTAAGGATGCCGCTCTTCACTGAACATTTCCTTCGCTGCCAGACCTTCCGCAGCCTGACGGAGAGAAAACACAACATAAAGCTTAAAACTGATGAATATTCACTGGAGTTTGGAACAGGAACACCTGTGCAGGTAAGTGTAAGCAGTCGTACCCATCACTCTTTTTCAGCAGGTATCCTTTCTTCTCGCTGCCAAACTCCTTGTTTCCCTGCAGCTGGTGCATACTGTAACCACTCTGTTTACTCTGAGAGTCCTGACACACACACACACACACACACACACACACACTGTCAGCTTCTCCAGAACATCAAATCCACACACACACACACACTCGACACAGAACGCTTCCTCCTCTGCAGGGTTATCAGGGTAACACAACTGGCACCAAAATCACAAACATGAACATGAATATTTTCAGAAACCGTCACTTCCTGTGACACGATCGTGACCCGGTTCCTGTCCAATCTGAGACACACTCAGGTTTCCATGCAGGTATGATGAAGACTTACTCTCCTGGACTTCATTCAGAGACGCAAGCAAGAAAAAGAGAGAGAGAGGTCAAAGGTCAAAACGTGAGTGAGAAAGGTGGAAGTGTGCTGTTTATTCATAGTTTTTTATGAAAAAAAGAATTTTTAAGAGGAGTGTGATGTGTAACATCAAGCCACGCCCCCTGCCCTGTTACATCACAGCCAATCAGCTGTGGACAGGTGAGCGGTGTGAGCAGTGATGCACGGTTCCCGTGGTAACGCTTGATGTTCCTCAGTGATGCTGACAGCTGAGTTTTTGTTTCTCTGATAAAAAGTCAAAGCTACAAGCCTGCAGACATAAAAACTGAGGAAGAGAAATTGACTGCGACTCCCAGGGTGCATTTCACCAACAGTCAGTCAGTCACATTCACATTCATGATGAACCCAAACTTAAGATTTCACTGCTGAGGAAACAAACTTTAAGACCCTGAGAATTTCTAATCACTCATCTTGGCAGCTTCAGCAACAGCGACAGCAGCAGAGGCTCATGGGTAATATGAAAGTCCTCAGTTTCTGTGTTCAGTCACATTCAAGAAATCCATTCAAGAAAAATATGACCTAACGAACCAGGAACCAGCAGTGCTTCACACTGACAGGCCCCGCCCCCACCGACAGGCCCCGCCCCCACTGATAGACCCCGCCCCCAACCTCACAGGCGTTCTACCTCTCTTTGGTCCAGCTGTAAGGAGCTCTTGATAAGGTCTCTGAGAGCTGTCATCTGCTTCTTCTCCTCATCCTGACTCTGTTTGATCTGTGGGGAGAGCAGAGGTCACACCTGTCGCCTTACCTGAGCACCAGGGGGCGCTGAGCTGATTAGTTTGAACAGAATGAGGGTCTTACACTGGACAGGTCCGCCGCTAGTTTCTCGATGTACTGCTTCAGTTTGTCGGCTGTTTTCAAACCGTCCTGAAAAAAACTGAAACAGGAAGACAAGTCAGGAAGCTCAGTGAGATTTCAAAATAAAACATGAGATTTACAGCCATGTGGGAGTCACAGTCTTACTTGCACTGAGCGTGGTAATACTTGATGAGGTTCTGCAGCAGGTCCACTCCCTTCTTGGTTTTAATCTCATTCACTTTGATCAGATACTATTGGACACAAAGAGACACAGCTGTCAGTCAGACCTGCTCATGGAGAACTCAACCATGTCAGTCAAGTCCGAGTCACTTGAGTCCAGACTCGGGTCAGTCAATCCCACGTCAGCTCACAAGTCAGCTGAGAAAATGTTGATTGAGACAGGTCTCATGTGGAGTTTTACACGCAGCACTTTCAGTAAAACAGGAGTCAGTCTGACGCTGAACCTGACTGTACGAGCACTGCAGCCTGTAGGGGGCGCTGTCAGGAGACTGTGGTACCTCACACGTCTGCAGCTGGAAGAGCCTCCTCTCTTTCTCCATCTCTTCAGCGATTTCAGCTCCGGTGATCTCGGTTCGGATCATCCCGTGTTGTTTCGCGTGCTCTCTTTTCTCCTTCTCGATTTTTGTGCTGAAAAACACAAACAGATGATCAAATGAAAGCTGCAGACACACCTGGTCTTCATGTCCGCAGGTAACAGGTTCAGCCACAAGTTGCTCCGCCAGAGACGAGCTGAAGGAGCGAGTGCTGCAGTGAAGCATATTTTCTCTACAAACACTTTTCTTTTCACCATTAAACTTTCTCTGAATCCTGCTCTCATCCAATCAGGGAGCAGAAACAGCAGCAGGACTCAGCAGGAAGCTGGAGACAGTTTCATCTGAAGGCCACACCAACGTTCACCGTCACTGTCTGTCCAACAGCAGGTCCGTCAGCAGAGACCTTCAGACTCACGTTCTCACCAAAGAGGACGTGAGTCTCTCCGACTCTGCACGTGAGGGTTCGATCAGCGAACGTCAGGTGGAGACCTGATCAACAACCGCTGACCTCCACCTTCACAGCCGTCTGACGCAGACAGCCGACCTGCTGCTGACACGCACACGCAGCCAGTTCAGCTACCCAGCATGCCTCTGGCACCCGCACGCTCCCAGCTGATGCTCCGCGGTCAAAGGAGCAACCGTCAGTGACCGGCTGGTGAGCCGACAGGCAGCAAACAGGCAGCAAACAGGCAGCAGACAGGCAGCAGGCAGGCAGCAAACAGGCAACAAACAGGCGGCAAACAAGCAGCAAACAGGCAGCAGGCAGGCAGCGAACAGGCGGCAAACAGGCAACAGACAGGCAGCAAACAGGCGGCAAACAGGCAGCAAACAGGCAGCAAACAGGTAGCAAACAGGCAACAGACAGGCAGCAGACAGCCTGCAAACAGCCTGCACGAACCCGCGTGGCTGCAGACCTCAGACTGAGAGTGAAGGTCTCAGTCTGAGTCGGGACGCTGACAGAAACCTGAGAGGAACTCACAGCTTGGTCTCGTAGTCCTTCCAGGCTTTGTCGAAAGGTTTCTTCAGATCCTGAAACACAACAAACCGTTCAGTGAACAAACCAGCGTTTCTTCTGAAGCTCCAGTGAAAACAGCTGAGGACGTGAAGCTTCAGCAGGAAGCTGCTGAGGACGTGAAGCTTCAGCAGGAAGCTGCTGAGGACGTGAAGCTTCAGCAGGAAGCAGCTGAGGACATGAAGCTTCAGCAGGAAGCTGCGTGGAGTCAAACGAGGACGTTTAAAGACACAAAGGAAGCAGAAAAATTCCAGGTGAGAAAATCTGGTGGAGATGAAACGAGCTTTGAAAGCAGGAAGTGACTCACCCCTTTGACTCCCTTCAGGTCCCCCTTCAAGAGCGAGTCCAGGGTGAAGACCACGTTGTGACTCAGACTCTGCAGCTGAACACACACACACTCACTTTATCACACTGTGCTCCTTTGTCCCAGCTGAGAGTATTGATTGATTCATAGTTTGACCGATTGATCGATTGATACCAGGTTCTTCAGCAGAGCGGCGAGTTCTTTAACCAGACAGGAGAACTTGCTGAAGGCGGCTCCCAGGTCGCAGTTGTTTCCTCCCAACCTCTCCAGAGCCTGACTGAAGCTCTCCTGGTTCCCAGCATGCTCTGCTCCACCGCCACCGCCATCGCCACGGCAACAAACAAAACAACAAACACAACAACAGGCACGTCATCGCCTCAGAGAATAGTGATGTCACAGCAGCTGCAGGAAAACAAAGACTCAACTCACAGGATTACTGATTACAGATGAAAGTAATAATGATTATTGATTATTCTCCTGATTAATCTGACCGTCTCAACGTATCTGTGACGTCTCTGAACTTTTTCTGCAAGAAAGTCAAATAAAGTTTGTTGTCACATAAGACAGAGAAACAGGAAGTGGAGGCTGCAGGTACTTCAACCACAACAGTTACTGTAATCGATTACTTCTGTGTTTTCTCAGTGCGTGTTTGATTTCTGACAGAACCAGGAAGTGATCGGCACCTTGACCCGAGCAGAACATGGACTTCACAGACTTCTTCACCTTCTGCAGGGCTGAGCGGTCCTGATCCAGAGCCTGCAGACAGACAGGCAGACAGACAGGCAGAGTGAGAGAGAGAGAGACGGACAGACAGGCAGACAGACAGACAGAGTGAGAGAGAGAGAGACGGACAGACAGGCAGAGTGAGACAGAGAGAGACAGACGGACAGCCAGACAGACAGGCAGAGTGAGAGAGAGAGAGACAGAGAGAGAGAGACAGACAGACAGGCAGATAGAGAGAGAGAGAGACAGAGAGAGAGAGACAGACAGACAGGCAGATAGAGACAGACAGACAGGCAGATAGAGAGTGAGACAGAGAGAGAAAGACGGACAGCCAGACAGACAGGCAGAGTGAGAGAGAGTGAGACGGACGGACAGACAGACAGACAGACAGACAGGCAGACGGAGAGAGAGAGAGACAGAGAGAGAGAGACAGACAGAGAGAGACAGAGAGACAGACAGACAGGCAGATAGAGAGAGAGAGAGACAGAGAGACAGAGAGACAGACAGACAGGCAGATAGAGAGAGAGACAGAGAGAGAGACAGACAGGCAGATAGAGAGAGAGAGTGAGATCCTCCCAAAACAAATCCAAATGTGTGTGCGCGTGTCTGTGTGTCTGTGTGTGTGTGTGTGTGTGTGTGTGTGTGTGTGTGTGTGACACACTTCCTGAGATGACGGTTTCCTTAGTTGCCATGACAACCTGCCTGGAGGATGTAGGTCACCGAGGCGACTGTGTGGTGTGACTCTAACCAACACCATCATCATCTTCATCATCTTCATCTACATCATCATCTGCAGTCAGTCAGTCAGTAAACGCAGCACGGCTGAGTCCACATGGTCCTCATGTTGCATTCAGGTCACGCAAAATTAAATGTAAATATGAGCTTCTTCAAGTCGCATTAATTAACCATCAATGAAACCGTGACGTCATCAACTTCTACATCCGCGTGTGTTTCCGTTTTTACAGGATTAATGATGATTAATGTTTTTACTGTGATTATCTGCACGTTTAAGTGTTTTTTAATGAGATTTTAATACAAAAACCTTCCTTGACGCTTTAGAAGGTGTGTGTGTTTGTGTGTGTGTGTGTGTGTGTGTGTGAGGTACAATGAGTACTATACGAGTTATTCGCCTCTTTGATCCAATAAAAAGCATCAATAACAGTGTTTTTAACGGTTTTTATCAACGGAATTTGAAAGCAAACATTTATTGATCCACTTGCTGATCGGTTCATTGCGGATCATCAGCGTGACGTTTGACCTCTGAGCTCAAACATCAGAAACATCTCTTTACATTTACGGACATTATCCTCCATAAATCCCTCAAACCTCGCCGAAACGCCGACACGCCGACACACCGGCAGACAGCAGACAGACTGCAGCTGCAGCTTCTGTCGGAGCCCGATGGACGTTTCAAGGTGACGCTCCTCCTGCCGACGAGTCCTTCAGCCAAACTCCGTCCAGAAACATCGCACTTTCAGGCGTCGTAGAGAATCTGGACAAACAAAACGCGTCTGATTCCTGAATCCCACGCTGTCGTCGGGGCGCGTGTCCCCCGTCTTTATCTTCTGAGACTTTTCAACTTTCACCATCAGGTCGTTTGTTTGCAGTTTCGCTGTGCCAAAACACCCAGCGAGGGGGCGGCAGAGAGCAGCCACAACCAACGACGCATTCAGGACCCGATCGAGGCAAAACATCGCTTAATTACACGCCGAACTTCAGAGGAGGAGTTTGGTGATTCACGTGATACTCTGAGCTTTCACACTGACATTGACGCCTTTTTCATGCCGTGACTCATTAAATGAGCAGAAATGATACCAGAGTTCACCAAATCATTCCCTCCCTGCTTGTGGTCACCGGGGAAATCGGTGCTTAATAGGCCGACAGACAGGGATGGGAGGTCGGGTCCGGACGGCTGAGTGCCGCAGACTCACGGACTCACAGACAGACAGACAGGCTTGCAGACAGACAGGCTTGCAGACAGACAGCCTACCTCCTCCAGGATGCTGACGGTGCTCCTGCAGCTCTGCAGCCGGGTGCTGAAGCTGGACGTGGTGGGGGAGTTGTAGTCCTCGGTGGTCTCAGACAAGAACTCACACACTGAGATCTGATCCGACATCATTCACACCAAAACAGCCCGACAGATACCGAGAGACAGAAACACACGGAGGGGCCCGGCGGTGCGTTCAGGAACCTGCGGTGACAGAGGTCGTCCGGATGTGTTGAAGGCAGCTGCTCTCAGACCAGATCAGATGTCCTCTGACTGTCTCTCATCATCTGTCTCCTCCTGATGATTCATTCCTTCTCTCTCTCCTCCTCTGACCTGCTGTCAAGTCACACGCTGTGTACCACGTGACCCCGGCAGATCCTTTCAAAATAAAACCCCACAATGTAGTTCAATAAAACACTGCAGCAGCAGGAACTCAACTGCAAAAGTCACAACTGTAACTTAAAGCGATCAGAGTGAAAATGTCGTCGATCTGCATTGATGATGTGTTTTATTTTTTATTATTCTTCAAACAGGAAACTTGTTTTTGACACTTTTTCTTTCTGTATTTTCTGTTTCATTGCTGACTAACTCTCTTAGAGAGGATGTATGTTACATTTGTTTTTTTAATTTTGAAAATTGAATCATACAATATCCGGTGTCTCTTTTTAACTTGACGCTCCTTCTGATCAATTGGCTAATGGAGGAGAAGTGCGCATGCGTGACACTGCAGGCTAATTATGAGCAGAAACGGTGATGAACATCATCAAACAAATAACCACGAGCTTAAATGTCAAAAAGTCAAACTGCTCACAGACACACATGAACTAGTTCACTGATTAGGTCACGTGATCAGATCAGATGAATCGATGCTGCTGTTTGTTTTTTATCTTAAGATCAATAAAATAAGTCACGTAAACAATAACTGATGACACGCGGGACTTCCTGGTTTCAGCCGTCAGAACATCAGGTGCATCTGAGGCGGGACGACTGAAACAAGGAGGTGACCTTTAACTCCAACACACACACACACACACACACACACACACACACACACTCACTCTCACTCACACACACACACACACTCACACACACTCACACACACACACACACGCACACTCTCACACACACACTCACACACACACACACTCACACAC
>JAQMCX010000010.1:2978085-2992779 GCA_029814765.1 Acanthurus leucopareius | reverse complement strand
TGTGTGTGTGTGTCTGTGTGTGTCTGTGTGTGTGTGTGTGTTTGTGTGTGTGTGTGTGTGTGTCTCTGTGTGTGTGTGTGTGTGTCTCTGTCGCTGCTCTGACGGGCTGAAGGCTGATCTCTGTGAGTTCTCACCTGTTTCTTCTCGTATGTTGCTGTTTCTCTTTGAAAAGGTTCACAGAGGTTTCAAAGGATGTAAACTTATGAACTTGTCAGACGACGTCAGGACGCGACTGAAGCTCAGAGGAGTTTTGTAAAATCAGTTTGAGGCTCTGAGAGCTCACAGTTGGGCTGGTTTCACTGTGAAGGTTGGTGTGATCTTCAGCTCGCTGACTTCCTGCTGTTCAAATCCTCTCAGGTAAGACATGAACATGCTGAGCGTTCATCAGATCACACTGACACAGGTAGAGGGCGCTGGTCAGCTGACTCCCACTGCTGGAATGTGATTGGCTGTTTGTTGATTATTTCCTGGAAAAAAGAAAAGATAAGAACATGTTTTGTTAAGAAAATCTAATTCTAAAGAAACCTGAAACTGTGCACGTCAGCTGATTACTGCAAAGGAACACACCTGTGTGTGTGTGTGTGTGTGTGTCTGTGTGTGTGTGTTTGTGTGTGTGTGTGTTTGAGCTGGTTGACTAATCCAGTGTTTGTGTCTCAGCTTACTGGTTCGTCACTGAAGTTCAGTTGAGCCTTAAACTCTGTTAGTGGGCTGAAAGTTCCCATGAGACCCCAGAGAGTGTGTGTGTGTGTGTGTGTGTGTGTTTATTTAAGGCATAAACAATGAAGATAATAAAGAAAAAGCAAAGACCGGAGTGACATTGATGGAAACCTGTGAACTCGACTCTCCTGCTGACTTTTCCAGCGTTTCAACCAAAAGTTGTTGAACTGAAGAAAGGAAGATGACCCCCCCACCCACACCCCCCACCCCCCCCCAATAAGAGAAGATGAGGACCTGTGTAATGGAGGTGTCTTCCTGGGCTCCTCCCTCCGAACATCTGGAGTTCTTTGAACAGTGAACATCTCTTAACCTCACGCTCCTTCTCATCATCACTATCACAGAAAACCCACAGAGCTGCTGTTCGCTCTCACAGCCTCCATCAGCCTCCATCAGCCTCCATCAGCCTCCGTCAGCTTCCATCAGCCTCCATCAGCCTCCGTCAGCTTCCATCAGCCTCCATCAGCTTCCATCAGCTGGCGTCGGTTCCTCCATTTGCACTCAGTGATGGTGACCTGATGGTCAGAGATGAGATTCAGCAGAGCTGGTGCTCAGTGTGTCCAACATGGTCGACGTGGCTGATAAAGTCATACACATGAGATGGCGGTCTGAGGGTGACAGCGGTCATACAGGAAGTGACACAAACGGCGCTCTGAAGCAGCCGTCTGACCTGTTAAACGTCTGGAATCTGAACCTGCTGACTCAGTGAACATTTAAACCAAATGATGTTTGTCTTTACGTCCAAGCAGTGACCTCCAGTTCCTGTAGAGCATAAACCAATGTAAATAAAATTCATTCATTCATACGTTCGTTCATCTGTGATCTGAAACTCATGCTCTGCCTCTCAGGTCACCGATTGGACGACGTTCCAGCAGTTCGGCGCCACCTGGTGAGGCGGAGCTCCAGAGGGCCGATTCTCCACGTCACGAAGGATCAGATCAGCGGACGGACGCAGTCACACCTCCAACACCTTCAGCAGCTCCAGTACCTTCGACCAGACCGCACGCCGCATGAGGTCAAAGGGGCGGGGCCAAGGATGTTTCTGTCTCATGATTATATCATTAATATAAGTCACATGAGGTGAAAGTTCAGCCAACTTCAAATCAGTTTGAACGTCTGCTACCAACTGCTGACACGTTCTAACTTCATGTAAACTCATGTTTCAGTTCCTGTTCAGGTCTGAATTCTGTTTCAGCCTTCGTGGTTCAAACATCAGCTCAGTTTTCACCTCATCTGACACGTGACCTCACCTGCTTCCTGTCACTGCTCTTTAGCTTGACTGCTTCCTTCTCTCACTCTGAGAAGGTTTACACATCTGATGAAATCGGCCTTGTTTTTCTCTGAGTGTTTAAGTTCTCTGTGATCTGAGCCGAGCCGAGCCGAGCCGAGCCGAGCCGTTCCTCCTGCTGGATGAACATGTTGTGGATAAATCTATTTACTGGACGCATAAAGTGGAACTGACGATCCATCAGAAACATCTCTTAGTTTTTATTTCATTTAATAAAATCTTGTCCTGCTGCTGTTAAAGCTGACAGATCCGAACCTGACGAGTTCAGGTGAGCAGGTGTGAACAGCTGGAGACGGCTGATGATCTCATTCTGAAAGACGACGAGGAAACAATACAAATGTCCAAAATGAGGCTGACAAGAGGAACGAAAGACGAGCCGCCAGTTTGAGCCGGTTAATCCAGGTGGCATTGTGGGTTAGAGTGATAGAATGGACTCTGAGAGTAATGACAGAGAAAGAGTCAGACAGGTAGAGTCAGACAGGTAGAGTCAGACAGGTAGAGTCAGACAGGTAGAGGGGGATAAAGTCAGAGGCAGTCTCTCTCTCCTGGCTCAGTTCGTCTTGGTCTTCACGATGGTTGGTTTGGACTTAAAGAGTCAACAAAGCAAGGTAGAGACTCCTGCTCTGTTATCCTGGGTTAGTCTGGGTTAGTGCAGGTTAGTCTGGGTTAGTCTGGGTTAGTCTGGGTTAGTGCAGGTTAGTCTGGGTTAGTTTGGGTCAGTGCAGGTTAGCTCATCTTTGTCTGCTTCAGTCTGACTTCAGTGTAACTTTGCTGTTTGTTCTGATTATGTCCTGAAATGTGCAGCTTGTTCGGTTTTGATCACATTTGTTTTCACTTTTCTCACTCAGCCCGGTTCAGCCCGGTTCAGCCACGTTCAGCCTGTCTTAACTTGATGCTGATCTACCTGATTTCACTGATGTTGTTTGTTAAATGTTGAGGCATGGAGGTTGGTTGTGTAACAGTTTGACGAACCTCAGGCTCATCTCATGGCCTCGATCAGTTCTCTTCGCCGGCATCCTTCTATCTTCTGATGAAGACCATGAGATGCAGTTCAAAGCTCAGAAAAACCGTAGAAATTGTCCTTGTGATGAGAGTTTTTCATGTCATTGTCATTAACTTGGCTCTGCTAAAGGATAATTCCTAGTTTTGACTGGAATTTGACCTAAGAAACTTGTTTAGCCTGTATTTTAAAATTATTTATCAGAAGTTAAAATATGACATGGTCCTTATAAAGTGACTGTTTCCTCAGTTTTGATGAAAAAAACACAGTGAGCTGCTGTTTAATAAAACTACTAAACAATTTGAACATGGAATATTGTTTTTGTGGGAGTTTAAATCGATTAATGTCCTCAGCAGGAACCAATGAGTTTTGAGCTGAGAGCCACAGACAGGAAGTCAGGAACCAATAAGAGACAGACATGTTATTGGTTAAAGTACTTTTAGTGTATCTGTTTCTAACAAAAAATGCACATTTATTTGAGTTTTGTAGGATTCATGTAGATCAGAACCTGGTTCAGAGTCGCTCAGTTTGTTTTTTTTTCTTAATTTAGCCTAATTTAATTTTTGTGAGTAAGTTTAAAAAAAGAAGCAGCACATATCTGTTTAGGTTGAGGAGAGAAATGTGGTGGTCACAGTGAATTTGAGTCAAAGCCCTGAAAATGAATGTAAGTCACTGTGATGTCCTCAAAAGTGACAAAGCCAGGTTTGTGCGTGTGTCCAGGTGTTTGTGGAGCTGAATGAGCTGGTGATCGATCGGAACCAGGAGCTGCAGTGGAGGGAGACGGCTCGATGGATCAAGTTTGAGGAGGAGGTGGAGGAGGAGACGGAGCGCTGGGGGAGACCTCACATTCCCTCCCTGTCTTTCCGCTCCCTGCTGGAGCTCCGAAAAGCCATCTCCCACGGTGAGGAGGTGAAGGAGGCTCACTGCTGCCCCCCCTTGGTAGCCCAATCTGTCTCAGAAACGGTTTTCAGTCCTGGTCCACTGGTTCACTGAGAGGCTGCTGAGCCTGGATCTGCTGCTCCTGGTCCTGGCAGGGCGACTGGCTGCAGCAAACTGAGCCAAGAAGCAGCGATGGCAGCTGTTAGCTACAGCCAGAACGAGCTACAGTGAGCAGTTTAACGTGCAGCTGTCAGCAGCTGCTTCCAGTTTGTTTGCAGTGAACTTCGACTGGCAGCCACATGTACACATCGTACCTTTAAAAGATTTTTTTTGCATGGATTGAATAGATGTTTTGCAAAACCCCCGAAATATCCTTTAGTTTGTGGCTTGAAATGATCTAATTTTCTATTTGAAATTCCAAATTCAGTGATGCACCTTAAACTATGGGTCATTCAGAAATACACCTTTTGATTTTAATATATAGATTTTTATTTGATGGATTTTATTCACAGTGTAAAATGTTTATGAGGGAAAAGTCCTTAATATTAATGAAATAACATGATAGCCATCCTGAAATTTTTCCCCTCGATTAAAAAATGACAGGATTGCTGAAGGGGAAGGTTTCATGGAGGGTTTGTTTCATTATGCCACTGGAAGGGATGAAGGACACTTATTTTGTAATTTGAGGACATTTATTGAACCATCTGTCCCCAGGGCAGATAAAAATATCTGCACCAGGATCATGTCAGAAAAGTGAGGAGTCAGGCCACAAAGAGCACTGAGGTCATCAATAAGATGCTTTTGCACACTGAGAGTCAGCGTGCTGATGGAAAAACATGGTTCACATGTGTACTTAAAAAAAATATGGTCAGTGCGTCTGACAGTCGTCACCATCAAGTGAGATTAAAAAACTCATGAGAAAATGAAAGGGCGGAGTTATGATGTCAGTGTGATGTCAGCATGATGTCAGCATGATTTCAGCGTGTGATGTCAGCATATGATGTCAGTGTGATGATGTCAGCATGATGTCAACATGTGATGTCAGCTTGATGTCAGCATGATGATGTCAGCGTGATGTCAGTTTGTGATGTCAGCATGATGATGTCAGAATGTGATGACAGCATGATGTCAGCGTGATGTCAGGTTGTGATGTCAGCGTGTGATGTCAGCATGATGTCAGCGTGATTTCAGTTTGTGATGTCAGCATGATGATGTCAGCGTGTGATGTCAGCGTGTGATGTCAGTGTGATGTCAGCAGTCGTTGTGTTTCAGGGGCGGTGCTCCTGGATCTGAAGCAGAGGACTCTGCCGGGGATCGCCCAGCAGGTGGTGGAGCAGATGGTGATCTCAGATCAGATCAAAGCTGAAGACAGAGCCAACGTCCTCAGAGCTCTGCTGCTCAAACACAGGTTCATGTCCAAAACACATCCACCATCATTCAACAAGCATCGGCTATCAGTCTGTCCATCCATCAATCTCTCTGTTTATCAGTCACCCCAGTGATGAGAAAGATCACAGCTTGTTCAGCAAGAACATCTCAGCAGCCAACATGGCCACCCTGATGGACAGACACAATGGCCAATCAGAGCCTTCCATCAAACTGACGAATCACAGAGAGGCTGACGGAGAGAAAAACAAGGTGAAAGAGAGCAGACAGATGGGCAGCTACTTCCTGTCTGTTGGTTGTCGCCTGTTAAAGACCCAAAGTTGAACATTGTTATTAAGGCAGCAGTGAGCACCTGTGTTCTACCTGGACATGTTTAAAGTCACATGACCAAAATAGGCAGACAGGTTAGCTCTATATCCCATCATTAGATATTTTTACCTCTTTTAGCTGATGTTGTCACATAATGTGTGTGCATTCCTCACAAACAGTTTGTAATAAATTCTGAATGGTTAAAGGAGTAACCAAACAAACAATACACCTCCCTTAAAATATGCCTTGAAAGGGCCTTGAATTTTCAAATTAGGTAAAAATTTAGTAAATTGATGTTTCCATTAAATTGCCCAAATCTGGTAAATCTTCTGATTTCTGGTTCACTGAATAGAAATCAAATTAATTTAACAAATTTTCCTAATGAGAACCAACATCACTGAGCCTTAAATTCACTGTGAACTCATCATTCACTGTCAAATATCCACACTGACAGTTTTGTCACATGTTGGATCTTCACACACAGTCACACTCACACTGACTCACAACAAGCAGAACAACAGTGTGTCATCAGCATGGCAGTTTATGAGACGACTGAAGTATCAACATGTTAGGATTTCCTGACTTTATTATTTTCTTACATTAATCTGATGTGTGCTTGTGTGTGTGTGTGCATGCGTTCAGAAAGAAGCCCCACCCCTCTGTCACTCCAGATCCAAACATGAGGTGAAGCTAATGGAGAAGATCCCAGAGAGAGCTGAGGCCACTGTCGTCCTCGTTGGTACACATCACATTTGCATCATCACTTTCATCCAGTTATCTGTGAAGCAGCAGGTTTGATGGGTTCTTGTCATCCCTCTGCTGTGTCTGCAGGCAGCGTTGGCTTCCTGGACCAGCCCTCAATGGCGTTTGTGCGGCTGCAGGAGGCGGTTCTGCTGGAGTCTGTTCTGGAGGTTCCTGTTCCTGTGAGGTTCCTCTTTCTTCTGCTTGGCCCGCCCACTGCCAACATCGACTACCACCAGATTGGACGCTCCATCTCCACACTCATGTCAGACAAGGTGAGCCCTAGCAGAGTTAGCACTTCATGCTAATTTATTAAACTGTTCTGCCTTTAGCCCGATAATAAGCTAACTAAGCTCACTGTTTCATTCATTTGGCCTCCTTCGCCCCCTCAGAACTTCCATGAGGCAGCATACCAGGCTGACGACCGGCAGGACCTGCTGACAGCCATCAATCGTTTCTTAGACTGCAGCGTCGTCCTCCCCCCCTCAGAGGTTGGCGGTGATGAGCTGCTCCACTCGGTCGCTCGCTTCCAAAGAGAAATGCTCCGAAAGAGAGAAGAGGAGCAGAGTGGCAAACTGCAGGAGAAACAGACCAGCATCCAGCAGGAGGAAGGTCGATTATCACACCAAGACCCTTTTGAGTTAATACGTTACTTGGGTCAATGATGACAGTAGTAACAAGTTTTTTGGGCATTTCAGCCTTTTTTAGATAAAATTCAGGAAACGGCTACCACGAAAGAAGGGGGGAAAAAACAGGAGACACGGTTAAAGTTGCACCTTGACCTAAGATTAGTATCTAAAGCCCCTCGACCACCAGGACACACCGTCATCAAGGCGGTGTGACTTCACTTTAACATGCCTTAAGTTAAAAGTTCAATGATGTAATGATCACTTAACTTTTTATCACTTAAATATTAACATTCTTTGTGTCACACAATACACATGGCGAGACATTAATCTGGCTAAAGTCTTGGACAGAAAAGTCCTTTCAGATCTCTCTACCATCTTTGAGAAAAGTGTTCCAACACCTTTGAAAAGTTTGTAGTCACTGGTTGTCTCTGTGCTGCAGTCTGCATAACAAAGCCTGCTTTGACATTTTCCTTGCTGGTTTCAGAGTGCAGCTCGACAACAAGAAGAGTCTCAACTGGTTGAGTGGGTGGACTCAAAGATCTGGACTCTGGCACAACCAAACAGTAAAAAGCTCAGTTTTCTATCTTCCAGATTCCCTCGTTCCCACCAAACCCTCAGAGGAGCCGCTGAGGCGTTCAGGACGTCTTTTTGGAGGTCTGATCAAAGATGTGACTCGACGTTACCCTCAGTACCTCAGCGACATTCGAGATGCTCTGAACGCTCAGTGCATGGCCGCCATCATCTTCATCTACTTCGCTGCACTGTCGCCTGCTATCACCTTTGGTGGACTTCTGGGTGAGGCTGACTGACAGGGGCTGAACTGTCTGAATCGGGTTTGGTTGAACAGTTTCAAAGGTTCACATAAGCTGATTAAAGCAGAAGCTGCTGGGTTCTCACAGATCTTCTCATTATTACTTTGTGACACAAAGTTTAACTTCTGAAAGGTCTTTGACTATAAGCGTTCTACAGCTACGTTTCCTGTCTTGTGATGCAGGTGAGAAAACAGATGGTCTGATTGGTGTGTCGGAGCTGATAGTGGCCACAGCGATGCAGGGTATCGTGTTCAGCGTGCTTGGAGCTCAGCCTCTGCTGGTGATCGGCTTCTCCGGCCCGCTGCTGGTGTTTGAGGAGGCTTTCTACACGGTGAGACCACCTGTCAGAGAGTCTTCACATCAGGTCCAGGACCTGCATCAAGATACGATATGTGACAGTGTCAGCATGGATACCAGAAACAGCGTCCCTGTTAGTCCACAGAGAACCATATTCTGTCATCTGTTTATTCACTTTCAATTTCCTTCACATGACAAAGCTATGTGAGCTGGTCATATTCAGATAATGATCCAGTTGATTAGATAATAAATAAACAAAGATTCCCTCAGCACTCAGGAAACAGCGTCGTGATGTAAACAAGGCAGACTTTAAACTCCAACTACATCATGTAAGTCAAAAATAAAAAGTCAGGGTTGATGTGAACCTTGAATATCTGTCTTATGTTTGATTCAAAACAGCGTCTTCAGTGATGTTTTCGATGACTTGTGGTTTTCCTTGTTGTCACATGACCCAAGATTGTAACATGTTGACCTCTGTGTCTGTTGAAAGGTCATTTCTGTCTCTGTGTCTCCACTTCATTTGTTCATTACAGACTTTTCAAATTAAATTGTTTGCTGTCTTTCTGAGGCAAATTGAGGATTACTTGGGGTTTTTAGAGATAATACTCTGCAATACTTCTTCTCTAACCCTTAAAATTTCCCTCAAATGTTAAAAAAGTGGTGGCAGCCCATGTTAAGTCCTTATTTCTGTTCTGGCCTTGAGATTTAGACTAAGATCTAAAGTGTTTGTTCAGTCTAGCACTGTGTTAGGGAGCTAACCTGTTAACTGTCCCACCTGATGTGTGTTTATGGGCAGTTTTGTAAAGATAACGGGATCGAGTATCTGACGGGTCGGGTGTGGATCGGTTTCTGGCTGGTGCTCATCGTTCTTCTCACCGTGGCCTTTGAGGGAAGCATCCTGGTTCGCTTCGTCTCCCGTTTCACCCAGGAGATCTTCTCCTTCCTCATCTCCCTCATTTTCATCTATGAAACCTTTGCCAAACTGGTCAAGGTGAGGTCACAGGAAGCAGCAAGCATGGCCTTGAGCATTGGTTGTGGGTCTTTATAGACTGTTTAAGAAAAAAGAAGATCATTGCTTTGAGAAGTGTAATTTTATCGAAAGCATCCTAAAGATTTTTTAAACATTTTTATTACAACAAGCTGATCTAGTTTTCTTGCTTGAGTCAAACTTCAAAGGACACTGAAGGAGGGAAACATCTGACTCTTAAGTAAAAAGTCGTTTGTATTTTTCCATTGTACTCTGCAAACCAAAGATTCATCATTGAAAAGTCATCTGGCTGTATGATGAACTCTGTTTTTGTGAACAAAGAGGCAGCTTCCCAACCAACACTGATCCCCACTGAGCTTTTCTTGCTTGTGTTGGTCTCTAGATCTTCCAGGAGCATCCTCTCCAAAACTGTTACCATAGAAACAACACCATGTCTCCATCTAAATGCAACTACACCATAGCCGCCGGGAATCCTGGGAAGGTTGTTGGAGAACCAAACACAGCCCTGCTGTCCCTGGTGCTCATGGCAGGAACATATTTCATCGCTTTCTACCTGCGCAAGTTCAAGAACAGCTCCTTCTTCCCTGGCAGGGTCAGTACACAGCAGTGCAGGTACAGACACGTACAGGTGTGAGTATCCACAGGTACTGATACACATACAGGCACTACTGTGTAAAGATCCATTCAGATAATAGCACACAGGTGTGTGCAGATACAGGAACATTTTAACACATTTACAGGTGCAAATTCATAGAGAAACAGAGATACAGTTGAACGAGGTGAGGTTGCAGGTGCTTACAAAGGCACCGGTGCAAGTTCACCAGTTCAATGCATTTTAAGGAGACAGTCTTTATTTTCTCACTGGTGTCTAGTTTAAGACCAAATCACTGATCATTAACCTGCATGTTTCAGCTCCGGAGGATCATTGGAGACTTTGGAGTCCCCATTGCTATCCTCATCATGGTGCTGGTGGACTACAGTGTGGAGGACACCTACACCCAGGTCAGACCTGTTTGATTCCTGTGCTGAAAGCAAACACTGCAGCAGAATCAGACGTGTACATGCCGTTCTCCCGCCTGTTTCACAGAAACTGAACGTGCCCAGTGGATTCTCAGTGTCCAGTCCAGACAAGCGTGGTTGGCTGATTTCTCCTCTGGGATCAGACGGGCAGTTTCCTGTCTGGATGATGGCTGCCAGCATCCTGCCAGCCATTCTTGTCTTCATCCTCATTTTCATGGAGTCCCAGATCACAGCGTACGACAATTTTCTCTGTCTTTGTATCTGTTCCATCTCCTTTTGTTCTTGTGTTAGGGGGTTGAGGGGGTTTACTGACCAAAACAAAGTTTTAATATGATTTTTCCTGCGTCTGCCTGTCAGGCTGATTGTCAGTAAGAAGGAGAGGATGCTGGTAAAAGGAACTGGTTTTCACTTGGACCTCCTCATCATTGTGGTAGTGGGTGGAGTCTCAGCGCTCTTCGGTTTGCCCTGGTTATCAGCTGCAACTGTTCGCTCCGTCACCCACACCAACGCCCTCACCGTCATGAGCAAAGCTGTCGCCCCTGGAGACAAGCCTCGCATCCAGGAGGTCAAGGAGCAGAGGGTGACGGGCTTCCTGGTGGCTGTTTTAGTTGGTATGACTGTTACTGTAGTAGTATTTCAGACATTACTGCTGCTCTTATTCTCTCACTTACTTGTTTGACTTGATCCCTGCACCTGCCTTGAGGTCTGTCCATCGTGATCGGGGAGGTTCTGCGTCAGATCCCTCTGGCTGTGCTGTTTGGGATCTTCCTCTACATGGGTGTGATGTCACTGAATGGGATCCAGCTCACCGAACGACTCATCCTGCTACTGATGCCCCCAAAGTACCACCCCGACCAAAACTACGTCCGCAAGGTAGGCCAGCCCCTGTACCCTCGAACAAATACATTACTCATAAAAGGAGGCATTCACTCCCATTATTACAGAAACTAGTGGCCATTAAGTGAACTGCAGTTAGCATCCAGCACTGTTTTTCATAACTAAGTATTATGGGTCATGTTAGCTGGTGAAGTAAGTAGGCAAGATACCAAACCAACAAGATACCTACCTACTGAGATTGTATTTTTGCTAGCAATGCTAACATTATAAAGAAAGCAAGCAGTGGTCGGTCAGTCAGCTGTAACTAAACTACGCTGCCTGGATCTGGCTTTGGCTGCACTGTAACTTTAGCTGATGAATCAATTTGAAAACATGAAGTCAGAAAATCTTCCAGCCAGATGGCCAAAGGGATGCTGTCTTGGTCTGATCTTACCTGACTCACCTGTCTGACTTTGCTTTTAAGGAACAAGAACATGTAATCTGTGCAGAAACCCACAGCCCACCTTTCTGTTTCTGTGTCTCACAGGTGCGGACGTTAAGGATGCACTTGTTTACTGTTGTCCAGCTGACCTGTTTGTCTCTTCTGTGGGTTGTCATGGCGACGGCAGCGGCACTGGCTTTCCCCTTCATGCTGCTGCTGACCATCCCAGTGAGGATGCTGCTCCTGCCTCACGTCTTCACCCGCAGGGAGCTGCAGAGTGTGAGTTCTCACTGATGGCGGCATCATTAGCACAGGATGCACACAGCTCAGTGCTAACACAGACATCCACTTTTACCTGCTGACAGTCACCTGGTAAAGAGTCAGTAAGCTGTAATATCTGTGAGTCTGAGTCTCTGTGTGGATGAGACAACAGCTGATGGAAGAACCGAACATCTGAAGAACATGTGATAACAGCCAAAGCTTCATCCGTGTCACATGACTATATGAATGTAGCTGCATGCATGTGACACTGTGGTAGCTGTCTGTCTGTCAGGCGCCAGGCTGCCCAGAGACTGCAGGTAAACATGGTGGCAGCTGTTTGTATCAGCCAATAGGATGTTAGACAGGATCTTTTCCAACTTTAAGCTGCTTCACCATTTCTATTTTCTGTGTCTTTAAACTTCTGTTCAGACAGAAAATGATCCTCTTTCCTCCTCCACCTTTCTAACACACTTAGACGTGTATGCTGGTGGGAGGGGCTTCAATCATCTCTGCTTTATTGACAGCGTATTGTTACCATGACAACCATCCTCTGACCTCTGGTTCTGCAGCTGGATGCTGATGATGCAGAGCCTCACCTGGAGGAGAAGGAGGGGCAGGACGAGTACTCACAGCTGCAGATGCCCGTGTGACCCAGCAGCAGCCTTGCGATTGGTCGATTCACCGTCATTGGCAGATCTGATGTGTGATCTGCAGCAGCGCTGGGCGGTCGGACTGAACGTGCTTCTGAAATCATGATTTTATTAGTTTGATTGTGTGTTTTCTGTTCTCATGAGAGTGTTTGTCTGTGTGACTCTGATGAAGCTGCTGATCATCTGTATGACACATGAAGTTTTAAAGACCACGCTAACTGAAACACGTCTCTGAGTCGGTGTTTGTGTTGCTGACTGTCTTCCTCTGTCCATCATTAAATCCAAATTTCCTCTTTTAAAATCGGATTGTTGCATGTTTCTTTGATCAGAGTTGGTTTGGTTTCACAGTCACATGATCTTACTGCAGAGACCTGCTCAGCTCCTCCTCTCATGTCACTGTCACATCCTTAGGTTGACCTTTGACCTGGTCTTGACCGGTTTCACAGCTTGAACACTTCGTACTCACCAAGATCATCCGTCTTTCCTCTGCTCTTCCAAATGTTGTGGCTGTATTTTCGTCACCACGGTCAAACTTCTAGTATTTAGTATTTAATCTGAAAGGAGATGAGCTCCATGTTGACAGAAGGATATTTAAACGCTGACGGGTCAAACTGTCCTGAAATGTCCTGATCTCATTCCTGCTCCCCAGTTTAAAGCCTTTAGTTTTGAAAAACTCTTTTTCCATCCGCTGGATGAGTCAGTTGCTCTTCATCACAGATGCCAGCAGCAAGTCCTGCTTTGACTCGTGCTCCTCAAAGACGTCAGAGGAAAACGTCACATTTGTCAGATCTCAGCTGCTGAGGACCTGCGAAAGGAAACACTGAGGACAAACCTGCAGTCATGTGATGAGGAGCCGTGTCAGAGACACCTGAAACTCGCAGTCCGACCCTGCGAGGCTGCAGGAAATCCTGCGTCATGAAGGTTTGATGTTTTGCTTTGTGCTGAAACTGTTTTTGAGTGATGTGGTTTGAACTGCACTGTGAGCCGGGCGACTTTAAACAAACACTAAACCTTCATTCTGGTTTCAACATGGAGGAAGAAGGAGCCAAGATGGCGGCGACCGGAGCCTCCATGAGCTTCAGCGTGACTCTGTGGACGACGTCACGGAGATTCTGCCCGTGAGGTTCGGTTGGTCTATGAACTCTGCTGTCTGTCTGCCTGTCTGTTTGCCTGCCTGCCTGTCTGTCTGCCTGTCTGTCTGCCTGCCTGCCTGTCTGCCTGTCTGTCTGTTTGCCTGCCTGCCTGTCTGTCTGCCTGTCTGTCTGTCTGTCTGCCTGCCTGTCTGCCTGTCTCTCTGCCTGTCTGTCTGTCTGTCTGCCTGTCTCTCTGCCTGTCTGTCTGTCTCTCTGTCTGTCTGTCTGTCTTGACTGACACCTCTGAGTCTGTGGTTGTCATGGCAACCCCTCCCCCTCCATCACGATGCTTCATGGAGTGTCTCAGTGAAACCTGAGCAGGTGTGGCGGCTCGTGGTCACCTGAGCCGATCAGCTGAATGTTTTATAGAGGCGGTCAGAGATCTTCTCTGCTTCAGCTGGAGCACAAACAGACGAGCAGGTCAGCAGCAGACAGGTAGCCGACAGGTAGCCGACAGGTAGCCGACAGGTAGCCGACAGGTAGCTGCTCCGTCCAGACGCTCGGACGCTTCAACAGGTAGGTTCCAACTCCATCTGCAACACTGAACTGCTCCGTAACTCACATTTAGTTTTTACTGTCCTCACAGGTGTAAAAATACTTCTCCAACCTGTGTGACATCATCACCTGTATCGAGTTTCTCACCTGTGTCCAATGAAAAGCTTGTATCTCCAGAGAGTTAACTCTGCAGGTGGAAAAACAGTTTACAGTCAGTGAAGTTTCCTCTCAGGGTCGGAAGGATTTCACTGCAGAATGAAGCTCCAGAACACTTTGGGTTCCTCGTTTCACCTTAAATGATCAAACCTCCGATCAGATTCGTGGTTTTCACAGGATGGAGCCACGTCGGTGATGTTTCCACTGACCTCAGGTCTTCATGAGAATCTTCACCTCAGTTCGATAAAGTTCTGTGGGTTTGAACAGAACGAGCGTCTGGTTTGAGTCGCTGTGCTCAGATCAGCTGTGGACTTCCAGGCTTAGTGTGTGTGTGTGTGTGTGTGTGTGTGTGTTTCTGTCGAAGGACTTTTTCCAGAGACCCTCAGTGATTCATGAGTTAATGTTGTGATTAACAACACGAGAGGAAAAATGATCTGATCCATAAAGTTCACTCAATAATTCATCAGTGTTGAGAAAACCAGATCAGTTTCCTGCAGCTGCTGAGACGCTAACAGAGACGACCGAGTCCGTTTATTCTGTGTGTGTGTGTGTGTGTGTGTGTGTGTGTGTGTGTTGTAGAAGTGTATTTTGATCTCCCTGACACTTATGGATGAAATAAAGCTGTTTTCAGCATCACAAACTGTTGTTTTGTCGAGTGTGAAAATGTTAGATAGGAAG
>JAQMCX010000010.1:2937065-2959787 GCA_029814765.1 Acanthurus leucopareius | reverse complement strand
TGTGTGTGTGTGTGTGTGTGTGTGTGTGTGTGTGTGTGTGTGTGTGTGTGTGTGTGTGTGTGTGTGTGTGTGAGTCGGCAGCCTGACGTTTGTTTAAAGGTCGATGTGTCTGGAAGCTGCAGGTCTGAAGTGTGTGTGGTCTCTGTGCTGTGACCTTTGACCTTTTAGTATTTAGACGACTGTGACGATCAGATGAATCAAAGAGAAACAAACATCTGAACCTTCGTTTGTCCTTTGAGGTGAAAAACCAGAAGCAGTCGTGTTTGTTGTGTTTGTGATTCGTTTGGACTGAAGGTCAGAAACTCTCGCTCATTCTCGTCCGAGTGGAACATGAAACCTGTTTGTGCCGCCGTCGGGTCGACGTGACCTTTTTAAAACGACTGGTTTTCAAACTTTATGCTGTTTGACTGTCAGTGAGGTTTTGGAGTTTTCGTCTCAGCAGGACGTCACGTGTCTGAAGGAGGAACAGGACGGAAACTCACCTCAAACTTCAGGTTATTTGATGGATAAACTAAGGAAAGCTTTCTAATGATTACCTGAACAGTGCGTCTGATTTAAAGAACATATTTAAGGATGATTTCTTCATGTAATTGGATTACTTCTAAGCACTTTGGCCTTTGAACAACCTCAAACTCCTCAAATCTTTTCCGGGACATTCATGACATTTTTGAAGGACAACAGGAAGAGATTCAGCTCCGTCGTGAGTGTGACCTTTATTTTGAAATGTGGACCGGAAGCAGTGTTCTTGTGTGCAGCTGACTTGACGTCTTTGTAGTTTAACGTGAGGCAGCGGCTCGGCGCGGATCACACCGACAATCAGCGGACATGGCCGGACGGGACCGAGTCGTTCACCTGCTCAGGCAGCTGGAGCGCGCGGCGTAAGTAAAGTTTGATTCCCGCAGTTTGAGAGTCTGATCGGAGCTGAAGGGCAGGAAAGTTGGACAGAATCCGCGTAAACAAACTGCGGTGACGTCTCAGGCTGCAGAACCTCCCCTCTGCTGTTTTTCATTCTGTGGAGCGAAGGTGACGCCAAACTCCGCTCAAAATCTGCCACTTTTAAAACTCTTTGTATCGAAATTCAGATTTTTAGGCCTCAGAAAGTTTATTCAAAATATTTTCCAAATGTGTGGAAAAATGTTCGAATATTCGGCCAAACTGAGTCACATTGGGACGTTATGACGTGTTTTTCAAAAGAACCTGAGCAACTCATGGTTTATTAAGAGGATTAAAGTAATAACACTTCCTATTGATGTTTGTGTGATACGGAACCTCACATGATTCACACTCACACATCATTACAGCCTGGAGAAGCTGTTTAATCTGATCTGAAGTCTGAAAAGTTTTTGTTTCTGCCATGAAAACACAAAAAAGGACAATTACGCTGTTTTTTTTCGACCACGTGACTAGATGTAAATCTGCAAGTGGACCAGTCAGACATGAGAAATACAGACTTCAAGATTTGTGAAGTGTTTTTCTTTTTATCTTCATTAAGAAAAAAATTCTGACTTTGATTGTTTGACCACAGAGACTCTTTTAGACCGAGTTAAACCGAGTTAGGCCGAGTTAAACCAGGTCTGGGCTGAAAACTACCGTACTTAGATGCATCAAAGCTGGTTTATATCAGAGTCAAACCAGATCTGTGAAAATGTTTTCTGTCCCTGCAGAGACCAGATGAGACCAGGTCCTCATGTAAAACTGGACCCTGAGTGTGTATGATCCTTTACTGTAGCTGTGAGAGCTGAGCCAGTGTTCTTGGCCTCTGCACTTAAAAAATGAAAACTGAATAAATTGAAATAAATTTCAAAAGACTATTTTTACTTTTCGTCCGTGTGTTGGAGAAACAGTCCAGTTTCATTTCAATTTTTCCTTCTACTGAATCAGAGCCACGTTTTTCTGTGTATTTTATATGGATGATTAAGTTTGAACCATCTATGCAGAACTCCACTGTAGAAATCAGTGTTTTTTCAAACATCAGGCTCAGAGCAGTGACAGCAGTTACTAAGAGTTTTTTTTATAAAAACAGAATTTTCTGGTTTCAGAATAAATATTTAAGGGAATCTGAAAATGTTTCTTTTTTATTAAAAGATGTTTGTGTGTTTTTCCACAAACTGAATTATTACGACAAACTTGTATTAAAGTTGACAAGTTTTGAATGAAGTTCTGCTGCTTTGTGTGATTGAACAGGTGCAGATGTCCTGCTCACTCCAACACCTTCCACCAAGGTACTCTGTTTCCTCCACTGTCTCACACACACACACGCAATGGTTAATCAATATTTAACTTCTGTCGATCGGTTAGTGTTGGTGATTTACTGGCTGACAACCTTTACTCGGGGCCACAAAGAGGAAGTTTGATCTCTTGGCAAAAAAAATAAGATCATTAATGACCTCACATGTCAATCATCACAAACTTAAATTCTGATCTTCTGAACAAATTCTAATCTGGATCAATGATCAATATCCACCATCAGCTGATTTCATCCAGTGTTTGTTCAGTTACTCAGTTTTTTCTGCAGGTGCCGGAGCTGCGACCTGCACTGTCCGGAAAACTGACTACGCCTTCGAGGTAAACGCACCAAACTGTGTTTAAAAAACAGTCATTTTTAACTCATCTGAGCTGCTGTCTGCTGTGCTGGTTCGTACAAGTCTATGACGCCTGTTCACAGCCAGACCGCCCATGAAGACATGAAGGGACAGAAATTAGGTCAAAGTTAACATTGTGATTTATTCATGAGGAAAGTCAAAGATTAATTGGAGTGTTTTATAATTCAACTGAAATTATGATTCATTGTTGTGATGATTCTTGAGTATCAAGACTTGGGTGGGAAAGATGACATGAAATTCGACTCAAACTGTAAAAGTAGAATTTTAAACTGTTTGTGACAGAAAAATTCAGATGTTTCTGGATTTTTGAGACTGAACGACGAAAAAAACCCCTAAACTTCCATCTGAGCCGGTTTCATTCATTCTGTTTCTCTCTGCATCACATCCAGCGTGACGTGCTGGAAGGAAAACATCAAATCACGAGGATGATTCGTTTAAATACTTCAGTGGTAGAAATACTGCCTTTGTAAGTGAAAGTGTTGATCGTTGTTTTTGATTTTGTGGTAAAGATACAGCTTTGTTGTGTTTGTTTTTGTCAGATGGCGAGTTCGAACATCAGATACGGAGCTGGAGTCAGCAGGGAGATCGGCATGGTAACCAAACCTCATCATCATCGTCAATAAACCAGCTTGATCACATACTCAAAGTCTGACTGCAAAAACTTGTCAACAAACTGCAGCCACACGAACAAAACCAAACCATCGATTTCAAAAACCTTCACTCGATGGGAAACAGTCCACCTTAATAAGGTGGACTGTTAAGGTGGTCAAAGTTCCCTCCACAGGAAGGTGAACATTTTGCTTTGTGACCTTTGCAGGTTATCACATCGCCCCCTACAGGTGGGCACAAACTCACCGGTTAAACTCTGAATACGACATGAGTGAATTCAGTGATGTTCTTAACAGAAACTCTGAAGCGTCTGCGTTCTCTCGGTTCTTTCAACTCGTTGTTTGAACAAAAACAAGTTTGTTGAAAGTTCAGACACGTTTCAGATGTTTGGAGCTTTAGTCCTGAGCCTGTTGATGTTCTCCGGTTCTCCTGCAGGACCTGCAGAACCTCGGAGCTCGGAACGTCTGTCTGATGACAGACAAGAACTTGTCCGTCCTCCCTCCGATGAAGGCCGTCCTGGAGTCTCTGGCCAAGAACGGAGTCAAATACAAAGTCTACGACAACGTGCGGGTGGAGCCCACCGACACCAGGTGAGATGCAGAGCTGTGACAGGTAGGCCAGGGAAAATCCTTCTCTCTGATTGGCTGTCAGGTGCAGACGCAGTGACGAACTCCCGGGTGACTTTTGTCTGTTCGTGGTTTCGGTTTAATTATGACACAAACCAGCCTGACATAAGGACCCAGCGTCCCAACAATGACGGACAGAGTGAACACCAGGTGTGCACAGGTGCTGAGTCCATCGACAGACACTAACAGACTCACCTGTGAGGACATGGTGTCACTGTGAGGATTCACCTGTCCATCACCTGAAGTCCACGCTGTGTGTTTCTGTGTGTGTTACAGTTTTAAAGAAGCCATCGCGTTTGCCAAAAACGATTCGTTTGATGTGTTTGTGGCGGTGGGCGGGGGCTCTGTGATTGACACCTGTAAAGCAGCCAACCTGTACGCGTGTCATCCCGACGCCGACTTCCTGGACTTCGTCAACGCTCCGATAGGTAAAGGGAAGCCGATCATGGGAGCCCTGAAGCCGCTCATCGCAGGTAACAAGACAACATATCAGTGTTTTCGTTGGAGATACAGACGCTCATAAAGCTGCAGCTCAGTGACACTTTATGACCGAATGTTCGGATGTTCTGCTTGTTTTGCTTCAGATCATTAAACTTCAGGTGAAACTTTGAACTGTCGGGTTGTAAAAGGACCCTGAGCGGTTTTACAGCAGCCTGTAATCTGTAAAGACCACTTCAGGGTTCGGTAACGACCACAGAGGTGAAGAGTCACGGCTGTCTCACTTCTCTGTCTCACTCTCACTTGTTCTTTGAACTTCAGTTCCTACGACGGCAGGAACCGGCAGCGAGACGACCGGCGTCGCCATCTTTGACTTCGAGCATCTGAAGGCAAAAACAGGTGAACATGAACTGAGATTTTCTGCTCGGCATGGACATTTTTACAAAAACATTTGCACCATCACAAACAACATGCCAGCCATGGTGACATCAGGGTGTCAGTCTGGGCTGTGATTGGCTGTCTGTATGCAGGTATCGCCAGCAGAGCCATCAGACCGACGCTGGGCATCGTGGACCCGACGCACACACTGAGCATGCCCGAGAGAGTGGCCGCCAACAGCGGCTTCGATGTGCTCTGGTCAGTTCTCAACTTTTACTTTGAAATATTAAAGATGTTTAAATTTAAAAAGTTAAAATTTAAAAGTTTTAATCTCCTTCTGCCAAACAAACGTTTGTCAAATACATTTTAAATCTGTTTCAAACTTTCAGGATCAAATTACAATTTGTTTCTAATTCTGTTAAAGTCTCTTTTCTTTATTTCCAACAGATCAAAAGATTCTGTAAAAACTTTTTGTGTTTTAAATAATGACATTCATTCAGTTTGCTGTGATGTTCGTGATGTTTGAGATGTTCGTGATATTTGTGATGTTCGTGATGTTCGTGATGTTTGAGATGTTCGTGATATTCGTGATGTTCGTGATGTTTGTGATGTTCGTGATGTTCGTGATGTTCATGATGTGACAGAAAAGCAGCTCAGGTGAGTTTGACGATCACTGATCTGAAATCAGTCCAGAGTCAAACTGTGATCAGCTGGACTCAGCGGGTCAGTCTGTATCGATGACTGTGATCAGCATGAATCCGATCACGTCTCCTCTCCGTTGGTCGTCGCGGTAACGTCCCTTTAGTTTACAGCCAACTGGATGCTGAAAACGTGAGGAAACACTTGACACGACTCTGATTGTTCGACCCGTTGACTCGTGTGCATCGAGCGGCCGTGACCTCTGACCCTCAGCGTCAGCCGCAGTCCCACAAGGTCTCGGTGTCAACTTTAACACACTTAACACATCGTTCTGTTAATGAGACACTGAAGTCAAGCGGGACGACTCGGTCCAGAGTCCAGACTCTTTCACAGATCTTCTGTCCGTTATTTCCACCAGCAGCATCAACAATAAAGTCGTCTGACATGAAAGTGTTGGTTCTTTTGTGAAAACACAGCAGCTCTGATAGAAAACACACATCAAACTTTGTTCTGATCTCAGTTTCTCAGCATTTTCAGAAATTTGACTCCATTTAAATTTTATGTAGTTATTACATTCTTTATAATTATTTTTCAATCAAACATATATTTTTTAAAATAATTAAATGTTTTACATTTCTATTTTTTTAAAGTGTTTATGTCAGAGTTCAGGAGTTTAACATCTCTGGCTCCTCTTGAGTTTGATTAGATCTGATTCAGTTTTTGATGAACAGATTTTACGTGTTGAGACGATGAAGCTCAGCATCACTGAGAGAAATAAAACAGTGAAATGAAAACACATGCAGAGTTCACACTGGATTTAAATCCACTGTGAACTCTGCCAAAATGCCAATGTGTGTGTGCGTGCGTGCGTGTGTGTGTGTGCGTGTGTGTGTGTGTGTGTGTGCATGTGTGTGTGTGCGTGTGCATGTGTGTGTGTGTGTTTTTTCTGCAGTCATGCTCTCGAATCGTACACCGCTCTTCCTTACAACCAGAGGAGCCCCTGCCCCCCCAACCCCATCAACCGCCCCGCCTACCAGGGCAGCAACCCCATCAGTGACGTCTGGTCCCGCCACGCCCTCAACGTGGTTGCCAAGTTCATGAAACGGTAAATAAAGTTAAAAAATCTGAAGGGTTGAGTGGAGAACCTCAGAGGAACTGATCTGGTTCCCTGAGGAACTCCTCGCTGCTGATCAGTTGTTTGGAAGAAGGAAGTGTTTTAACACACTGAAGCTGACAGTTGCTTCATCACTGAATCCACATCTGCATCCTGATCAACAAAACATTTAAAAATAAAAAATTAAATGAAACAAATAAAAACAGAAAATGATAACGGTAGTGCTCACGTCTGCTTTATTTAAATATTATTCCAACAACAAATCATCATTCACACTGATACTCACTGTTAATCTACCTTTGTAAAATTGAAAAACTGTAACTCAAAATATATATTACATGAAAATATTTTAAATATATTATAGTAAGTTATATGATATTTCTTAATATCAATAAGATCAATGTCAGATTAAATAAAGTAAAATCTAAGAGAAGAAAAACAAAACTAACATCTGAATTAAAAATGTGTAAAAGATAAAATAAAATACTGAAAGAAAACGTTTGCTGAGTTTAAATCATCTGAAGCCAAAACTTGGTGTTTAAGTTTCATATTACAAAACAAAAGTTCTTTGCATCCTGATCAACAGGATGTCTGACTGACTGAGTGATTGATTGATCAGTGGATTGATTGATTGGTTGATTGATTGCAGAGCGGTGCGGGACCCTGAGGATCTGGAGGCTCGGTCCAGCATGCACCTGGCTAGCGTGTTCGCTGGCATCGGCTTCGGAAACGCTGGAGTTCATCTGTGGTGAGGAACGAGAAGCACCGACCTTAAACCCACCGACACTGAGGACACGATGCATCAACAAAACCCCAAAATATGTTCATGTATAAATTCATCCGTTCATTTATCTCACTGCTAGTGAGAATCTCCGGATGTTCTAATTTGAATTATAGTTTAAGAGTTTCTCCTGTGCTAAAAACACATTTAAAGGTGTGAAACTTTGTGTGTGATCCAATCAAAATACCCAAATATGTTATGATCAGTATTTTTTCAGTTAGGTGGCAGTAAATGACGTCATTATTAATGTGTTCATAAACATGAAACAGTTTACAGATGAATATTCGCAGCCTGACCGAACAGAAGTTTGCTGTGTCTTCTCTCTGCAGTCATGGGATGTCGTATCCAATCGCTGGGAATGTGAAGACTCATTCAGCGAAGGGTTACAGTGTAGAGCACCCTCTGGTGGTGAGTGATGAGAAGACAGCTGCATGAACACGACATTCTGTTGATGTGTTGTTGAAGTTCCAGCTGTTAGCCAGAATGAGAGAAAACAAAAGTTTTATGTTGTAAATACTGTTTGAATGCTGCTGAGTCCCAAAGTCACATTTAGTTTAAACAAGCGGGAACATTCAGCCATCGATTCGCTGAGATCGTTGAAGCTGTCAGAACTTTTTAAATGTGTTCCACCCAGTCAGGATCTGGAATATTTCACCGCCGCCTACAATGAAATGAATTACCAGCTTAGCATATTCTCTTTCCCATTGGCTCTTTTTCCTCACCTGTGTTCAGAACACGAGAAGGTAGATTTGACCAGTAGAAACTTAAGAACAACAGAGAACCTGAACAGGTTCCTTGAGGAACTCCTCCTTTTAAAACGTGTGTGTGTGTGTGTTTGTCTTCTCAGCCTCATGGTCTCTCTGTGGTCCTCACGTCTCCGGCCGTCTTCAACTTCACAGCCCCGATGTGTCCAGAGCGCCACCTGGAGGCTGCAGAGATTCTCGGTACCTGTTTTCACCTCACAGTCCTGAATACACGACACAACCCGATTCAGTAATAACAACAAACGACAGCTCAGATGGTTCGAGGCTCAGAGGAGTTCTCTGATGCTGTCACATGACTTTGAATGGAGCTTTAGCTGCTAAGGTGCCGACATAAGCTGTAACTCTCGCTGTGATTGGCCGGCTACGTTGGTGTGAGGTATGACAGATAAAACCGTCATGAAGTAAACACACCGTGAATGCTGACCTGCCACAAAACTGTAGCCTCACACTCACCTATGTGGCGTTCAGGCGTGATGACAGACTCTGTGTGTGGCGTTCAGGTGTGATGACAGACTCTGTGTGTGGCGTTCAGGTGCAGACATTCGTCAGGTGAAGAGGGAGGATGCAGGAGCTGTTCTGGCCGACACGCTGCGTCAGTTCCTGTTTGACCTGCAGGTGGAGGACGGACTGGGAGCTGTGGGATACAGCAAAGACGACATTCCGGCTCTGGTGAAAGTAACCATCCCTCTGGTGTTTTTTTACCTTCACTGGGTTTCCTTTTTTTTTTAAATAAACGTGAAAAAGCCCAAAAAAAAAAAAAAAAAAAAAAAAAAATCTGTTCAAATCTTGTTGATCAGCAACTAAAATTACTTCAGAGTCCAAATGAAAACCAAAATCCCTGAAGCTCAAAAACACCTTAAACTCAACCAGCTTCTCTCAAACATTTCACACTCACGTGGAAGTTAAGAGAAAAGTCATGACGCCCTTAAACTCTTCTTCATTGATTAATTTAAGGATTCTCAAATGAACTGTTAATTAGAAATAAGGGCCTGTTTTCCTTCAGCATGAACATCTGACCTCCATTCATCTTCTAATTCTTTTTCCTCTTGGTGCTTCAGGAGCGAGTGACCAAACTGTCTCCCAGAGAACACACCGAGGAGGACCTGAGCGAGCTGTTTGAAGCCTCCATGAAGCTCTACTGAACACACACACACACACACACACACACACACACACGCTTGGCTTGTCTGTGTTTCAATAGAAAACCTGTCAGATGTGAACTGATCTCAGGTCTGCTGTGTGTTGAGCTGCAGTTCTTCTAACAGCCACTAGATGTTGCTGTTTCTCAGCATGTTCAGACTCACTGTGACGTCTGTGTGACTCTTCATCACATCAGAGCTGTTTTATCACTTATGACTGACTGATTGTATACTTTTACGCATATATACAATAAAAAACATACTTACGTGTGAATGTCGCCCCCTGCTGTTTGTTCAGATCAGAGCATCATGTGACACACTGAGGACGTCCGTCCGTCCGTCCGTCCGCCCAAGAGACGGCGTCTCACCTTTTACACTTTGTAAGGACTCACCTGATGCCTGAAGGACATTTTCATGTTTTGTTCTTGATGAAAAAGTTAATCATTGTAGTTTTTATCAGAGCTGCTCAGCAACTGAACTGATTTAAAACTACAATTATTAACTCAAGATGCGTTCAAGGTCTCCGTAAAGCATTATATGCACAGGCTTGAATTCTTAATGAGAAAAGTTCAGAATCCCTGAAATAACACGTTAATAAAGTCCTCACTAAAACTAAAGTGGAAATGAAAAGGTTAACGTGTTCATCACTTTAATAATACAGCTGCTGGAGGTGGAGTTACATTGAATTACTCTACTTATTTACTCTATTACTTTACATTGTGCTGGTTTGCTCACAACTTTTCCCTCCTGGATCAATAAAGTTGGATCAGACTCAATAAAAATACATTTATTATTGATTACTAACTATAATCTTAAGAGCAAGTTACTTTGGAAAACTCACTAAGTGTCCAGTAGCTGAGATTGTACTCAATTACAGTACTTGAGTAAATGAACTGGCTGCTCTTCTTATTAGTGTGTGTGTGTGTGTGTGTGTGTGCGCGTATGTGTGTGTGTGTTTCTCAGAAGGGACTAGTTGATTTAATCCAGTTTAATCTGATCCCAGAACAGCTGTTACGTAAACCTGATCTGACTGTGTTTAACTGGTTTAAAACGAGGGCAGAAAAGGAGCTAAATGCAGACTGACCCTGAAGGCACCACAGAGCACGCGGTCACACACACCTGAACTCACCTGTTTGACGCACGACTCCTCTGAATGTGGTTCCGTCTGTTTGCTGACTCTTCAGTCGGCCTGTGAAGCACCTGAACTAACCGTCAGTGATCTTACTGATCAGTTTACAGATGTGTCAGTGATCCAACACACCAACTGTTTCCTCCCAAACACACAGGCAGAGACACACACACACACACACACACACACCACACACACACCACACCGAACCGTTCAGGAGCTTTGGTTCCTTCTCTCGATCTTCGGCAGCAGATGGATTTTGCTCTGCTGTCACTGAAACGTGGAAGCTCCTGTAAAATCGCTGCCGCAGCCGTTAAAACCTGTAAAAATCAGAGCGGACTGGATTCTGCTTCCCTTCAGCTGCATTAGAGGAGCTGAAACGTGTAGATGGCGGACGGCCCGCGGTGTCCCTGAATGCAGCACAGACTGACCACTCATGACTGTTCCTAACAAACTGGACGCTGACGATCTGCAGGTCACGTGACTGTTCGAGGTGCCTGTGCTTTACATTTTGAACTTGTAATGGAGTATTTCTACTCTGTGGTACTTTGAAGTACACAGCACAAGTACTTCTACTCCTGCACATCTGGATCTCCACATCTGGATCTCCACATCTGTTTGCTGTTGTTTGTGGCTCCTCATGAAGATTCTGTTGGTCTCATCCTGAGACTAGAACCTGTCAGCCAATAGGATGACATGAAAGACAGTGTGTGTGTGTTCTGGAGACACACACACACTGCAGGATTAGCGACAACGGGTATTTAAGCCGCGAGTGTGTGTGTGTGTGTGTGAGAGAAGGCAGAGCAGCATGCAGCAGATCTACAGACAGAGCGACAAACAGTTTGAGGTTTATACCACCGTCTTCTCCCCACAAGGTGGGTTCACACACACACACACACACACACTCACACACACACACACACACACACTCACACACACATACACACACACACGCAGCAGTGATCTATAATCATGAACAGATTTGTTGGTTTTTAAACAGCTGAAACTGTTCATGTCAGTGGGATTTGAACTGTGGACCCTCATGTGTTAATGCTCAGTGTGTGTGCGTGTGTATTTGTGTGTGTGTGTGTGTGTGTGTGTGTGTGTGTGTGTGTGTGTGTGTGTTTCTGTCAGTGTGCAGATCGAGGACCCGGACGAGACATGTGGATGCAGAAAAGGTAACTACAGTTTTGGGTTTTTCAGTCAGAGGAAACCTTCTCGATGTGTAAACTCTCAAAAGTTTCTGCTCAACTTTTTTCTGTCAAACACGGTGATTTTAAAGTTCTGGACGCTGTTCAGAACCCAGAGAACCCAGAGAACCCAGAGAACCCAGAGAACTGAGTGAAGCTAGAGCGACCCGACGCTCAGGTTTCACAGCAAAATGATCTCAGTTTATGTCAAACTTTCACACAAACGTCCTGCAGATCTGGTTTGCACATTAACCTGCAGGCTGTGTGTGTGTGTGTGTGTGTGTGTGTGTGTGTGTGCGTGTGTGTCCCTGTTGTCGTTCAGCTGTTTGTTTTGTTCACTTGTGTTCAAACGTTTTATTTGATGAATCTGAATCTGAGTTCATCAGGAGGCGACTGAAACACTTTGAGTCGTGTCACACCTGTGAGGGTCAGAGGTCACTGATGGTTCTTTCGTCGGTGTGACGTCATCAGGAGTCCGTCAGGTGTTTTATTTTGAAAAAGATGGGATCTCTTTGTGGTTCCTGCGTCTGACTTCCTGTGCAGCCGAGCGCAGAGTCACTGGACTCTGAGCAGAGGAAAGAGTCGCTGCAGCCTTTTTTCTGGAGAAATAAACATCGTCTGGAGCAGCTGTGTCACAGCTGGAATGTGACCCAGATGTGACCCAGATGTGCCTGTGCAGGAAACAACATTTGGTTGAACGACAGGTTTCAGTGTTTGTCAAAACATGAGAGCAGCGACAACAACACGGTAAAGGGTTTCTAATGAACAGCCTTAAAACTTCTGCTGCCTGTGTGTGTGTGTGTGTCTGTGTCTGTGTGTGTGTGCGTGCGTGTGTGTGTGTGCGTGTAAGTGTGTCTGTGTGTGCGTGCGTGCGTGTGTGTGCGTGTATGTGTGTGCGTGCGTGTGTGTGTGTGTGTTAATCAGTGTTACGTCAGCCTCACCACTGACCTCTGTGTATTTACAGCCTGCTCAGGAGCAGCTATTTAAAGCAGATTAAAAGTGACAAACTGACAAACTGAGGAATGATTCTCACACACACACACCCACACACACACACACACACACACACGCACACATACAGTCATTAACGAATCAGCAGCAGCTTCCTGTGCTGCAGGTCAGATGAGGTTTCATTCACCTTTTAATTTCAAACAACATCAGTTTCTTTTAATTGACAGTTGAAAAATAAATTTGGCAGATAAATAAAAAAATTAGATAATTAAACGTTTTAACAACAACAACAACAACAACAACAACAACAACAACAACAACAACGATAACAATCAGCAGGTGTGTTGAGTCCCAGCAGAGTCTGAAAGGTCAGACAGGAAGATTTCAGTAAAAACATCCAAAGCGTCATGTGACCGAATGAGCGTCAAAGCAGCAGGTTCAGAGCTGATGACATCACTGCGGCGCAAACAGCCGGCGACTCACCTGAAGTCCGAACGACACGTCAACATGTCAGACAACCAATGAGAACCAGTGACAGACACAACTCGCACTGCGTGAGTCACGAACATCAGAGTCATTAGAGTCAGGGGTCAGCAGGGGTCAGCAGGGGTCAGCAGGGGTCAGCAGGGGTCAGCTAGGGACACTCACCTGCACCTGCACAGACAGCTGTGGGCTCTGATTGGCAGGTGGTGGTGGCGGTGCTGCAGTATCGCTCCCGCTGGCCGAAGGAGCTGGACCTGAACCCTGGAGACCTGATCCAGGTCCTGTTTAAAGAGGACGAGACCTGGTGGTTCGGACGGCTGACCAACGGAGACGCAGCAGGTTACTTTCCTGCAGCCTGCGTGGAGCCGCTGCAGGTAGCGTCGCTCACCTGGTCTGCAGAATCTGTGGGTTTTACTGGTTTTACTGGTCTGTTTGTGCGTCTGCTGGTTGAGCTCAGCGGCCCGGCAGAGTGACGGCAGTCAGGGATGTAACACGGTGTTTGTGCTGCAGGGCGGAGACTCGTCCAGAGCCACGCCCACACTGACGAGGAGGGGGTCAGTGCCGGTGGTTGTGATGACAACAGGCGCCCCCTGTGGCTGCACGAGGTAACTACACCCACATCGCACCACATCGCCTGCTGGAGCCGACGGAGTGACGACAGCAAGGCGAAGTTTCTCTGAAGGAAACTTTAAAACGCTGATTTATGAGATTTCAGTCATTTACAAACTTTCAGTATAAAAGTCACAAAAACAAGTTGAGATAAAATCACTTAACGTGTGAACAGGCTGTGTTTTACTGTCACTGCTGACACACACACACACACGCACACACACGTTTTGTATTTTCTGTAATTACTGAAGATCTTCTGTGTTTTCGGGTTCGATGGTTTTCACTGAGTCAAACAGGCGTCAGACTGCGGCTGCGTCGGCGCTGACAGCTGACGTCCACAGCTGACGTCCACAGCTGACGTCCACAGCTGAGACTCTGCTTCACTCTGGAAGCTGCTGCCTCTGAGTTCTAGAGTCCAGAACAGAGAGTAGGACCGTAATTTTAGCCACATTTTTTCCTTTCAGATATTCAAAATCACCTGTTTGTTTCTGATTCAAATTCACATTCTGAGTCCTTTTGATACCAAAGAAGAAAAAGTTTTACTGAGTTCAGTCGGCGCTTCGTTAACTCTTTAACTGACTGAACTGGAGATGAAAACACTGATTTGTTGTTCACAAGGTTGATGGTGGTACAGGTGAGTTATGGGTGGAACTCGTAACCTGCAGGTCAGTAAAGTCACCTCCTGTCTCCACCTGCAGTGGGCGCTCTACTCCAAAGCTGCTGAGGAGGGAAAGCCTCCGGCGGCCGCTGGGACCGGACGGCTCCTCGGCAGCTCCTCCTCACAGCTCCCCCAGCCTCCTCCATCGCGTCCTGGCCAAGTCAAGGAGGAAGAGCTGCCCCCACCTCCCTCAGCCTGCGGTGGAGAGCGGCTCCATCAACACGGCCTTCCAGCCGGACTAGAACGCAAACTGCTGATCTGCAACGAGCGGCGCCTCTCTCTTTAGTTTCTTATGATTTTTTTGTATATTTTAATCCCCTTCTGACCTCAGACACAGAAACAAAACAAACTGGAGACAAAACCATGACGGAGGAGCTCAGGTGGGACCTGCAGGTCACCACCATCAGGTCCAAGTCCTGAAGAGGGGTCCTGAGGTCACGTCCATGTGCTTTCTGAGGCTGCGTTCACCGAAGTCACCTCCAAGTCCCTGAGGTCCCGTCTGAGACTCGGAGGTCATTTTGAGTCAACGAGATCCTGTTTTGTTCACACGTCGCTCCAGAGTCAGCAGGTCAGCAGGTCAGCGAGGTCACGGCTCAGAGGAGAACCCCGTCCAGGACACAGAGGGTCACGCAAGTCACATCACAAGTCTGTAAGGAGGTCCGAGTGTGTGCTGACGTCAGGTTTCTCAGGGGAGCTTCTAGTCAGCAGGTGTGAAGGAGACCAGGCCGAGTTTCTGTCCGTCTGAGGGTCCAACGATCACCAGCAGAAGGTCTCCTGACCGGATGGAAGAATCGTTGCCTCTGCTGATCTGAGACTGATGATCTCTGAGTCTGTGAAGGTTTAAACTGTTTGTTAGATGCAGTTTGAATGTTTTCAGCTCAACATGTGACGTGAAAGAGATGCAGTCCGTTCAGCCACTTCACTGCACTGCAGATGATCCCCATGCGAGATGACTTCCATCCTTAAAAACTTGTCTATCAGATTCTTTGTGCAGCTTCACGAGCTTTATGTGCAAAACAGTTTCAACAAAAGAATAAATACATGTTGACTGTTTATTCACTGTAAACAGACTTTCATTCAAACACAAAACAGTAAATTACAAATATTTAGTATCATATTATTATATAGTTATATTTATCATGTTTCATTAATTCATTAAACTCTCTGTTGAAGGTTTACGCTTCTTTTTCAAATAATTTTAAAATGTCAAATTAAAACTCAGTTTAAACGTTCAGTTCTGATCCAAAGTGCAGAAGTTGGTTTGAAATATAAAGTGTCCTTGTGTCAGAAACAAAGGAAACGTCAAGCAGCCAAACAAGAAAGAAAGAAAGAAAGTTCATCCATAAATATTTCACCAGAGACAAAATGTGCATTTTACATGAAATTTAAACCAAATAAAGTTGACATCTTCAATAAAATACAAGAAATATTGAGTTAAAAAGTTTGTTTGAAATCATAAAAATACTGTTTGTTAAAGTGCAGCTTTAATAAAAGTACGAAGCTTAAAATCAGAGAAACGTGTGAAGAAGTTTTCTGTCAACTGCTGAATAAATCAATAAAACATCAGTCACACAGCAGAAACCGATGGAGACTTCACGCAGCAAACAACCCGAGACTGGAAACCACTCAGCCACAAGCATTGCAAATGCTGACTCATGATTTGCAGGTCGACTCAGCAGATTATTATCAGATCACAATAAAACATCAATAAAAAGAGGCGGCTCTCTGCAGGTTCACCGGGTTCCTCTCACAGATGGAGGTGATGGAGGTGATGATGGAGGTGATGATGTCAGCAGGTTTCTCTGAAAACATAAACACACAAACAAACATTAAATGCTGTTTACATCAAAACATTTAAACAATAACGATCAACAGAAAACACATCAGTGTTTCATCTGAGAGGAAACAAAGGCAGCGAAGGAATTACTATTAAATGATGAATGTAATGGATTACTTCAGTCTCCACAAGCAAACAGAAAGTGTCCTCATGCAAAAATACACCAGTTCCAGCTGATTTACACTCGTAACTCATAGATTTAAACACTTGGTTGCTGATGTTCAGGTGTGCTCACTCACTGCATCGTCCAATCAGAGTGAAGGTGGCTGGATTTGAACCCTCACAAGTCTGAAACATGAGAATCTTTCTGTTTTCCAGCTGCAGTGAACGCAGCTGTACAAGCAGCAGTCTGTCACTCGGACTTTTGTGCCCTGGGTGTCGTCTTGCAGGTGTGCTTGTTGAGCTGTCAGACTGACAGCTCTGCAGACAGGTGCGTCTCAGTTACTGTACCTGTCGTTCATGCACACCAGTGTTCAGCGCAGCACCTGTGACTGATGCATGAGTGTCTTTAACCTCAACAGGAACAACAACAACATATTTCAGTGCACATTGTACTATGTGCAACTGTGCTTGTGACAAATAAATCTGAGTGTGAATGTGAATCTGAAAGGTTTAGACTGCAGACTCCGTCTGAAAAGGACTCTGGGAAAAACCTGTCGAGCAAACGTACGTGAGTCAGTTTTATAGGGAGAGCTGGTCTGACTGTCGGAGCAGATCTGCACAGACTGCAGCGTTTCCCTCGCTTCAGAAACTAAAACCACCTCTGCAAAAACCTTCAGGTACAAAGAGCAGATGTCACGTGTTCAGGCTTTTACCTCCAAACATCAGGGCATCAAAGCTGCGCTCCTCTCTGGTGCTAAAAGTCAGGTGGAGTCGCTGCAGAGGATCAGGGCTCCAGGTAGAGGCGGGCCTGCTCCGTCAGACTCATCTGATCGTCTGTTTTCCCAAACATCAGCAGCTGTAACTCAGCGCTCAGCTGCAGACACAACAACCATCAGTGAGCTGTGATCCACACACACACACAGTGTCTGACACACATGCAGGTGCTGAGCTGCACCGCACACACAGCCACATCACACAGGACAGGAGGGAGGAGCGAGTCCGTCCTGCCTTCCACCCAACTACACCTGCTCATGTTCAGTCTCAAACCAACATGGCCGCCAGTGCTGTCTGACTTCCTGTTCGAGGCTCTCAGCTCAAAGCTCATTGGTTCCCTCTGAAAACATAAATGTTTCAAACACCAAAATATGAAACATCCAGTTTGTCAGAGGTGTCAGCTGCTCAGAGACAGTGTGCTTGTTGTTGCTGTTTTCAGTGGTGGAAAATGTGTGTGTGTTCTTGGTGATGAAGGAACATGTCAGAAGCTCACTGATGTGTTTTTCTTGGAGAACAGTGGAGCTCCACAGAGGAAGAACATCCATCAGGCTGTCAGACACACGCCTGCTGGTTTGAGTCTGAACAGCACACGCACATCATGTCCAGGTACTAAAATCAAGCAGTGAATCCAGGTTCAGGTCTCAGAGCGTCACCTCACCTCGAAGGGGGTCAGTCTGGACGCAGGACATTCAGGAGAGTGCTGGTACCCGACTGGCTGCTGACACCACCACACCTCCATCTGTCCCTCCAGCGGGAAGCAGCCAAACTCCTCACAGCCCGACCCCGAGCCGGACTCTCTGCACTGGCCTGGCTGCTGGACGCAGCTGGACTCCGTCTGATCCTGTGACACACAGCTGGACTCAGTCTGCAGCTGCAGGATGGAGCTCAGCAGACTCTCTCCCTGAACCTGCACGACACAAGTGTTCTGACAGTTTTCTGACGGGACGCCTGTCGCAGTGTTTGCTGCCTTTCACAGCTCCTCAAACAGCAGAGACCTTTTCACCAGACTGAGCTGTTAAAGTATCTAAAGTAACTGTTGGTGACAAACTGGAACCCGACTCAGTCACGTCTCTGATGCACATGAACATCAGACTGAACGTCTGAAGTCACAGCTGAGACTTGGGTCAGATGTGATGAAGGTCTCTCTTACACTGTAAATATGAATCTGTGATTACATGAAGACGTTGTGGCCGTGGATGGACATGAGTGTGTGTGTGTGTGTGTGTGTGTGTGTGTCAGACCTCCGAGCTGCTGCTGGACTGCTGGCTGTCAGGATCAACACTTTGCTCCTCACAGGGAAGATTCATGATCCTGCTCCAGCTGATGGACCCCTGAACCACAAACAGTGAGGGTCACGTCTGAACTCGAGCGTCTGTGTGAGGTCGAGCTCTTTACGCTCTCGCAGCAGTTGAACCTGATTACAGTTTAGTAACGTGATCATCTGCTGCGTCTCGTCTCACCTCGTCCTGGCTGCTGATCTTCAGTGGTGTTGGTGATGGAGGAGCCTCCATTAAAACCTCTCTGACCTCTGACGGCGTCCTGGACACAAACACTCACTTCAGCTTCAGTTCACACATTTAACTTTGCTGGCAGTCTGTACATTCATTTAGAGCATCAGGCACAGCAGGGCTCAGTACACTGTAACAGGAGGCCAGACATGAGCAGCTCAACAGCATGTGACCTCTGACCCCTCCCTGACCTACTGGCTGCTGGTGTTGAGGCTGCAGAGCAGACGGGAGTCGTCCTGGTTGGTGTTGGAGTGTTTGAGGGAGCAGACGGGTGTGGAGGTGAGAACCGGACGCTGTAACTTCAGATCATCAACAGCACACAGACCGAAGAACTGAACACAGACAGACAGACAGACAGACAGACAGACAGACAGACAGACAGACGGACAGACGGACGGGCGTTATGGACGGTATCAAAGGAGGACAGACGGCAGAGCGGCGGCCTCACGTGTCTTCACCTCAGATGGTGAGAAGCTCACAGCTCCTTGGTTGCAGCTCCAGGAGGAGGTGGAGTCCATGATGGAGGCTCCGTCCTCACTGCTCACCAGCTGCTCCTTCAGCCCTGCAACCTTCACACAACAACACACAGCTCTCAGCCGTGTCATCAGAGCGGTCACATGACCGCCGCACACAGCCTGCCGGCCCGACCTCCTGCAAGTCATGCAGGTAATCAGACAGCTGTTTCTAACTGACCCAGGATCAGTGTGTCCTCACAAAACTACACACAAACTACCTGAGGAAAGCTCAGGCACCTGCATGCAGTGTGCAAACTCACCACTAGATGTCACCAAATCCTACACAGGGAACCTTTAATGACAACACCCTGCTCTTTCTCAAGGATCAAACACTTCGTATTGGCTCACGATTATCAGTTATTAGGTGTGAAATCTGCTCTGCTGCAGGTGTTTCTCTACTGAAGGATCGAGTGTCACTTCGATTTTTCTGTCACCTTTTAATGCCTTTTGTCACTTCAATACTTAAAGCAAAAATACCAAACACTGACTGTTTTCAGCTTCTCATATATGAAGACTTGCTGCTCTTTTTTTTCTTTTAAAATGTCATTTAAAACGTTTGTTCAGTCATTAGTGAAAAACAGGTGACACAGACATGTGACCTTTGGCTCTGGGAGGTTATGATGACATCCAGCCGATTAAAGCATCTACTGAAAATGACAGCAGGCAGAATCAGACATCAGGTCAGACTGGAAACGACCACAACACTTCACCCTGCCGGGAGGGCGGAGTCAGACCTCAGCAGGTGTAAATCAGGTGCTGTCTTACATAACTCCTGCTCAGATCAATGACTGACAGGTCGGCGTTGTCTCTGTACAGGCAGGCAGGGAGCGACGAGGTCACTTCCTTTGGGCCGTGGCTCCAGCTCACTGGGTTCTGAGATGAAGTCAGGTTCCACTAATTCAGGTTGGAAAAAAAGTAAAATAGAAGCTGAAGTTTCAGAGCTCAGAGAAGAAACAAGAAGAACAACAGATCTTCAGTTTGAACTCAACAAAAAACTCCTTCAACAGTCAGCTGCAGCTGCAAACATACACATTTTTTCAGCTCCACGGACACCGTCAGCTCGCACATGCTCAGAGTGGAGTCGTAACCTGAGGAGGAGGCGGGGACACAGATGGAGCACAGGTGGGTGTGGCCACCATGGCGTCCACACATGCTCTGATCACTGGAGGTGCAGCTGGACTCGTCCTTCATAGTTGACAGACTGTCTGCCTGCTGGGGGTGGAGGGGAGGGGGGTTAACATTAGAACAGTCACTGTTGTTGTCATGGTTGGATGATGGGGTGGATGATGGGAGTGTGTGGCTGGATGTTGACCTTGGTGGGGACGTTGGCTTTGCTAAGGGGGTCACATGTTCTTGAAGCTGCTCTGATGGAGGAGAACGAGCCAGAGGAGTTGGAGGAGGAGTTGGAGGAGTTGTGGAGGTTTAAGACCTGCAGGTACCCCTCCTTCTCCACCTTTCTCTTCAGGGTGGAGTTCCAGTGGTTTTTGATGGAGTTATCTGTCCTGTAAACCAAAAGAGAAGCTGCTTCAGGTCCTGGAAACAAAACTGACACGCTGCATGCTAACATTAGCACATCAGTGAGCAAACCAGTTGCCTTTTAACACAGAAACCTGTTGACTGTCTCCAGCCCTCATGTCCTTCTGTCCCTCAGTAAGTGTTTTAGACAGCATGTGCAGTCATACAGCAGCACACCTGAGACTGACACTGCACCTGCAAAACATTATTTCTAAGAGGAGAAGGTAGCCCGGCACTGACAGACTCTACCAGAATCATTTAGAGAGTTTGCTTTAAGCTACAGGAACATCCATCATCACTGAAGCAACCTTCTGATCATTACAAGGAAGAGAGACCGTCCTCCAGCTGCATGCAGCCAACCTCAGTGCTTGAGGACGAACAAGACAACTATGACTGAAAAAGACATGAAATGTTTTCCATTAATTATGCAAAATAATAAACAGATGTTTCTTTCACCTGATGGTCTTAACAACAGAGGAGCTTAAAGCTTGAAAGCCAGAGAGCAGGAGAGCAGGAGAGCAGGAGAGCAGGAGAGCTGGAGAGCAGGAGAGCTGGAGAGCAGGAGAGCAGGAGAGCAGGAGAGCAGGAGAGCAGGAGAGCAGGAGAGCAGGAGAGCTGGAGAGCAGGAGAGCAGGAGAGCCAGAGAGCCAGAGAGCAGGAGAGCAGGAGAGCAGGAGAGCAGGAGAGCAGGAGAGCAACATGATGCAAATTAAAACCTCACAAGCTTTAACATCTAGATTTTCAGGTGAAAATGGTGAGTGTCAGTGCTAAGGCCATCTCAGCTGAATGACAGCTGATCTCTGACCATGCAGAGCTGTGCTGAAACTCATTCAAACATGTCCTTTAAAGGCCACCATACAGAAGATAACACGGTCTCCCCTCCAGCACCACCCTCAGGACAAACTTTCAGATTTTATCCAGATAAGACTGGCACCAGACTGCTGAGAGGACACCTGTCGGCCGTGGATGTACCTGCCGGGCAGCAGTTTGGAGATGTCGGCCCAGCGGTTCCCCAGCTGCCTGTGGGCCTCACAGATGATGCGGTCCTCCTCCAGCGTCCAGCTGCTCTTCTTCACCGTCGGGTTCAGGTGGTTGTGCCAGCGCTCACGGCACTGCTTCCCATTACGGCTGTGCAGGTGTCTGGCAATGAGAGACCAGCGCTTCACACCGTACGTCTGAACCAGATCAATGACCTGCGCAGGAAGTGACATCACAGCTTATCTTTAGTCTGTAAGAAGTTCATGCAGCAGACACACAACAATATGATCTGAAGGACTGAAGTCCTTCCTGTGTCCATCTGATCAGCTTTTCCATGATCACAGTCTCTCCATCTGACTGTGATCATGTTGCAGGTGGGTCCCTGGTGTGGAGCAGAGAGCGCCCCCTGCAGGTGCAGCAGTGTTTATGACAGCTCAGGCAGAGTTTTGCTGACAATGGTTTACTGACAGTCTGCTGCTTCATTTCTGCTGGTTTACACTCAGTTTTCAGTTGCTGCGTAATCCAACTGATGAGATAATCTGCTTGGAAGGAAACAGTGCTTGTTTTTAAATCTTAGACATTAACTTCTGAGAATAAAATCAGGCATCCCTTTACATTACTTAACTGTCTTGAACCACTTTGTTGGTACCTTACATTAACCTGGTGTAATAAATCTCTATGCAGCAGAGTGATGAGCTCAGTAAAAACAGGCTCTGGCCTTTATTCTACGTAATTTTTGTGTTTCCGTTGTGTGTTCTGTCATAGTTGCACACAGAAGTCCAGTGTAGTGGACAAAAGGTCAGGACCGTAGCTGTGTTACTGGGAGACTTTTACAGTCCAGTGTGAGTGTTCACCCTCTCATCCTCCTCCTGAGTCCAGGGACCTTTGACCAGCTCTGGATTCTTCATCTGCTGCCACCTCTGCTGACACTCCACATCTGACCTCTGACCCTGAGACACAACAGAGACAACAGCAGCTAACACTGACAGTAGCTCTGTATGTCGCACATGCAGAACTTGGAATAAAAATTTGTGATAAAAAGTGAGCGTGAGACCACCACCCTGTAATATGTAAGTATAATGCCTGATGTGGTGACGACATGAGGGCCAAAGTTATCTAACACACAGAAGAGGAAGGTGCAGTAATCCTGATGATGGACATGTTGAGGGGCATCATCCTGCTTACACCAGTCAGTTTCAAAAGACAATACATTCAGACCCCTCATCTAACATTTTAAACAAGCCATGAATCAGTTTTTCTGAAAATCCCTAAAAACTGGAACAATCATCTCCATCAAAAAATATTTGACTGAAAACAGTGTTAGCTACTCCAGCAAGCAGGAAAAAGCTCAGATACAACAAGGCAACAGGAGATGTTTCTCA
>JAQMCX010000010.1:2925733-2936965 GCA_029814765.1 Acanthurus leucopareius | reverse complement strand
GCGTTAAAATCTTTATCGCATTAAAATCTTTATAATTAATTGATCGAAATTAACGCGTTAAAGTCCCGGCCCTAAAATATATATATATATATATTGCAGTTGTGCATAGTGACAGTGTGTAGCATACAGATGTGCAATGGACAGTTTGTACACACTTAAAGAGATCATCATATAGATGTGTGTGATAAGGTGTGTGTGTCGTCAGGTGTGTGTTGTGAGTGTGCAATAGGTCCGGGGCTCCTCCTGATGAGTGTTGAGGAGCCGTATACAGGGGGAGGAATGATTTCCTCAGTCTGTCACTGAAGCTGCTCCTCTGCCTGCAGATGGCGCTGTGCAGTGGATGATGTGGATTGTGTTAGTTAGCATCCTGGCTTCCTCACACATGCCTGTGTACATCCTATCCTACAGCTGCTTTACTGTAAACGTCTGCTCCACGTGGAGGACCTTTAACTGCAGAGGGCCAGCACACACAGGACATACACTGAGTTTCTGAGACGGCCCTTAATGCTTTAACATGTCATTACCTCATCTTTTGTCCATCCAGGCTTCTGTAGACTCACTCTGGAAAACTGTCCATCCAGTCCTTTCCGTCCCAGGAAGCTGGAGCGACTCTTTGTACTGAGACAGGAAACGAGGAGCAGAATTGGAGCTGAAACTGTTACTCAATTAATCAATCAATTAACAAAAAGAAAAATCATTGCCAACAATAAAATATGGCGTGCTGGTTGAACACAGCACAGACTCAGGTGTGTGACAGGTGTGTGACAGGTGTGGTGTGTTCATGAACTCTCACCAGGACCTGCGGCTTCTGCTGCTCATCACTGCTGATGACACCGACACAGAACTGCTGATGGAGAAAACACACACACAGTTACTGATATATCACATTTATTGGAATCATAACTCATCACACTTGCTGCAGCTTTCAGGCCAACAGGGAGAGAATCTGACACCAGCTAACTTCTTCATCAGATCATCTTCATCAGAGGTTTTTATTAAAGAAAACCAAAGGAACCAGCGAGTCAACTTCAGTCAATCAGCTGAGAGGGAAATAATACTGATGATTAGTAGTTTTAGTAATTTTAGCAAAAAGGCAGAGCATTTTTACATTACATTGAATATCTTATGGTTCTGGACAGTTGCTTCTTCTTAAAATGTGAGCAGAACTTAAAGTTTGAGAGCTTAAAGCAGTTTGTAGTTTGTAAGTGAAGCTAGCTAGCATTAGCGCAAGCTAGGCGCTAACAGGCAGCAAAGGAGCGAAAAAAAGACCCTGAAAGTATGAGGAACGGAGATCACACCGGGACTTTCAGCCGGTCATCGGGCTGTTTGTGTACCGGATCGATACCGGACGGATATCTGTTGGATTTCCTGCTGAACAGTGAAAATCGGCGGACTTACCGGCAGCCGTTGGTGGACGCTCGAGACCGGTCGGCTCCCCGAGCTCGCGCTCTCTGCTCAACGAACACGGAGACTCTCCTCTGATTGGACAAACCCGGCGATGACGTCACCCAACCTGTGCGCTGGTGTCATTGTAAGTACTTATTTATCTATTTATTTATCTATTTATTCATTTATTTATCTGAATTTGCTACTAAATTATTTTTTGGTGGAAGAACGTGATATAAGTCACGTTTTAAAGGAACCACGAGTTGCTGAAGTTGAATAAAATTTGTTTTATTATCTTTTGAAAACGCTCAGATAACACACACATATTTCAGACCCAAGTCTTTGATTCATAATCTACAGCCTTTTTCTGGACTTGTAAATTATTAGATTTGATACATATTACCACACGTGCTTTTTGTTCGAGTCTCATTCTCATGTTGCACTCTTACTGTACCTTACACCTCACATATATTTCATTACGTTATTATGATTATCATTATTTTATCATATATCACTACCTTCCCTTTTGTAACTGGTCTCTGATGTCAGGGTCCGATGCAGAGGGTGGAGCTGCGATCAGAGGGCAGTAGCAGCCCTCCATCAGACAGTTACTACAGGACACTGTTAAAGAAGCTCAACCTGCACATCTGCTGGAAGGGAATGAAAAGGGTTTGTGGTCAGCTGCACTTTATGTGGGCCTTCTCAAGAAAATTCAATCAACCTGCTGAAAGTATCTAAAATAAAATAAAAACACCTAAGAATAAGATAAGTTTAAAAGGTCAAAATAACAATAACAGAACAGAAAATACTCTGGAACTAAAAAGTAAAACAAATATCTCACATTATTGAACTTAAAACTGTAACAGTGGTTTCAAAATCGCCGTTAGTGCCGTTTGTCAACCAGCGACCCTGCGAAGGATAATGAACGGATGAACAGACGGGCAAATTAGAGTAGAATAGAACAGAAAGATAAAACTCGGTTTCCCAGAAACCTTTGCTTGATGATGGCATATTCTCCCGCCCATTGTAAAAATCTCCCGTCATGCCTTTCTGCAGGCCAAGAAGAAGAAACGACATGATGATGTCCGCTGGTGGCTAATGTGACAAGTCTTGATAATTCCGTTGAATAAAGTCGGAGGCGTTCATGTTTCTTCAGAAAAGGGCTCACGGAAGAATCTAGCCAGTTAATGAGAGCTAGATAGCTAATTCTGCAGCGGAGATTGTCGGTGAGTTTTTAGCTGCCGCGCGTTGTTGTTGTAACGACGACTTCCAGCATCGCGCCGCCATTTATCTCTGGTCACCAAACACAGCGAGCACCCGAGGAAAACAGCACTCAAACAACCACCTGCCACCTTTTATTGTGTCGAAAATGCCACAGTTAGCTAATCTTATATCCGGAATATGTCGGTGAGCGCCAGAAGTGATTATAGCCGAGGTCCCCGTTAACGGTTAGCCTGTTAGCAAAATTAGCTGAACAACTCATGGTGTTAGCCGCAGCATCTTCGAGTGAAAACCAAAACACGTTAAGGCTCTGAAACAGTTCTGTTCACGCCAGCACCGCGGCCACCGAGCGGCGGACTGTATGTACATCTCTACCCGCCCCGTGTGTCTCTGTTTCTGGCCGTAGAAAGGTAGTTTTGGCTCCGTGTTACCGACTCTGAGCTAACGTTAACCGCTGCAGCGGCAGTGAAGCCTCGCGTGTCTCGGACTTTGTGGTAACCGTTGTCTTGGTGCCTCATAGCAACCAAAGCAACTCTGCTTTGAAGGCTCTGAAGACTGGAGTAGATGTTTTTACTCAAAAACTGTAGAAGTTGTCACTTCTAATTGAAGTCCCGTCCTAAACTTCGCTTTGAGTGTCCTGTTTCGAGCAAAGGGCTTCCGGATTTTTTCGGCACATTTTTGAATGACTGCAGGTTCTGGTAAAATACCAGTTTCATCTGTTACAGTATGTAGGAAGCTGAAGGGTTTGAGTGTAGGGTGAGAGTTACAGCAGTTTCTGGTGGTCTGATGTTTTTGCTTGCTTGTGATTTGCACGGACACTTAGATTTGTATTTGTGTAATGTATCGTGCATAAACCCAAGCTTTATGTCGGGAAAAAGAGGTGGTCATGTTCTGCCTCTGAGCCTGAAGAACAGGTAGCAGGTGAGGTACCCTCAGGTTGGACCCTGGCTTTCAGGTTAATGTGGTGATTCCTTTGCTGGGATCCATTGTTAGGGTTACTTATGCTGCACACCAAACCTGCTCTCAGACACATTTTTTTAAATAACAGATTAATGTTTTTGAAAGTTCTTCCTTCAATTCTCAGAGAAAATTGCATTCTTCTGTAAAGATCTCGTGGAGCTTGGTGTGCAGATTGTGAGAGGTTCCTCTAAGGTGACCAGAGACGGTCAGTACTGCAGAAGGTCAGACCTTCTGCAGGAGGGCCTCCTCCTGTCTTCATGTCACTGTTATCTTGTTGGCTGGAAGCAGTGTCACACCAATTATTCTTTAATTTGTCTTTGAGGTTTATTGTGAGGGCTTAATGGTGATTTAGTGTTTAACTGTCTTTGAGTCAGCAGAGCGGTTTCTTCTGTTGAAGGATCAGGATGAAGCAGGTTGTCTCCTGTTTGCACATCAAGTTGCTGAAGTAGCTGTAGAACAAAGAAAGCTAATGATGACAAAAGGAGACCTGCTGCCGTGTTTTTCCGTCTTCAACTCAAACACACTTTTGTTTTGTTTCAAAAGACAGAATTGAGCTTTGCATATAATTTCTGATTTTCTTTGGAGTAATGTGTTTTATCAGTGTGTTCTCGTTTCATTAATAAACTGCTCACCTGCACGGTGAGTGACAGTATAGAACGTGTGCGGAAATAAAATAAATCCCCAGGTATGTTTTCCTTTTTGCCAGAGAGTATTAATAAGCTGGTTTTAAGGTTGAATATTGATCTGATGTCCTGATCTAATCAGAGAGTCACTTTTTAAAATTATATATACATTTTAAAATATTTATTCACCTTAGTTAAATTGAGCCTGATAATTAGAAAACAAAAAAGTGCTTCTCAGATATATGCTGAAACCAAATTTTCTTTTTTTCCAAAAGTACACGTTAATTCAGAATGTCACTGTTTTGAAACTGTAGACGGACACCCAGAGCCTGCACAGAACATTCAAACCAAATGTAAACTGGATATGAAGATTAAAAGGGAAATTTTAGGAATAAATGTCAGACCATCCTGGTCAGACATCAGGAGAATCTGAGGTCCGTTAGAAGTGTGAACGGACGCCGTGACACGCAGACTGAACGGACGCTCTTCATCATCAGTGTGGTCAGATATTAACTGTTCAGCTTCCTGTCAGTGTTTGTAAGATGTGAAGTGTCTGTAATGTAATTTTTATCAGTTGCATTTAGCTGGAAAGGAATCCTGGTTCTTTCACACAGTTTGTGTTTGTAGTGATCAGCTGTTCACACACTGTTCAGTTACAGTGAGGGACTTCAGTTTGGCTCCAGAGCGCCTTTAAACCAGGAGCCAACACATGAGGCCCACAGCATCATATGGTGATAAATGTTTATGTTGATTCATTTGTAAGGTTTTAAATTACATTCAATATAAATAACTCAACATACCTCAGTTTCTAGAGTGCCGGGCTAATGTTGATAATGTTATTGTAACATGCTGAACATGAACCAACTGTAGAGCTTTTTCCATAAATGTAGACAGAAATGAAACAAATAGCTGCTCATTCAGAAATTTATTTTGTAGTTTCTAAAACTAATCTTTGGAGGTTGTGCCAGCTTTGGTGATTTCCACTTTATAAAGGTGATTGTTGATTGGACAGGGCTTCTGCTGTTCTCTAGCAACTGATTTACACTTTAAAATTTGTACTAGCTGAGATGTTTGTGAAGTTTTATTGGTTTGACATGATTTAGTTAAAGCACTCGCTTAAAACTGAACAGCAGTTAATGAGAACTGAGGAAGAACTGAAGAGCTGCACAAGGAGGCCGAGTTTATGGTTGATGAATCTTTCACCATCTTTGTGGTCCTCAGACTGTTTGTGTCTAATGTGTCCTCTCCGGCTGGATGATGTGTGTGAAGTTGCACTCTTGTCTGTCGTAGTAATCAGAGTACAGCAAGAGTGATGAGAGTAAATCAGTACACTACCTGACCAGGCTCTGTGGATTTTCAGTTTGTTTTACCCTCCAACCACTTTGTCTCGTAGTTGTTGTTCAGGGTGAAACCCTTTTGTTGCAGCGTCGATAAAACACACCAGTTTTCTTTCTTAATTTTAGAGTCGGGGGATTTGAGGATTAATTCTGTTGTTTATGCAGGTGAGTCTGATTTGGATGTTGTCGGCTGTGTTGAGACACCATGAGATTAGGTCCATGATGCTGACTGTGTGCTGAAAATGAGTCCAGTCTGAAACTGACATTTACCTCAGTGCTGTTTAAATGTGTCACTTTATCCGTAGGATTGTCTCACTGACCGCACTCAGAGCTCAGGCAGTCACACCGTCCAAATCATGTTGGGATTCACAGATTTACACATTTTCGTGTCATGTGTGGTGAAAAACTACGACACCATCTTGTGGAGGTGAACAGAAAAACAGGACGGTAAAAAAGGAATCAGGTTGTTATCAGATGTGATCAGTTTCATCTCTGTGTGTCTGGTACAGAAATGAGGGTGTGGTTAGCCTAGCTTAGCACGAAGGCTAGCAGCAAAAGATAACTGCTCCATTATAAGACAAATCCACCCTGAAACAACTCCACCTGCGTGTTCTCAGTAAGGACTCTGCCTTCAACACAGTGTGCTGCTTTTCAAGTCAAACCATCAGCTGATCTCACATCAGTTTCAGGAGTTACCTTCAGTTCAGACTGAAGATTTAACTCAATGAACCGAAGGTTTAGAAGCAGGACCTTTGGTGTTTCAATCAAATCACTCGTGAAAAACAGATGTTTTTACCTCTTTCACATTTAATCAAAATGTCTTGTGCTGCGATGTGAAAATAAAGATTGATCTGGTTTAAATCAGCTAATTCAACATTTCTGACGTGCTGTAAGTGCTCCGTATAGGGTCTGATCATGTCACATGGTGTTGGAGAGGAAGATTTGGTCAGAGATGGTTTAGTTTTCGTCTTTTTTATGAGTCTTGTATTTGTTGTTTTCCTTCTCCTCACTCGTCCTGAGTCTCATCCTTTTGTCTTTTCTCTCTGCTCACAGTTTGTCTCTTGTTCTGCGTTCAGCATCCATCTGTCTGGATTTATCAGATTGTCTGTCTGTCACTTTTGTGGTTGTGAATCTGGTTGATGTCTCTGAGAGAAACTGACCACCTGGTGTCCGTCCTGCAGGTATAGAGGGGTCACCATGGCGACGGACATTGGCTCGCCGCAGCGGTTCTTCCACATGCCGCGTTTCCAGCATCAGGCGCCGCGGCAGGTCTTCTACAAGAGGCCGGACTTCGCCCAGCAGCAGGCGATGCAGCAGCTCACCTTCGATGGGAAACGCATGAGGAAGGCCGTGAACCGCAAGACCATCGACTACAACCCCTCCGTCATCAGACACCTGGAGGTAAACACACCTGTTTCAGCCTGTTAAAGTAGTTAACTTTGTGTGCTGTAGTGGGCTGAAGTACAGTCCACCCGCACACTGACCTCTGAAAAACTGTTCCAGATGTGTTTATGATGTTACTGTGTGAACCGACTGTGATGATGTGTCCACTTCAGTCAGCTCAGGGGCCTTCTATCTGTTACCACGGCGTCCACATACATACAGGAAATTATTGGTGGTATTTTGTGTAATTTTTTACATTTGTGTCCTTTTAAATATTAGCGGTTAATTACATGTGTTAATACAGATTCTGAGTGCTTTATTAAAAAGCAAAATATAACCAAATTTTCAAGTCAGCAAGTCAACCAGTCGGTGGTGGCGTCTCCAGTGTTCCTCTTACTGGGACCAGCTCAGCTGGACAAACCTTTAGGTGAGCTGACTGTGTGTTTCCTGTGCAGAACCGTCTGTGGCAGCGAGACCATCGAGACTTTCGAGCTGTGCAGCCTGACGCAGGCTGTTACAATGACGTGAGTACGGAGGCTTCGTGCTGCTGCTGTGATTTCTCCTTATCATAAAATGCTTTTATTGTGACTTTATGTTTGAAAAAAAAATCAACTCTGACTTGAGGTCATTTTCACTCATTTTGAAAAGAGGTCCAACATTCTGCGTGAAACGAAGCCTGTGAGTGGAAAATGTAATGTGAGCCGAGTTGTTTCAGAAAGCAGCTGACTAAACTGGAGACGCTGTGTGTTTTGCTGCAGTTGGTTCCTCCTGTGGGCATGTTGAACAACCCGATGAACGCCGTCACCACAAAGTTTGTCCGGACCTCCACCAACAAAGTCAAGTGTCCCGTGTTTGTGATCAGGGTGAGCTCACTTCCTGCGAACGACAGCCGGCCGCTCTGACGGAAACACGTCGTTACTGAGATCAAACCAAAGTCAAAGCCTTGATGTCCAGCTGCTCTGTACTGTCTGTTTGTTTCATGAGTGCAGTGTAAAGATAAATTCACTCAATATTTTAAGTTTTAGGATGATTTTTATATCTGAGACATTTGAGGTTTATTTTACAGTATTGATTTTAATGACTGTCTGATCACAAAGTCATCAAAGCACTTTGCATGGCCTTGTATCTGAATGGTGCCATATAGGTAAACTCAACTTGCCAAACAGCAGTCAGACAGACACACAAAGATGTTGATAAGCCTGGGAGAAGATAACATGACTCGGTAATTTATTTGATCTGAGTGGTTTTCTGTACTTCCTGTTCAGTGGACTCCTGAGGGCCGTCGCCTGGTCACTGGAGCCTCGAGTGGAGAGTTCACTCTGTGGAACGGACTCACCTTCAACTTTGAGACCATTTTACAGGTAAACATCCAGCTGTGCGTTCAGGCTTCTCTAACTTACTCAGAATTCGAATATTTGATCCCACACGGGAAAAAAAATTCTTATTCAAAACTGTAATGACCTTCAAGTGCGAGCAGTGATTCAGTCACAGCACCAAAGCATCTGAAACACGTTTTCCTGAAGACGATGTACTCAGGGTTTCCAACACGAGTCGTACTGACGTCCCTCCTCTTGGTGTCCTCTGTCTTCTGCAGGCCCACGACAGTCCGGTTCGGGCCATGACCTGGTCTCATAATGACATGTGGATGCTGACGGCGGACCACGGCGGCTACGTGAAGTACTGGCAGTCCAACATGAACAACGTCAAGATGTTCCAGGCTCACAAGGAGGCCATTAGAGAAGCCAGGTTTATACCCAATCTACCATTTTCTGTAGTTAACCCCAGTCTGTGCTGCTCACCGGCAGCGCTGCAGTCCCACACTGCAGCCACACAGAGGCGCTGCCTCGCCTCTCGCCACATGTTGTTGTGTTGGTTGATTAATGACAGATGTAAGTGTGTGCTGTTGCAACACTGCAGTGATCTGTTGTTGATGTTCTTCCTGATGTGGCTGATGAGCTGTTTATCTGTGTACAGAAACAGTTGATTTTGTTGAATAAAGTCATGGATCACTGATGTTGGCCGGGGTTGGGTAGGCCCAGGGTTTCACTCACCAATAAATGTTTAGCAGGGATCAATAAAGTTTTAAAATAAAGTGAATAAAGAGAAGCTGCTGCACACAGTCACACAATCAGCTGTAGATGTTTTAAATAAAGGTTTGACTTCTACACGTGCACTTAAAACGCAGTTAAACATCATCAGCAAGTAAACACACCACTGCCCTTTGGAACTTATAAGAGACAGGCTCACAAAAATAATCCTCACTTCTTGTCCAAAAGCACTGCATCCTTAATTTCCCATAATTCACTTGGAAAATGTCTTTTGTCAGAGTGTAAATTCAGCCCCTGTAACTGAGCAGGAACACCCCCGCAGTGTGATGTCATCAGGTGCACGTGGCTGTGTGGTGGTGACGTCAGGCTGCGTCACTGAGGTGTTCTTGTTGTGTGTCAGGTGAAGCTGCTCGACTCTGAAGTTTAGTTACAAACTGTTTCAGTCCCAAAGCTGCTGGCAGAGCACTACACTTCCCATGAGCCTTAGCGTGGTCTCTCTGACAGCCTCCATGTTTGCCTGCTAAGGTGCTCCTGGCCGGCCGGGACACCTGTGACGGATAATCAATGTTAGTGAGACTCCTGATAACAAAAGTAATGTGATTACTGTTGGCAGTAGCGAGTAGTGAGATTTCTCTACGTTTCTGCGGAGGTTTTCTGTCCTTAGTGATTCACTGATGGAACATCTGTGACAGATGTGACTTCACACTCAGTTGGACTCAGAAACATCAGTATCAGAATTCAAAGTTCTGTCAGCCTGAGGCGGCTGTTTCAGCCACCGCAGCCTCACAGCGGTGGGGGGGGCAGGTGGGAGGTGGGGGGCTGAGCCTGGTGGTGGCCGTGGGGTGGGGTGGGGGGGCATCGGGGTATCGTGTTCGCTGTCAGTCGACCTCAGCTGAGTTCACAGCACAGTTCATGAGAGAGAGTCTGGTGTCCGTCTGTGCCCAGCTCAGTCTGAGGCGCCTCTTTCACAGGTCAGCTGTGTTTCACTGCCCTCTGATTGGAGCTGTCAGAAGAGCACTTCCTCCTGCTGCTGCTTCACAATAAAAGCCTTCTTCTAGAGAACTGACAGATAACTTTTACTGTAAAGATGTTAAAGGAAGTATTAAAAAAGAGATCTCCCTAATATAACCAACTGCAAACAGAACAGACTTACTTTGACCAGCTCGCCAGGTGAGCAGCTTCACCTGGCGAGCTGTGCAGTGGCCAAACAGTGCTCCTGTTGTCATGGTGACACGCTGATGTTTGTATGCTATCATGTCTTTACAGGACAGATGTAGCAGAGATGAGGTCTGCAGGAGCTGCTTCCATTTACACATTTTCATTAGAAATCAACTAAAATCAACTTCAGGGTCTAATCTTCAAGGTTACCTCACACACCTGAGTCTTCCTCCAGGAACGAGCAGGTGTAACGTGTACAGATGTCCCCAGCAGGACTCAAACAGGCATTTGGTTCCTCCGTCTCAGCCAATCAGCACTCGACTCTCTGACTTCACATTTCTGTCCGTAACACACAGAACGTTCTGACCCGCCTTCAGATTTTCCTGCGTAGCTGTCAGTTTAAGCCACGAGACGACTGGTCATGACAGGGTTAACGTCTTCGTTTAAATATTCATATCTTGGACTCGCATGAAGCGAGTTAAAAACAGAAGAGTTCATAACTAATTTGACTAAATAAACCAAACACCAGCTAAACACTGCCTCGTGTCCCCTCGTGTCCCCTCGTGTCCCCCTCCCTCGAGTCAGACACCTGGTTGGATCACTTCAGCACTCGTCCTGTCACGGACCTGTTCTCTCAGAGAGAAACACTCCAACCTGAGCTCTGAGCTTCAGCTTTGCTCGGACAGTTTGAGGCGTCGTGTCCGTGTCCGTGTCCCCCGTGTTTCTTTTGTTTACGCGACAGTTCAGATATTCAACTCCGAGTTAAACTCTGAGTTTGGATTCAGGATCCGTCCTGAAGATCATTGTGGTTCATTTCTGTGGATGGATTCAGTGTTCCAGCTCTTCATATTTTCAGAAGCGAGCAGCTTCACTCTGAGTCTGCTCTCGCTCAGGGTTAAAGGCTCATTTCACACAGTTAAAAACAGAACAGCTCCCTCTGGTGGAAGCAGACGGGTCTGCAGACGTCTGTCACTAGTTTTCATCAGTTTCTCTGCAGGTGAACGAGCCCCTGTAACACCTGTAAGATCAGACCAGCATAACACTGTGTGTGTGTGTGTGTGTGTGTGTGTGTGTGTGTGTGTGTGTGTGTGTGTGTGTGTGTGTGTGTGTGTGTGT
>JAQMCX010000010.1:2845730-2857866 GCA_029814765.1 Acanthurus leucopareius | reverse complement strand
GTGTGTGTGTGTGTGTGTGTGGGTGTGTGTGTGTGTGTGTGTGTGTGTGTGTGAGAGAGAGAGAGGGGACATCTAACAGAGTCTCCTTGAGTTCAGGTCAACACTGTATCAAGATCATGCTCAGGTCTAACAGCAGGCAGAATGTGATTGGACAGTATGCAGAGTGGGCGGAGCTAGGAACACACCTGACAGGTACAAACTCTGAGTGAGAACAACAGCATCAAGTACAAACTGTACAAGGTCATCGAAGGTCAGAGGAGGAGAGTGAAAGGTGAAGAAAAGAGAGAAGAGGAGGAGTTTAGTTTGGCCCTGTGGTTTGATTCGACGAGGATTAAATAACAGTCCGTTTCCTGTTTGAGTCATGAAACGACGTCAGCAGGAAACTAAAACATCAACCTGCTTTACAACAAAGTCACTGAGGTTTTTCTGCTGATCGTCGGAGTCCAACTGGTCCAAAGCTGCCAGCGCAGATTTCAGACTCGACTGTGTGAAATGTTCAGAAACGGAGCTCCTGTCAGCTTCCTGCCGTCACTCCGCCCGGTCGAGGACACTCAGGTAACACCGCTCCGTAAAAACCACGAGGAGACGCCAGTTCAGCTTCAGGGCTTCGGGAACGTGGGAGGAGCCGTCACTGATAATCAGACTGTTTTAAAAATAAGTGAACCATCTCCAGGGTTAGAAACCTTCACCTGACACTCCCATCCTCCTCCTCACTCTTTACACAAGGTCACCTGACTTCCCAAAGGTTTTTCTGGTGGAAAGAGGACAGGCTCCTCCCACATGGCGCACAGGACGTGGGTGTAAACATGATGATCAGGTCCAAAAACCCGATGACCTTTGACCTCAAAGTAAAGCACCGTTCGCTCACTGAAGGATCAGTGTGTCAGAGTGACGAGGAATCGACCTCTGACCTTTGCCTCACACGTTCGCCATCGCCATGGTAACATTACAGGAGGGCTGCAACTAACTGCTGTGACATCACTGGTCAGAAATGATGACAAACACCATCATCCCGCGAGACGCTCGGAGCTGAGGCTGATTCAGGTCACAGGAGGTCAAACCCTCCCACGCTGCTCAGAGCCCAACGTCACATGACATCACCGTGGACCAATGGGAAGGTCTCGTCGTCCCACCTGCACTGAGCCGACAGGACTGAGCCCAACATCTGGATGTGTGGTTCCATCCAGCTGTTTGTTCGGCTTAAAAAATGAGCCGACAGGCGAATGAAACAGAAACAGACTGAGTGAAGAAATGATGACATCATGAATCATGTGACTCGTCCTTTCCAGAGAACAGCTGAAAACATCAGCTGTGTGTGTGTGCGTGCGTGCGTGTGTGTGTGTGTGTGTGCGTGTGTGTGAGTGTGTGTGGGCGATGACCAGGCTGTGTCCGTCCTCACATTCCTGAAACAGATCCGTTTCAGTTTCTCCTGTTCTGAAGTTGGACTGCAGCTCTTTCACCGACATCATCTCACTGTGGCCTCTTCTTCTGCAGCAGTTTAACTGGCACGAGAGTTAGCGCCACCTGCTGTTTATCTCCATCAGCCTATGAACTCTGATTCCCGCAGAAACAGCTGCTGATGGAAACTCACATTCAGGTGTGTTTTCTTTGGAGGATTTTGTGGAAATTCAGTGTAACTTGTTGTAAATGTGGCGGGAAACCTGAGCGGTCGAACAGTCTGCGGCTCTGAAGGCACACGAGCGTTTCGATGAAACTTCACCGCTTTCAGTTTAGCATGACAGCGATCAGAGCTTCGGCTCGAGGAGGCTGCACACTGAGGTGATCTCATGTGATTTTCTGTCCTCAGTGACTTCGCACTGAACAAAACAGAACAGCTTTCTGACTGATGAACATGTGGACTGTAACAAAGGGGAATTCCTGTCTTTTTTAAGCTTCAACATTTCACAATACTTTGGCTCTACATGCTGTTTTTCATGCTGATTCTCTCCTGACATTTCAAGTCTCACACTGTGAATTCAGGGTTTATTTCTACCAAACTGCAGTTTCTAAGCGTTGGAGAGACGAGCCACGGCGGCTCTGCTGAGTTTCACTGAATGGAGTCTGGTGGATTTAGCAGCATAAAGGTTTAAACTGCGTGTAAACTCTCTGTAACATAAAGGTCTCTCAGCAGGGATCCTCTCAGACATGTCAGCCTGCCAGATCAAAAACAAAAGGCTCCAATGACGTCTGCTCCACATGATGACATCACAGCCACGTCACATCTTCAGTCATTTACACATCATCATCATAAAAAACAGAAAACAGCCAAAGTTCGTGTTCATTTTACATCAGTGAGAAAGAAGCTGCTTTGGATCGAAAGACGAGGATTTCACGGTTTACTTCTGCTTTGAGGAAGTCGCCACAATATAAATGTAAAAAGCATCATTTTGTTTTGAGCTCCTGCTTCTGAGGTGTGTTGGTGTTTGTCGTTATTTCTGATAGTTCAGGGCTGATTCATAATGAGCAGTTAGCCGCAGCCTCCGTTGAAAGTGAAGAAACAGAACGTCAGAGACGAACTGAAGGCACCGCTGACTGACGTCTGACTGACGCTCGTCCTTTCAAACTGCAGCAGGAAAAGTCAAATAAATAATAAGAAGGTAAAAGGAGAGTCGGTCCTGTTTGTTCTAACTCGTTGGTCTTTGTTCATGTCGCTGCAGGACGCTGTCTGTTAAGACAACTTGGTTTGAGCAGATGGCCCTGTTACAGAGAGAAGTGAAGTCCCTGTTGTGGTTTGGAAGGATCGGCCCGTCTGGCCCGACCAGCAGCAGGTTCCACCTCAGCATCGAAGTGATGGATGCTGCGTCTTCTCACGCTCACTGTTGGAAGTTCTGTCTCAGTTTTTGTCTCTCCAGACTGATAGCGACGACATTTGGCAGCTGGTAGATTTTGGTTCTGAGTGGAGGGGTGAGGTTTCGGGGAGGGGGCGCCGCCCTGCAGGGTCACCAGTAGAAGGAGCGGGACAGGAAGTTGGCGGCAGCACCCAGCCAGGTGTTCCCTTCCTGGCCGGATCCCACCCGGCTCACCGCTTTGTCAGGCTCCTGAGACGGACTCTCGTCCTCCGGCAGGTAGTCCGGCAGGTCCAAGTTCTGCTCCACCTCCACGGAACCGTCCACCGCCAACGGGATCAAAACCTGGAGACGACAATCCATTTTTGACAAACTGTGACACTGATGTTCGCCTGACACATCCAAATGACAACCTCAGCTAAAAACTACTGCTTATGGAGTCCCACAGGGAGGCGTTTCTGGCCCTCTTTTGTTTGCAGCAGAGTGAAGACAGCCAGCTTTACTGACGTCCTTCACATGCAGATCACTGTCCTTTGATTGGCCAAACTGTCCTCATAACACAGACACAACACACTGACTGATTAACAGCTGCATTTCATTTTATTATTTAATATCAGTCTTTCTCATTAATGCAACGGTCATATTTTATTTTAATTCAGAAATGTTTGAATCCTGGTTAAAAAACGTAAAGCACCCTGTTCTGTTGAATGTATAAAGTAAATAAATATTTTATTGTTGTTATTAAAGGTCCTATAGACAACAGTTTTATAAAAAAATTATAATTTTTTTAAATGAATACATGTGCAGAATGAAAATATGTGTTTTAATGAAAAAAAATGGGGATGAAATAAATTATTTTTAAAATTCTGACGGGTCCAAAATGATCATAATATTCTCATTTGAGTGAGTTGACTGACAGACCTGATAAGGCTGATCAGGATCTCTGAACCGACAGCATGACTATGTTGATGTCACATGTCGTCATCGACCTCAGAAGCTCACGAGTTGCTAGGATACATCAGGGTTAGCAACAAGTTGTAGCATTAAACCAGGTTTCTTAGCTAAAACATCTGAAAATAAACGGAGCATAAAAGTCTGATTCAACAAATCTAAACCAACTACACAACTAACAGCCATCAGAGTCCTGAGAGTCTGAACCAAAGTGACCTCACTTGTTAGATCGTCAAAGTCAGACAAATATCAGGTTCAGTCCCTGAATAGTTACATTAGCATCGGCGATGATTACTTCCTGTTACAGTTACTAATAAAATGTGACACAGAGATGCAAACAACTGAGGATTTTACTAAATTAACTTCCTACTAAACCAGGAAAGATTCCTGGCTTGACATGCTGTCTGCCTGCCTGTCTGTCTGTCTGCCTGCCTGTCTGTCTGTCTGTCTGTCTGTCTGTCTGTCTGCCTGTCTGTCTGTCTGCCTGTCTGCCTGCCTGTCTGCCTGCCTGCCTGCCTGCCTGCCTGTCTGCCTGTCTGCCTGTCTGCCTGCCTGTCTGCCTGTCTGCCTGCCTGCCTGCCTGCCTGTCTTATTAACCAAACAGAGGGTTTATCTGGTTGTGAATCGGACATTGTGAGCTGTTGGTTTTACAAGTTGTTCCTCTGATTAACCAAAAGATTAATGTTTCGCTGAGAACACCTCGATCTGGACCTGCACCTGAAAACTCTCAAAGTCCACCTGGTTGGATCAGTGTGGACACGGTGTCCTGTGGCTCTCAGCCCACTGCAGCAGAAGCCAAAGGATCAAAACAAATAATTTATCTATAAAAACACAGAGAATCAAACCAGTTCAGTCCACATTTTGGCAACACGCTGAGTTCTACTGGGAGTTTATCATTTCTGACCACAATGTAACCGTGTGAGACCCTCATGTTTCTGACTCTGTTTGTTAACATCTTAAAGTGAAGTGGAGGCTGTTTTGTTAAACAGTTACAGCAGTTTTTATTTTAGTTTAAGAATTAAAGAATTCTTTATGGCTTGTTTTGCTTCATCCGCCCCTCCTGAGTGGACTTTCAGAGGTTTACAGCTCCGTTTAAACCCTCTGACCCATGAACATGAAGTTAAATCAACAGACTCAAACTGACCTCGTCTCCATTTTCCCCTTTCACCACCTGCTGAGCCTTCATCACCTGAGTGGACGCGATCGCAGATGCCAGAGCCTGAAAGGAAAACACCTCGTTATGTTCAGTATTTGTTTGTTCTTCATTCATTGGTTCTGGCAGAAGGTTGCTCTGTGAGGACATGTGGCTTCAAGCAGCCTCTGATCGTTTGGTCTCCAGAGAGATTTGTTGCTGTGTAACTTCTCCGTCCTGTTTTTCCAGAGAAGTTTCTGCAGCTCAGAGCGGAGACGAAGATGAGGCGGACGGGCAGTGTGAACTCACCTCGGCCTTCAGGTCCGAGCGGATCCGGACGATGCATCTCTTCACTGTCATCTGGAACGTGAAGCTGATCACCCCTCTGATCTTCAGCAGAGCCTCCTCACACAGACTCCTCCGACCCTGAGGAGGAGAAGAAGAGCAGGATGTTCATTATTTGAGCTTGTCACAAAGTTCCAGCGTCTTTATTTCATGTTTCATCGTTCAAACTACAGATCTGCTCTGTGAGCGCTCCCTGCTCTCTGCACGGTGGACTTCAGACTGAGTTCTCCGGTTTGTGGTCTGAATGTACGGTTAAAGTTAGAGAAGAAGCCCTGAGTCTCATCAGAAACTGTTCTTCTCATTTTGCCAATCAGGGACCTAAAATCACTTCTGTACAGTTTCATGTAGAAGTCACGACATGGTGAGCAGGAAGTGGGGAGTGATCAGCCTGAGACCGATCACACGTGACCACACACACTTAATCTACATGATGATGTCATTCTGACTCTTCCTGATGATGTCACAGTGACACACTGATGATGCATGAATGATGTCACTGTCCCGCCCCCCAGCTCACCGAGTCGTCCAGTCCATCTATCTGCAGGATGACGGTCTTGGCTCTCTTGTTGCTGGAGCCCAGGAAGAACTGAGCCTTGCGGCGGCTGCTGACGGCCTCCTCGGCCGGCGCTGACTCGGCGCCGCTGGACGCCTGCAGGAGCTCGTAGATTTCAGAGGCCAGCAGCTTCGTCTCTCCGGGTGTGGTCGATCTGGACGACACAACAGATGAAAGTCAGGATGAATCCTGTGCAGCAGCTGGCCTCCACACATCACTGAACTTTACTCCTGAGCTCTGATTACAGCTGTGAAGGAAAAGTCTGGTGAAAGACGAGCTGCAGGAAGCGAGGAGGTCAGGAGACAGAAGATGTCTAACGCAGAGGCGTTTAATGCAGAACTCAACGTTAAAAGCCAATGAACCTTCATCCGACCTGACAGCAGGAGGGTCAAAGTTCAAAGACCGGAGAGTAAAACGGACTGAAAACACTTAAAGCGGTTGGTTTGACCGATTCACTGTCCCACTAAAAACCACAGATTCATAAAGAAAAGACAGTTTCAGCTGAAGTCTGTCGCAGGTGAGATGAACGGAGATAAAACCTGACAAACGACAGTTCGGATGCTGAATCAGTCTCAGTGGCTTCAGACTCACTTCTGCACGACGTTCTGGAGGCTCAGCATCATCCCCAGCTCATCCTTCAGCTTCTCCCGATTGGCTCGACATTCGGCCAGGTAACGGATCGCCTGGGAACAACAACCAATCACAGTGAGACTCATAAGGCAGGATGAGACAGAACCTGGACCACCTGAGGCCTGAAGCAGGTGACAAACTCCAGCTGTGGAGACGCTTGAACGGACTTTCTTTCCTTCTTAAACCGTAAACTCTGTCTGTGGTTGTGTGTTTCTGTGTGATCTTTTATCATCTGGACCCTGAGTCTTGAATCACAGCCTGAATGAACAGATGAATATATGAACGTATTAATCGACCTGCTCCAGCTCTCACGGCGTCTCAGTGCTGTCAGATGTAGAAACAGTCTGACTGAGGAGCTCTGAGCTCCAGACGTCGAGCAGCAGGAGGTAAAAGACCTCCGATCAGGAGCAGATCTGTCTTTAAACTCGTTTGGAGATCCATCACATGATGTTTGTTTCTCTCTGTCATCTCTGCAGTGAAGTCGCTGACCTCCAGCTGAATCACCTGCTTAGTTTTTGTATGAACTGGTCAGATATTCTAATGTTGTGATGTCAGTGAAATGTGCCGCTCTGCTGTCGGTGCACCTGTCCATGTTTGTGATTGGTCACATGCTCCAAACTCCGCCTTGTTGATGTGAACGCACTCAGGTCCTGCTGACGTGAAAACAACCTCCATGTTTGTTAGCTTCAATGATGCCAGTGGACATAAAAAGAGGTGGTGCGTTTGTCGAACTGCCTCGGCTGCACCAGAACCTGGAGAGCTGAAACTGAACGGAGCATCCGGACGCTTCACAGACCTGGATGTCACCGCGGCCAAACCGCCTCGCACGCCATCAAACCTCTGCTGACACGAGACAAACATCGACCTGTGTGTCAGTGCTGCGCTCACCAGGAGGGCGGAGTAGACGACCTGAGGGTTGGGGTGGTCCAGGAACAGAATGAGTCCCGGCAGGCAGCCCTGGTCCTGGACGATGGCCCGGCGGTTCATGGGGTCAGCGGCCAGGTCCCTCAGCTGGTTGACCACGGCCAGGGCGTCCGGCTCGGCGCTCATGGCTGATCTTCACTGACCCATACAAGATCCAACTGAGGACAGCAGAGCACACACACACACACGGAAACACACACGGGAACACACACGCGCACACACACACGCACGCGCACACACACACGCACACACACACACGCACGTACGCACACACACACACACATGCACACACACACGCACACACACACACACACACACAGAGCTGAGAGGCTGCTACATTTCCAAAGTCTCTCCTGTTAAGTCTGAAATGACTTGAGTTGTAATGAACACTAGGGGGAGCTAGAGGGAGAGGAAAACTGTTCACACTCATTCTGCATCATTTAAACTCCGAGTTTTGGATCAAAGAACTTTAAATTTCTCTACTAGCTGAATTATTCTCAGTTGATGTGGTTAAGTGACGTCAACTTATTGGAAAATAAAAGAAGTAAGACTCGGTGTTTTACAAAAGCCCCACATCTTTATGTTCACAATAACCGCTCGTGACCAGAAGTATGTGGACAGCCTGGTTCACATTCTGCATCAAAACAGCTCAAGAAGGAAACAAAGGAAACAGAAAAATGGAAATTAGAGCTGGAACATTAAAAAAGATCAGTGAGACTCGGACGGCAGAAGTCTGAGGAAGTCTCTGATGTCCCACCTGACACGCTCCCACACCAAACTCAAGCAAAAAAACTGTGAATTTAATGCTGATGCAGCGACAGATGACCCAGCCCACATTCATCCATCTCAAGTGATCAAAATCTGAGCTTCACGAGAACAAACACGGTTTCTCCGCAGCACCGGAGAGAAACACACACACACCTGTTTCACAGCGCGGTGGAATAAACCGGACATGCCTGCTTTTCTCGGTTTTTTCGGACATGAGCACACTTCATGTCCTGGTGAACAGGCGCACATTACTGCGGTAGATGTTAGCGGTAGATGTTAGCGGTAGATGTTAGCGGTAGATGTCGTCCTACACACCACGAACACGGTGACGTGCTAACGGAAGCGGGCGTTGTCATGCCTGCATCCCGGGTCTCACATGAATGTGGCTCGGGTCAGCACAGCTGTATGAGCCGGAGCCTCTCTGAGCTAACATCTGGAGGAATGCTAATGCTACTTACCGGCACCGAGCTAACGGCTAACGTTAGCAGTTAGCCGTCCGGTTAGCTTCTGCGCCGTGATTCTCACGCGGCACCTCGAGCTTACATGAACCACCGGGGACACTTCACGTCGAAAGAGCCGAAACTGATTCACGGATCAAGATTGACTCAAAATCTGTTAAAATACGCGTTTGATGCCGTTTACAGTGTCAGTCCACAAACTGTGCCGATGCTTCCTGACGGGAGGCAGCCGAGGAGCCGACCCACCAGCATGAAGCCTTGTGATTGGCTCGCCAGCGGTCATCTAATGCTGCTGACCAATGAGCTGCGTTGTTTTTACAGTTAAAGGTCCCACGCCCTGAAGGTGCCGTCAGACTGTTTATCTTTATGAAAACATCAGCGCTGTGGATATTAAAAACCATTTTAAACACGACTTCATCAACTTCCGCCCCAAAATGCAAACACCGGAACAAAACTTACAAACTGCCCTCATCACAAAGTTGTAATTGACAAATGCTTTGGCTTGATATTTTTTTATAGTCCCAATGAACTGATGTTCAGCAACTACTGGTGAATGTTTTTCTGTTTAAGGTGTATGTTCTTTTTTAACAATTAAATATGAAATAAATATAATGAAAACAGTGATTTAGCTGTTTGACTTCAACAAAACTATCGGCTGTATTTGATCGTGATGTGAACTTTTCATGGTTTGCTGCTCTTCAGTGTCCAGCAGAGGGCAGCACACACCTGATAATGCTGAACACTGTAAACGCACCGTCATGAATTTTCACGGGGAGCTGAGAGGAGCTTTTTCTTTGGGACAAACATCATCACTGACGGAGGAACAACCAGAACCTGAAGGTGCAGCTGTGACGTGATGAGGATCTGAAGTGAGACTCCTTTAACTTCGCTGGGGCGAGTACATACACAGCAAGATGTCATAAATGACTTTTACCATGGAGTCACTGATAACCATTTTGAAGGGGCAGCACTGTCAGAGACGGCTCCTGTCCTGAAGGATGACACCTGGATGTGAGGAAGCAGCACCGTCAGTCGGCTGCTGATGGTTTCCTCTGGTGTCGATGACATCCAGGAGAAAACCTGCTGCAGGCTGGATGAGCTGCTGCTGGATCTGCAGAGGCCCACAGTGACAGCAAACCCACAGCGTCAGTACGAAAACCTGCCAGCTGCTTCAGCTCAGACATGTCAGAGGAACCACAAGCAGCGTCAGCCTGAAGCTGAGCCGAAGGGCTGCTCACCTTCTCTTTCTGCTGTGGAAGAAAACATCTCATCTGTTTGACCCAAGACTCGAAGCTCTGCATCATTTTACTGTCTGACACTTTAGAGGCAAGGCAAGGCAATTTTATTTATACAGCACCGTTCAGACAGAAGGCAGTTCACAGCTTCACAGGGCATAAGAAAAGAATTACACTGAAAACAAATCAAATAAAACAGAAAACAAAGCAGATAAAATAGCAGTTAAGAATATATAAAAAGAGAATAAAAATAGTAAGAGCTTTATTAAAAATAGCAGAAATAAGATAAGTAAAATAAGTGTGCTATCTAGAGGAAAGCCTGAGCAAATAAGTTCAGGTCAGAGCTCATAATTACTTTCTGGCTTGATTTGTTGTCTTGAGTGAAATGGAGTCAAGGTAAGCACTAACTTCTAGCCGTTCCTTTCTAGGGCCAAAGACTATCACTTCCGTCTTATCTGAGTTCAGTTGTAGGAAGTTCTGACTCATCCACTCAGTGAGTTCACTTATGCAATTACTCAACAAATTTAAGGGTCCGTGGTCATTAGCTGAGACTGATATATAAAGTTGTGTGTCATCAGCATAATTATGATAGGAAACATTGTAATAGTTCATAATCTGAGCCAGAGGAAGCATGTAGATATTGAAAAAAAGCAGACCTAGAATGGACCCTTGAGGTACTCCAACTAGTGGTGGTATTAGTAGTATTAGTACTTTAAAACATTTTACAAGTGCTTGGCATGTGTGAAAACTCATGAAATTTGGCACACGTGTCCGGTCTTGCAAAATTGTGATGTAGTATTGGTTTCATACAAGGATGTGGCGAATTGGCTCCATAGCGCCTCCACTTGAAACTTGCACAGTTTGTAGATAAGGACTTGAGGATAAAAAGCAACAAAGGCTCTGTCATAGACTGCACTCTGTGGGCGTGGCAAGGTGTCAAATCTTGAGGTTTCGCCATCAAACAGGAAGTGAGCTGTAACTTCACTGTACACGATCCAATCTGGCCAAAACTTCTTGAGCTTGTTAACTGTCCAGTTCTGAACACATCCATATGCAAATATTTAGACAAAGTCAAAGTGCCACCTACTGGCAAAAGGAAATGACATGTTTTACACTTGCAAGTGTTGCACAGATGATTGAACATATTTACATGAAACTTGGACTGAAATGGATTTAAGACTTTGATGAAACTTTGGTACAAAAAAGGTGAGTTTTCACCAGGGCGCCTTCATGCTGCGGCGTGGCCAAGTTTGATGTGTTGCTGTGAGCACTCAAAGTGTTAGAACTTCACGGATCTTTGTCGAATCTGGACCAAATTTCGGGTGCTTGATAAGATTGTTGAGATGAATACATTGATGTATTAATATCTTACCATAGTCATAGCGCCACCTACTGGCGACCAAAAGTACATCTTTTCATATTTTTATGAAATTCTTTCTACTGATTGTTCAGATTTACATGAAACTGCTAACAGATGGAGTCAGACATTCATGATGCTTGCATGCCATGTTTGTGAATTTTGGTCAAACGCTGTGGGCGTGGTGGTGCATCCTTTGCTGTGAAACAGGAAGCTGTTTTTCAAGTCTAAGGGATGCACGAGAACTCACCAAATTTGGCACAAAAGCAGTGAGTTCTTTGAACCCATAAGATATTTTGGTTTATATTGGCTTAAAAGCACCCCCTATAAAATTTCAAAGGAGCAGCCCCCGCAGCCCCTTTGACATAGAATCACCAAATTTGAGCAGCTTATTCAGAAAGTCAAGACCTACAAAAAAGTCTCTTGGTGTCATAATCTGAGTTAAACAGAAAGTCAGATATTTTGAGTCAAATATTGGGATTAGGCCAATTTCCAGGGGTCACATTTAAAATTGCAGCTCCTACGAGCTTCACCCTATCCACCTGAAACTTGTACAGTTTATAGAATTATAAAGACCTTGAGGATGATAAGTTTGCAAGGGTGTGCAGGGCTTTTGAATGGTGTGATTGTGGCAGGCCGTCAAATTTACATGTTTGGCCAGGAGGCAAAAAATAACTCTAACTTCTTGGTAAAGAGACCAATCTGCTTCAAAATCAACACATTTGGTGAGACTTGCAGCCTGAAGACATGTTCATGTTAGTTTTCTGCTGGTGAAAGGAAATTTCATGTTTTCTATGAAAATGGGCTTCTATTAATGTCTTAAACTTATATAGTGTCCTATAAATAGATATATTTTATTTATTGTCACTTAAGATTAATATATGAACAGGTTAACTTGCTTTATTGTTGACAAAACACAGTTACCGTATTGGCCCGAATATAAGACGACCCTGATTATAAGACGACCCCCTCTTTTTCAAGACTCAAGTTTGAAAAA
>JAQMCX010000010.1:2832881-2845630 GCA_029814765.1 Acanthurus leucopareius | reverse complement strand
GTTATATTTTTCTGTGTAAATATCCCATGTTACAACGTGAACATCTGTGGCTTATAGACAAGTGCGGCCTATATATGCACAAAATCTTTTTTCTTTTTAAATTTAGTGTGTGCGGCTTATATTCAAGTGCGCTCAATAGTCCGAAAATTACAGTACCTATTCAAGGAATGAGAAGGAGATGTAAGCCATGCTCCTTGCCCTACAGCACTTTGAGGTGTATGTTGGTTTGAGTTCACTTTAAGTTGCTGTTTACTCTGACAATAATCCTCTTGTTTTCCTAGCCCACATGTACAACAGCAACCAGCACCTGATGCAATGTGCTTCCCAGCTTCTTGTTGATCCATCGATCTGAAGGACGTGTTGGGCAGCTGTAGCGTCCTACAGCAGGAATTGATTTTGCTGTCCTCAGCGTGGCAGAGGAGGATCAGTTTAGGAGTTAACTTTGGTGAAGAAGAGGGTCTCGGCTAATCTGTGTTCTTCTGGAGAAAAAGATCCGCATCTGCAGGTAAGGAGTATCAGCTGGGTTGCTCAGTATCATCCAAGGATCCAACAAAGTGTCTAACAGAAACAGTCTTTCACTTGTCCAGCAAGCTAAGAACTGCAGTGTAGGTTGTAAGAATACAAGCATTTATTTAGTGTCGCTCCCTTACGGAGCTCTCTTCTCACATATGGTCACACAGGGATTGCGGGAGGCTGCACAGCCCAGTGACAGTTAACTCTGCTGATCCTCCCCTGCCACGCCAAGGACACTGCCTAGTATCCCATTGTGATTGGTTTAAAAGCCCAAGCAAAATGAAAATGCTCCATATAACCACCTCAACCAGAGTGAACTGGCCCAAAACTGAATGAAAAATTTTATTCGGTTACACAGGGGTAGTTCAAATCTTTTATTGACCAATCAAAGGAAAATTTGCACCATGTAGTGTAACTGATTTCTTTCCGACTTTGTTCTTTCTGCACATGCACTCCATCCACAATGCATCTTGACTCTTCTCCACATCCACTCTTTGTGGCAGACCTTCATTACTGGCTGTGAATGATGTGCGGTAAGTTTAAACACTGCAAAGTAACACTGCCATAAAACATTACCAAAATGGCCTCCTTGTGCTCGCATTCTCCCATCCATTGCAGTCAGCAGGAGTGCGTTATTATCAAGCTATTGCTTTATTAAGAAAATTAATTTTATAGCAAAATCTTTGCTAAAGAGACAATAGTTCTCCATCTTTAGAGCTAATCAAACACATGATTCAGTCATCATTTCATGCATGTCAGACAGCTTTTGCTGATTAAATTTGTAGATGCATGTGAACACCAGATAATTTTAGATCATATCACATGTAGACAGTTGATAAAAAATCCCCAGTTGCAATAATTCAAAGCATAAAAAACTGTGCATGTCACTGGGGCTAGTATCACAAGGACCACCTATGGAAAGGTGAGGGCATGGCTTTGCACTGTCTGGTGTTGTATCTTTAGACCAAGCAGCTTACAGAAATATCTGATGCTATTGTCTGAGAAACTATACTTCTCAGTCAGTTGACTCATCTGCAAAGGCCAATGGGTCTGACCTTTCACCGAAAACTCATTTATGCCTCAATGATTGTCTTGAGTATCAGTGCTTCCTTGTCGAGTACATTGTTTAACAAAGAGCATGCCATGGAGACTGAATGGTACTTAAGCCATTTTACCATTGTTACAGATTTATTTGAAACTGCCTTCGCAACTTCATCAGGCATTTCTTATGATCTCAATAACTGCAATAATATACATATTTAACAAACCTCTGACAGCAATTAAACAGCAGTCTTCATAACAACTAGCTAAATAACACAGGCCTGACAGTTATAATGACTAGCATATTTATTAATATGATTGATTGTTACCATTAAAATAATAGTAGACACTCTTAAATGACTGACAGTATATCTGTAGTATATTAATGAAGGATTAAAATGATCCAACACATTTACAAAAGACCCTGAAATGACTGTAAAACTCTTTCATTTCTAATAAAACTGATACCTGAACTCACAGACAAACCACTGGGATTAATCTTTGTCTGGTTGTTAGCCTGCTCTGAAGCAGGCTAGCTGCAAAAAATAAATCTCCAGAGTAACTTCATTTAGCTTAATTTAACCTGTTTTTATGCAACTACGACAGAGCTAAACTCAGTTGGGATAACTGAAAAGTCCCAGCTTAATCTCTTATCTTGGTTTGTGTAATACCCTTCAGGTATTAACAGTCACTGACTGTCTAAACTGATTGCAAAGGGCATTTTCAGTGAAAGGCAATACCAAATAACAGTATGAGACTACCTTTATTTCTTTTTTTTAGCATGTCCCACAGTCCATCATTTCATCATATTATTCATGTTGTATGACAATTTTAAGATGTTCTCTTAATAAAACAATGTATCTAAGTGTAGCAGTATAGAGCTCTGTGTGTTTCCGTGTTCAGTGGCCAGGCTTAATTGGCACCACCGCAGCCAACCACTAGAGGCGCACAGATTATAAAAGGGGTGACTCCCCCTGCCAGCTCTCTCTCTCTGCTCCCTGACTGGTGATGTCATTTCCGGGCCGGAGGTGTGCTAAAGACAGGTAACGCGGCTAGCCTGTTCACGTGCTGCTTCAGACTCTCGTGGTAGGGAACTAATAATTTTGTATTGTACTGCAGAGCGGCTGATTTTGGGTGCATCCAAGCTCCAATGTGCATTGCCACCTGCTCATGGTTTTGCGGTGACTGTCTCCCTCTCTGCCTCTTCTTAGACCCACATTACTAGCAACTAACATTAGCATGATCAAAGTTAGATACAGGTAGCTGTGCGGTTCTCTCTCCCCCTCCCTCTGGTGTGATGCATGTCGGATTCTGCTAATGGGTATGTAGCGTCATTACAGCTAAACAACATTGGGTTGCACGGTCGATGTAGCAATTAATAGCTTTATTGTCAACTCCTCAGATTCCCACTGCCAATGGTGCGCGGGTGACGTCAGCACCAACCGATTGAGTGTGGCAGGCCGGTGGTAAAATTTTACGTTGCCATCAGCTACGGGGACCACTGCACCTTTTGTTAGCTGCAGCTTTACAGCCACTGCTTTCCAGACACTGCTGCTTTTAGACACTGCAGCTCTACAGAGGCTGTATACAGATGCTACTTCAGCATATGCTTATTGTTTGCATACTGCTCTTTAGACTTTTAATTCGCCCTTACCCCAATGGTCATACATTCACATTAACAGGACACTCATTCAATCTGCACTACATTGTGTACTTTGCACAAATTGTGTATATATTTATTTTTTCTACATAGATGCATATGGATTTGTTTGTTTTTTTCTTTGTTTCTTCTTGTTATTCATCTTCATTTATTTACTTTGGTGTTTGACGGCTTCATTATTGTTTTAGTTTATGGATTCACATTATTTGCCAACTGCCGATTTCTTTAGTTTCGTTATTTTGTTTTGTTGTATTTTTTGGGGTAATCCCACTATTTTCCTTTTTTTTCCCTTTTAGTTGCTGAGTTCCAGTGGTGGCAGTGCTGGTGATCTGGTGGCGGGGTCCCCCTCTTTTTTTGGTGTGCCGTGCTTCCCTGGGATCTGGGTACCCTTACAGAAGTGTGCATGTGTGACTGTCACGAGTGTCTGAGTGGTTTATATTTTTGGTTGGGATACTCTGCACCTGTCATTGGCCCCTGCGCACTGGTAAGCCTCAGCCATAATTTGTTTTCCCCCTTTCTTTGCCCTGTGTGGATGGTGTTTTATTTGTTTTTTTTTTAAAACTCTATGTTTTGTAATAAAGCATTTGTAATTTTTTTAAAAAGTGGAACCATGTCTCTTGCCTCTTGAGTAAGCATACCTGTGTGCCTTAGAGAAGGGGATTTTGGTTTAAATAATTCTTTGGGTGAAATTCCCAAAGTGGCGTTGTTGGACAACTGGTTGAGTCAAAAGTGTAACTCAAACATATTCATTGATCCTTCTGCCTTATGCTCGCCACATAAGACTGTCAAATAGACATTTATCTTCATGAGAGGTAAGTTCTGCATTCAAAATACATATCTGCCTCCTTTGCCTTAGATTTCTGTCAGGCTTGACGCAAGCTGCTGCAACAATCTGGAGCCTAATAGAGCTGTTTTTAAAGGCTATAAATAAAAAAAAAAAGTTTAATCCCACCCCCTTTTCAAATGCTATGTGTGGCTTCAACACTTTACTTTATTCAAATCTTTTTCAGAAAGAAACATTCAGCATGAAAGCTGTGCTAGTTCACCGTTCTTCAATTTGAATTTCATATTACAAAAGCTTTTCTAACCTGACCGACCAGATTATCTTCACTAAAAGAATGTGGCCAGTTTCCTGATAGAAAATTGTCCTATGCTTCGGTCTGGGCTCTTTCAGTTCTTTTATTTAAAAATGAAAGCAAATAGGTTTTGGACACCACAAGTTCTTACATCATAAAATGAAATGTTCATTAGTCCTATATGTTGATTGAGACATTAAAATATTTTCAATGGAAATAGTGTGTCTCATCACAGTTTTGCTGTCATTCAGCCATCCAGTGCTTTTCCATTCACCTCAGTTTCCAGTCTTAAGTCTCAATTCTCATCCAGGCAACTCTTTTCACCTGTGCCTGGTTTGTTCCAGCCTCTAAGAATCAGTCATAAGAATCAACCATAAGAATCAGTCTCACACGTTCCCGTTGCTGTTGTCAGTGTTCTTCAAGCTTCAAGGAAAGATTTTCCAGCACTCTTTCTATGACTGATCTCATGTTTTCAACCCTCTCTGCCCTTGACCTACCTGTCTCATAATTTTCCCAGCGAATGCCTCAGCCCTCTGTCCCTGACCTCTTACACTTGCGGCCAGCACAAAGCACGTGGCGCAGTGGTTTTTAATTTATTCAGGGGAGTGTTCAAATCAACCTTTGCCATCTCTTCCCAGGAGCAGCAAAGGTATCCTACTCTTCCCCACCCCCTGCTCCACTGGCACACAGTGGTTAGTCCTATCAGGTGTATACAATTACCTCATCAATTCATTAGTGTTCCATGGGTGTTTCTTTGGTCAAAAAATGCAATAACCAATCAGAGAGTCTGATAGCAAATGCGTCGAGCCACACCTTCATTCCGCCTTCACTCCCTGACCTTCCACCCCTGGGCACACAGACTCAGTACAAGTGGATTTGCTATCATACAGAAGTGGCAAAAATGACATTGGGGCCAGGTGTAAGATAGCCATGCCACCTGTGCCACTGACACACCTGCTTTGTGTGAGATAGGGCTCATGGTGAGTATAAACATACTTTCCTTGCTCCACTCACTTGTTGGTTTGGCTTTGCCAGGCCTCAAACGCTTTTCAAGCCTGCAGAGTATCTTTATGTCAGCATTGAACTGAACTATTTTACTATTCTCCTATTTGCCTCTTGTCCATCAAAGCTGACATTAAAAGTAATATTTAACTATTTCTGTGATCTGGTGTTCTGCATTTGGGTTGAACACATTCATTACATAATGCTTTTACTTGGTGTATGAGATGACATCATGAATCAATCAAGCCACCTTAAATGTAAAATTGATAACTGACCATTGTGTTTGTTTTTATTGTCACTTAAGCATGATATACAATTTCAGTGATGATCATACTTTAAGCACTGAAAAAGTCCAGCCTATATAAATTTGCACCACATTTTGCAATCTGCAAATATTCTATTATCTCACTTGGAGAAAAAAGTCCTGAAGCGCAGTTCCAATGTGCTTGCTGGCCCACAGGATTCACATATCCATACCTCCTTATATAGTGGTCATTGGCTATTCATGAGCAAGGATATATGCTTATTGCTGACAAGCGGGAATGCGCTGTCATCTTACGATTGACTGACATGCATGACCATACACACATGCCTACAATCGAATTTGATTTTTCCGTGATGTTCATGAATCAGGTGTAGGTTTTTGGTACCAAGCATTTTTATGTGACTTGTATGAGACTCATTGTTTTTATATAGGCCACATCCAAAAGTGGATCTTGTACAGTAACAACACAACTGCAAACTTGTATGGATTCTATAAGTCTTTCCATCTCTAAGTTGTTTAAACTCTGTGTATTTAACATGTAATAGAGAATGATTGTTTAAATTTTTATCTCCATCCCTGATTAACTGTTTCAACACTGTTGATTATAGTCAAGCATTTGGGCACGCAGCCAGATAAGCTCTTGCTCTTGCTTCATGTCTGCTGCTTTAGTGCCCCAGACTATAGTGTTAAAGTCATGCATGACAACTGTTATGTTATTAACAACTACCCACAGCACCTCAAGTTACATAGCTGCTGCAGATACATTGTACCTTCTTTTCAACAGTATTCTGCTAAAACCACAGATAAACAATTATTCTACAATGGTACACAGTGATTAATAGTGGTTTTGATAATCAACTTATAAACTAATCTGTAAAACCTCAAGCTTCCTTTCAATAATAACATAGTTTTACACCAAATCTATTTTTCTGTTTTACAAAAAGATAGTTGCATATTTTTTTTTCCTTCTACTAAAATCTGTACTGTGAATTCTGGAAAGTGACTTCTACAGAACTCCAAGGATTTTGCTTCTGCAAAGGAAGTGGAGGACATCCATGGTTTTATAAGTAGATATTTGAAATATGTATAAACTATAGTTTAGATTTTAAATAGATGTGCTTACTGTTTGTATTCCATCTGGAAATACATAGTTAATCTGGAGAGTGTTGTCATCAGGGAATCCTGGTAGGTTTCTGTGAAGAATCACCCAGGTCATCTGGCCCTCTAGCTGGCTGCCATTCAGTGCTCTTATTCCATTCACCTCTTTATTAGCTGCACAGACACCAGGCCAGTTTAGTTAGATTACCCAGAAGTGATTAGAAGATAATCACTAAAAGCTTGACACAGAATTAGATGTGAATGTGCAATAAGGACCTTGTTGTACCAGTGATGGAGGACCCTTTCCATTCAAATAGCGGTTACAGTGGAATGTGTTGCTGCTCTGGCCTGAGCCCATACTATGGAGAAGTATACAAACACACAACAGGTGTCAACAACATTGACTAACCACAAAAAATGAACATTGTAAACAAGCACCACTTACACAGCTGTGCTTTTAAAGGGGCATTCCATTGATTTTAGGCACTTCTGCTTTGCTAATCTGTATAAAAGGTATTGGAGGAATATTGATCCAACACCAGAGACAGTAAACAGAGCCAAAACAACAGCTGTTTAAAAAGAGTTAGCTGTTAAGCAAGCATGAGGGGGCATGGGTGTGACATGTTGATGCCATATTGTGTGTGGGACCTACCACTGGGGGTTGGGATTTACAAGGCAGCCAGCAACAGTAAGTAGCAAATTCAAAGAAGAATAGCAACTGAAAAAGTCTTTCAACAGGAAACAGTTGACATTTATATTATATTTCATTATATTTTAGTAAAGTAGAAGTGACTGGTAACTCCTGAACATAGTGACTCAAGGTCTAGTGAAATGTGAATTCAGAATGTTTGGCAGCAAAGGAAGAAATATGATTTCATTAATTTTACTAATTTTCCTTTTCTAAGAGTGCATGTCTCTTGTAAATTGGAAACCTTTTCTTTCTTACAGCCTGTTTGTAGTCATTGTGTGATCACTACACAACATGCAGGTTTGGCTGACATGATCCAAGCAAAGAACTAGTGAAAATCCTAATTGCAGTAAAGAAAACTCAGTAGTATCTGTCAGTGGTACCTCTGAATTGGTTTCCCTTTTCAGGCCTTGGGTAAGTTTTCTTCTTTTTATCTGTCTTATGTGAAGTCCAGAGTCCAGAGTTCAGATGTGTATTCAGCTCCTTATGACATGAAAAAGAGTAATACAGGCACAAGTGGAGAGAGGAAGAGAAGTGGGGAAATGGGTGTGCTATTGGCTGAGTGATCTGTTTGACTGGTCTAGCAGCTTTGTCTGGTGCTGTAATATTTGTGTGTGTGTGCATTTGTGTGTGTATAGGTGCATGTGTGTGTGTGAGTGTGTGGCAACTGGAGGATAGTTTGATAAGTGGTCTAACTGGTCAGATTCACATCTTACGCAAACAGCTCTGTTTTTGCACATTACCTTAGGCAAATTTCTTAGCATGCCACTTAGATTTAGACTGTTCATTACACTTGGCTGCTCTCCTAGAGAAAATGTCTGCTATAGGGAATTAAAAAGAGTAACAGCAAAACAGAAGCCTAAAAACCTAATCAACACTGTCTTCCCTCTATTTGTCCATCCACTTTTCTATATGTGTATTTATATATATGTGTGTATAATACATACACACACACAAACACACACACACACACACGTAAACAACTGGATTTCAGAATCTGATCCTATTGGATTGCATTAATCCTGCTTGATTACTTTTGAACAAACTGGCCCTGAGAGGAGGGCTCTCAGATAATTCGTATATGAATTACAGCTTTTATGCGCGCACTGAGGGCTGCTAGATTGGCGCAGGTTTCCTCAGTGGGTGAGAATGACCCTTCCACCTTTGGGCAGCTGCCCTCAGCCCAACCTAGGCATTCAAAACATCTGGGCTAGTCCAGCACTACAACTGCCCACTCTAGGGAAAGGGCAAAATCGGGACACAGGCTTTTCTTAGAAGTAGATCAGTTATCTGCTGAGTTGGCTGAGATGAGGTCCCTTTTCCAGGCTCACCACTCTAATACTCCCTCGGAGGATGCAGGAGTGTTACTCCATCCATGCTTGTGTTGGTTTTGGAGGAAGACATACTCTCTCTGGCAGCTTCTGCCTCTCATATTCAGAAAGATGAGGGGGACAGGGCCTCTCCAACTTCAGAGCCTGGCTTATCCCAGCTCAGGGGACAAATTGATTTAGCTGATGGCCAGGCCCTGGCAGCCATGGATAATTAATCAAGAGCCAGCTTGTTGTTGAGACTGCCATTGTGTCCCTCACTGTGTTGCCTAACTGGGTGCAAGGCTTGGCTGTCAGGTTTCCCGCAACCACAATGTTGAGTCACAGATGACCTACTCACAAGGGCTTACAATGCTGGCCCATGGACATATTGGCAACTCCTTTGCTCACCTCATGTTCACCCTCTACACCTCCCTGCAGGAAGGCAGTGTTGAGGCTTTCTCCATCATTTAGTGATGCAGCATTGCAAGCTTTCGCCATCATCTCTGGAGAGCTTGGGTGGATGATGTCCTTCCTGGTTCAGACTCATCATCAGGTATGGCTGATAGAGCTATACCTGGCAGAGGTGTGTTGGAGGACCCGTGAGCCACAGACCCTGTCCATCACTCCTCAGGGGCCTCTAGTGGTTCATCAGGTGTGTGAAAGTGGCCCTTGCGCCATTGCAGAGATTTTGTCATACCTGGACAACTGTCTGATCTGTGTGCCATCCCATGCTAGCGCAGCCCAGAACACTGCCCATCTTCTCTTACACGTTGCCCGATTGGGAGTTCATGTCAACCTTGAGAAAAGCTGTCTGAGTGCCTCTCAGACCACAACTTTCATTGGCCTGGCCTTGGACATAACAATCATGAAGGCCAGTCCATCCCCTCACCACATGAACAACATTCTACACTTCCTTTCCCTCTTCTGAAGGGAAAGGTTACAGCCCTATGTTACTTTCCTGAGCATCTTGGGCAAGCTGACATCAGTTTCAGCTGTTATTCAGTTAGGCTTCCTGTTACTGCACTCCCTGCAGAGGTGGCTGAATAGTTTACACCTTGACACAAAGCAGCATAGACAAAGGATCAGGGTCTTACAGCTGTGCCTCCTTGCCCTTTTTGTGTGAAGGAACAGGGCTAATATGTCCACAGGTGACCTCATGGGTTCTGTCCCATCCTAGCAAGAGAGACCACAGATGTCTGTCCCTCTGGATGGGATGCATTTTGGAAAAACAAAAGTTCAGGGATGGAGGTCTGTGTGAGAAAAACACAAGATTATAAGAGGCAATACACAGTTTATCAGAATCACTCAAAAGTGTGCTGTGATCTGACTGGTGTACATTTCAGACTGTTTTTAGGAATCATGGAGGTTGTGTTCTCTGGGCTAAAGAGGATAAGGACCATCCAGATTGTTATCAGCCCAAAGCTCAAAAGCCAGCTTCTGTGATGGTATGGGGTTGTGTTAGTGCCCAAGGTATGGGTAACTTGCATATCTGTGAAGGCACCATTAATGCTAAAAGATACACCACTCGAAAGGTTTTGGAGCAACATATGCCACATTCCAGGTGGCATCTTTTGCAGAAACATCCATACTTATTTCAGCAAGGCAATGCCAAGCCATATTCTGCACGTTACAACAGCGTGGCTTCTTAATAAAAGAGTGCAAGTACTAGATAGGCCCGCCTGCAGTCCAGACCTGTCTCCTATTGAAAATGTGTGGGGCATTATGTAGTGCAGAATACATCAGCAGAGATCCTAGACTGTTGAGCAACTGAAGTTGTATATCAAGCAAAAATGGGAAAAAATCCCCTTTAACTTTAACAATTAGTATCCTCAGTTTCCAAACGCTTACTGAGTGTTGTTAAAACATGATTTAACTAAGTGGCAAACATGCCCCTGTCCCAACTTTTTTGGAATGTGTTGCAGGGGTTAAATTTATAAGTGTATGTTTCCAACAAAGCAATTAAGTTTATCAGTTTGAACATAAAATACCTTGTCTTTGTACTGTTTTCAATTTAATATAGACCAAAAAGGAATTGCAAATGATTGCATTTCGTTCTTATATTTACATTTTACATAGCGTCCCAACTATTTCGGAATTGGGTTTTGAAATTAATAATAATAATAATAATAATAATAAATAAAATAAAATAATAATAATAATAATAAACAAAAAAGAAAAAAATATAACAAACGAAACAACAACATCCATTTAAAACATGATCAGTTCTGCAGAAGATAGCAGACAGGCCATATGGTCTAGTTGTATATAGTACCAATGCAACTGCCAAGACTTCATCTTGGCTGTGCATGGGCATCAATATTCAATCACTGAACACTGGACAAAGAGGCTGGGTAAAGGAGAGCCCTCCTGCCCTGCCGGAACGTTTGCAGCCGGATACTCGATGGACTCCTGGGAGAGGTGGAGGATCGTGTGTCTGTCCATCTTTTCCGTGGAGGATGTTGAAGATGTGTACATGATTGGAATTATGATAACAGGCTTTCTGCTGTTTGGATTTTGCGGTTTCCTGTTCTATCGCAAAGTACGGAAGATGCAGGTAGCAATTTTGGCAAACAAGAAGCTACCCATCATGATTGAGGGAATGTGCAGGGCTGTCAACACTCACACTCAAGCCATATGCAAGCTCAATCGCAAACTGACTGCGATTTCTGAAATCCTTAGCAAGATGGATGACAACTAGGAGAAGTTGTCAGCTCCGCTCAGCTGAATTTGGCCATCGAATTTGAATATATTTGAAGCAAGCCACCAAGAGATCCAGAGAGATTCAAAGGCAGACGGAAAATTGTTGTGTCGGCCTGACCCAAAACAACTGTTATCTCCATTGGCTCCCCGACATAACTGGCCTTCTCAAGGCCGGTTATCTCTCCATTCTCCTGGATATTATGCAGACAAGATGCTCCGGCCCTATCTCTATCTCTAGACAGCGTGTCAGCTGTGCTTCTTTTTGCACCACTGTGTGAAGGAAAAATCTGGTCAAAGATGAGCTGGAGGAAAAGAGGAGGTCAAGAGATGGTAGATGTCTTACATAGAGGCATTTATTGCAGAACAATTGTAGTGATTTATTTTGTCTCAATAAAACTGAATAAACACAACCTGTTTTGCTATGCTTGTCTTTTCAGCTCACCCACCCTTTCACCTCTTTTCAAAGCCCTATACCTAACAACTTCTTTGCGCTTTCTAGTTGAGGCAAAATTGAGTGAGTACCTCTCTCTAAATTGCTCTCATGGTGTTGAAATTGTGGGGAACTCATTATGAAAATTTCTCCTATCTCAAAGCTGAGGTCCTGCATTTAGATGCTCTGTAAAGGGAAGACCGAAAATTACAAGGTAACTGAAAAAAAAGAAAAATAAAGAGTCTTTTGCCTATGGTTGTTTTTTGGCCTCTTAGCGAACAGTATAAAGCAAGGGTGCCCAAAGTGGGGCCCGCGGGCCAAAATTGGCCCGCCGACCGATTTTATTTGGCCCCCCAAAGGGTGCCCACCTAACCTCAATTTTGCGCATTTGTACTTTAACTTACTTGAACTTATTTGTCTTTCATTCATCTATTGGTCCCATGAGCCTTTGCACCTGCATCAAGTACGCGGATGAAACCCAGGCTTATTCAGACCAACATGGAGCACCATCGGCAGTGGCATACAGACAAGCGGCATTTTAAAACGGCATGGGAGGAAAACTATTTCTTCTCGGACATCAATTGTAAGGCAGTTTGTCTCATTTGTAAAAAGCCCGTTGCTGTTCAAAAGGAGTACAATATTCGTCGCCACTGCAATACAAAACATGCTGCAGCATTTTCAAAGTACCAAGGAGAGGCATGTCAGAAGAAGTCCAGCGAGTTGCTAGCTAAACTTCGTTCACAGCAAACCACTCTGGCACGGCCCTCAACTGTCCAGGACAGCGCGACACGAGCCAGCTACGAAATTTCAGCACTAATTGCCAAGACTGGAAGATCTTTTTCAACAGGGGATTTTGTAAAGGAGTGTCTGGCCACCGCGGCTTCATTAGTGTGCCCATCCCAGGAAAGGGCCTTCTCTCAAATCAGCCTCTCCCGCAACACTGTGACCCGCCGTATTGAAGACATG
>JAQMCX010000010.1:2810479-2832781 GCA_029814765.1 Acanthurus leucopareius | reverse complement strand
TCAACAAAACAGAGAAACATGTCGATCTGGAGATCATCTCAGCTAAAGTGACAGACTCTGCTGTGTACTACTGTGCTGTGAGGCCCACAGTGACAGCAAACAGCAAAACTCTGTACAAAAACCTTTGGAGCAAAGACAACACAATACTCCACAACGTCCACTAGAGGGAGTCACACACTGTTAAACTTCAGTGCTGTGTGATGATACAGTCCAGATTCTTCTCACTCATGAGACACAGCTGTGATGAAGAGCTTCAGAAATGAAGCTAATGTGACTCATGAGTCTCCTCCTACTGACTGCAGAGGTGCTTCATGGCAGAGAACTGTTTGATTCCAGCTGTGAACATCAGACCAAACACACCTCACAAAACTGATTCAGACTGAACATTCAATTACAGCATTTCACCTCTGTCAACATGGAGAAACTCACTGTGGTTTTGTTCTTTTCAACTCTCGTAGGTACGTATGTTTCTGACAAGAAAAGATGAAATATGAAGACATTTTTAAAACCATCACAGATCCAGTTTGGAAATTCTTTAAGCTGAAGACCATATCAGTGACAGTGTTGGAGATGCCATCACTTGTTTCTCTCACCAGGTCAAACGTTGGGAGATGATATTACTGCCAGCAGAGCTGAAGTGTTTTCATCAGAGGGCCTCGCTGTCACTCTGTCCTGTAGCTATTCAGTTAAAGCTGATAATCTCCAGTGGTATCGACAGGATCCTGGATCAGCTCCTCAGTTCCTTTTGCTGATCACTGATACAAAAGAAACTTCAGTAGTAAAAGCAAAACCTCCAAACCCTCGACTGACTTCTAAACTGAATGAGGAGAGAAATCGAGTGGATCTGCAGATCTCCTCTGCTGCAGTGACAGACTCTGCTGTGTACTACTGTGCCATTCCAGGAAATTCCAGGAAATTCAGTACCTGGAAAATTAAAGCACATACAATAAACATCATTAAACATCATCATTAAATTAATGCACAGATATGAAAATTATACATTGCCACAAAGCAGTCCTGCTTGCTGATTTGCAATATTGTCATCAACAGTTAAGTTAATTACCAAGTTTTATAGGTACAAACACATTAAATTCATCCGACTTGAAATTTCTTATGTTTCACATTCTCTCCTGCTCAGGCATTTGAATATAATTGTACACAATATTCAGTGTCTGCATACATTTCCTACATAAAACTATCAAATGGCCTTAAGGCTGCTCTACGTGCTACAGAACTTTAGCTATTCATAATGAGTGAGTTAAGAGTATTTTTTTTAGATACATTTTTCAACAATTAAGTGTCAACCAAGCAAGAATATCATAATGTTTTATGTTGAAATATCTAAATCTGTGTGCTTTATTTTTATTTATTTTTTTTATTTATTTTTTAAATTTTTATAATTTTACAAGAATACACACAAAGAGTAAATTCACTGAGATATCGTCAACTTTACAGCATGATGTAATCCACATATCACATGACACACAAGCCTTTCTCCTAGCTACAAAATAAAAGAGCTGAAATTAAAATTATAATAAGTAAGAATATTCCTGATGATATTCTATGTTTGTCTCATTAACAACACACACACACACACACACACCAAACATCGTCCTGCTCACTGGAGCATCAAATGTGGATTTATCAGTCGCTGAAACCAGTCCCTAAAAAAAAATTTACCATTTCCATTTGTTTTTAACGGAAACTACAGGGAGCAGCTGTTTGAGGAAATAAATTAATTAAACCATTTTAAACATGAAACTATGTGTTTGTGAAGTGTTGACATTTTCATTAAGAACCAATGGACTTGGAGATGGGAGCCACAGACAGGAAGTCAGACATTACTGACTAACTAACACATACTGCAAGTTGTGAATCACTGTATCATTAACTATTCACTTAATTATAATCAGTTCAATAATGAGCAGTACATTTTGTGTTGTTCCTTTGATTAATGCACATAATTATAAATTTCACATTGGCAAAATAAAGAACAATAAAAACAAGCTAAAGTTGCACGTACATACAATACGGTGCAGGGAGAGGCATCTTTTAGGCCCAAACAATATTGATGACCATAAATTTAACATATGGAAATTAAATGTATGAAATGTATTTGACAGGTCTTAATAAAAATAGGCAATTCATTTTAGAAAAAACTACCTAATTTCAGTTTGACGTGTAATGGAAAATGAAGTGGCACGATAAGAGCAACATTTAACACAAGAAATACAACAGTATATCAGAATAATGAAATTTTTCCTACCTGACAATTGTCCTGAAAGCGTTCTTTGTTGGGGTTTTTTTGTTTGTTTTTGTTTAACTCCAAAAATCAAATTAGACTCCTTTCAGGTGAAAATAAGCTTGACTGTTGAGATCTATGGGTGAAATCTTTGCGCTCCTGTTCAGTAGCCAAAGAAATGGCTTCACCTCATCAAATATGATCATAAAACCTCGCATTATGGGCTAGGTCCCTAAAAATGAAAAACTGGAGTAAAATCATCAATTTGCCAAAGTCTTCATCTTCTTATCCTTTTCAAAATCTACAGATCATAATAAGTTGTGATGCAATAGTTATCGCCAAATGTTTCAAAGCAGGTTGTAAATTATTAATAGTCTGTGATGTTATTAGAAATGACTGCTTTAGCTAATCTTTATAAAGTCTTCTTCATCACCCTCATCATCTGACAACTACGTTACAGTGACAGCTTTAGTGCTACTACTATACTATTCATACAACTTCAGTGGCAGCATATAGTAAACTATACTTGTAATTACTTTGTTGAGTAAATAATAAAATATAATTAAAAGTGATTAAAGTAGCGTTAAGTGCTCTTTACAGAAGCTTGCCTGACACTGATATTCATAAGAATTACAATCCTTACCTGACAGTGGTGAGACAGTCCGGTGTTAGTGAGTTAAATAACAGCAGGCGTTTGTGAGTCATCAGTCAGCGGGAAAGCCTCTGCAGCCGAAAAGGAGTTAAATTTCCAAAATGTGAAACTCAAAAGTCTTCAAATCTTCACTTCTCCTCTCCGACTCGTATTTAGCTGTCTGTGCAGAGGCCAAGCAGCCATACGTGTCCACAGGTTGAGCGAACGCCATGAGACTGACACAAACCCGAGTTACATCTCTAGAATTTCAGCTCCCTAAACGCATTATTTGTTAGCCCTCCTGTGTAAAACATGTGGTGCCGAAACACTAAAATATAGTTTTAGGTTCAAAAATAAAACCTTAACATAAGCCATCACAGAAACCTTTTTGTTTAAAGAGAATTACAACAAAATTGGTTTACTGCTGTTAAGTTACAGCCGTCCTCAGTAGTTTGTTTAGGTCTTTCCTACCTTTTAGCGTCCTCAGTAGTTTGTGTAGGTCTTTCTTACCTTTTAGCGTCCTCAGTAGTTTGTGTTGGTCTTTCTTACCTTTTCGCATCCTCAGTAGTTTGTGTAGGTCTTTCTTACCTTTCAGCGTCCTCAGTAGTTTGTGCAGGTCTTTCTTACCTTTTAGCGTCCTCAGTAGTTTGTGCAGGTCTTTCTTACCTTTTAGCATCCTCAGTAGTTTGTGTTGGTCTTTCTTACCTTTCAGCGTCCTCAGTGAAGAAGCTGTCCAAACACAGCTAGCATCCTTAGCTAACCTCAGCTAAGTTAGCTTATTGTGTACCATTTTGGCGGCAAACAGTTTTGACGTCCAGCAGAAAATCCGCCTAAAAGTTCCAATAAACCTCGACTGAAAATCCACAAAGTCCACGTCTGTGTTCCTGTGTGACAGAACGACGCCACAGACTTTTCCGGTTCAAGACAAATTACCTTTTAAAAGGCCAACAAACGACGTAATTTCCAGGAATCATCAGCTTTTCAAAAACGACCGAAGAAGACAAACGTCCCGAAACGATCCGCCGCCTCTTCGTGACTCCTCGTTGTCGGTTCGTGACTTTCCGTCTGTTGGCTGCTGCGGAGGCGGAGTTCGGTCCAGGTTCGGTCCAGGTTCGGTCCAAGTTCGGTCCAGGTTCGGTCCAAGTTCGGTCCAGGTTCGGTCTCATCGGACCGGCCGTCGGTGACGATCGGGTGGCGTTTCTGCTGGAGCAACTAATGATGGGACAGACTCCATCAGGTGTGTCCTCGGTGTCTGTACATGAATGCTGCTGTTCTTTGGCGTTTGATGTCTGTTTCCATATTAATTTATTTCATATTTATTTATATGATTTAAAATCTCATTTGGTCATTTTTATGTCGGCTGTTTATTATTGTTGTTGTTGATATTATTAATATTAATAGTTATTAGTTATATTTAAGTTAGGACGTGTCATAAGCACACTTTTTAAAAAAAATGTAAATTATTTTATTAGTTTAAGTTCGTAAGATTTTTTTCACAGTTCATTAAAAATAAAACTGGCCAACATGTATGAATCAAGAATATGGATAAAGATACACAACAATAACTGAACTAGACAGTTTCCTACGACTCTTGTTTTTCTTGAGTTAATAAAATAAAACCTCAGTGAATCTGTAATGTCATGTTTTCTGGCAGGCTTCTCTTTGTCTGTTGAAAATATTTCATATTCTGGCACTTTCGTATTTTATTTTTAGTAATAAGATACATAAACAATAACAAGACGCAATATACATTATAGAAACAGCTTGTTGTTGTTATCAGCATTTTTTCTTTTTTCATCCTTGCTTTATTGAATTTAATAATCTCTACATAATTAACACAAATAATCTCTATTTTCACATCAGTTTTCTTACAAGTTAATTTCTTTACAGAAACATCTCAAAGACTTTTTAATGGGTTTCTGTATTTACTATGAATATGATTAAAAGCAAAGTAAAGACACATCTTACAATCTTCACAGAAATGTGTAAAGATTTAAAATGTTTTTTTTCTGTAACTGTTGACTGGAAACACTTGAGTGTTGTTATTACAGTGAAAATTTAGACTGAACTGCAGGATTTCCACTGGAAAAACATCACATCATTGTTGATAATTTGGATAAATTTTGACGGTAAGTGTTTTTAATTTCTGGTTTATATGGATCCACATCATGTGCTATTTTGGCAACTTTACCAGGATGTGCATTAAACATATGTGTTCATTTAGCCAACAGTTACTATAATACAATATCACCATTAAACCAACTAAATGAGTTACTTCTGAAATTTAAACAACATTCAAGTTCTGCTTCAACAAGCTGAAGATGTTATTTAGCAGCTGATTCAGGACATGTGTGTAACAGTTCCTGAGAAAAGTCACAAGGTGGTGCTAGTGTCACATCAAAAAACAGCTCTTCTGTCAGCACCTGAATGTGAGAGCATCAACAACCTGCTGCCGCTGAGCTGCAGATCTGTCACTTTTATATGAAAACAACTTTCTTCTCAGTGAAACCGTTGCAGTGTAAAAGTCAAAAAAAAAAAAAGGTGAAACCGAAGCCGAACCACCAACTAAGGCCTCAAGCCCCCTCAGGGTGCCACAACTAGTTTGTAGTAATCTAATTTAAATGTGTTTGGGACTTCGAACTAAGAAAGAACAACAGATTAAAGGAGATTAAAGGTCAGCTGCTGCATTCGTTGATCTCTTTGTGTAAAATCAAACTGATCAAATACACAAATTCTGAGGCCATGTTATCTAATGTTTTCTAATTGCATAGAGAGTTGGGGGTAGAGGGGTTTTATGGGGCCTAGCAGTAGCTTTTACTCAGGAGCCATGTGAGAGGCTGTTCAGGCCACCTCAGATGTTCAAAAAATATTCATTTTAAATTTTTCTATAAGAGATTCAAACAATAAGCAGCAGGAAACACAAAAAGGCATATGGAGGAATAATAGCATCTTGCTTGTCTCCTCCTGGCTGTGGAAGAAGAAGAAGTGTGCAAAGCCTGAAACTGTCTCAGGTTTGAAGTCTGAGGCTACATTCACACTGCCAGAACAAGAGACCAGATCACCTTTTATCTGGACAGTGAAAACAGCAGAAATCACATGCAATCGGATCTTTTCAAATCAGATTTTGGTCACTTTAATATGTGGTTCTGAATCAGAATCATATCAGATTTTGTGACATGGACGTTGCTCTTGGTTGACATTCATCACAATCACGCTCAAGTGGGGGGGCTGCAAATACTTTGGCATTTTCCTGGTTTCTTCCGGACACAGCGGGTCATCAGGGTCTTGACCAGTTCACACTGGAGTCTGATGAAGGTCACATTTAAAAAAAAATGTAAACGGCCACCTGGAAAAAATCTGATCTGAAAAAAGATCTGCATGTAGTGCTTGCAGGCTTGCAGTGTGAGTATTTATAAGTATTTCTGAGCTCTGATGTGTTAATTCGAGGGGCGTCTCTCTTGTTGCCACAGTCACAGTCTTGTTGCCAACGCAGAGGAGCCTCTGTCATTAACAGCAATCACGGGTGCTTTAATCCTGGTTTGCTCCTGTAGTCACCTGTGACTTTTAATCCTGTGAATAACGTTCACAAACACTCATGAAAAACCTCACAAACATGATAAACTACATTTAAACAGAGTTAAAAAAAAAAACACTCATTTGTGCTCCAGTTTATAGAGAATATTGTTTTAAATTTAAAACATTAAAACATTAAAACAGGACCTGTTTTGAGAAGATATCATTCTGTGATTCACTTCATGTGTTGGTGAATTTGCAGTAAAGAGGCTTAAATTGTCAGAATTTTTATCTAATTCCACAACATAAGACCCAACATGAGAGTAGAAATGAGCTTATTGCTGTTTAATGGTGGCAGCAGGAATATTCATGCAGTCTGTAAAAAGTCAAACCCTGTAATATTTTCACTTTATAATTATTTCGTTCCTTTTACATAACGATCAGTGCTAAAGTATGAACTCAATGTTTTTGTTCTAGAAAAATAAATTAAAGACCCTTTTCTGCATGTCATGATGATGCATGAAGGACTTGTTGTGTGTGTCACTTCATTAAAAACACCACAGGGGGGCACTAGTGTCACATCAAAAAACCAGAGGAAAGTGTTCAAGACACCACCTGCAGGACACGAGACCCTGCTGCCGCTTGAGAAGCTCATCAGCAGCAGAAACTCTGCAGCTCCAAGTCCAGCCTGTGTTTCAGTCTGGGCCGGACAAACTTAATCATCTCTCTGTGTTCGTCTGTTTACTCTGTTTTACCTCTGACCTCTGACCTCTGACCTGACCGAAGTCTGAAGTCTGAAGTCTGAAGTCTGGAGGAGACAATGAACCAGTTCCTTCTAGTTAACAATCAAGATCACAACGTAAAAGGAGAGAACATTCATTTTAAAAATTAAAGTGTGTTTATTTTAGAAAAGGTTGATACTTCAAACACATCAGATTTTAATAACATCGTCTGTCTTTATGAACGTCATCAGGTGACCTCAGAACAAATAACACAGTAAACTGAACACACTGTAAAAACACCAGCCACCACATTGTTTATTCCATAATTATAAATGCTGTGTGATATTTCCTGAATAAATAAAAAAGGTGCAACACACTGTCCAAATATAAATGTTGCACAACAAAACTGAAAGCAAAAACACATTTAAAGACACAAAATAAAATATTTGAAACAAACTCTCTATAAACGTATTAACTCTGTTTAAGCTCTGTGTGTTTTGTGTTATTTTATACGTTAACGAGATTATCTTCTTATAGATTAAAGTTCCTGAAAGTTTTGAAACACGTTCAGCTGCAGGTTTTTTCCACCACGTGTTGGAAAGATTCTGAGGTCGTGTTTGTCTTCGGATGTTTGTCAGATTCTGACCTCAAAGCTTCTCGCTGCTGCAGCCTCGTTTCTCTCTTCGGCTTTGAAGCTCGTGCTCATTCTGCTGCTGACTTCCTGTCAGCGGTGACGCTGCAGAAAACAACAAACAAAACCAGCAAACAAACAACTGGTTTTCTGTCGCCGTTAAAGTCGTCACAGAGTCTGGAGGTTAGTGGCACAGCGGGTCACATGGGGTCACACTGCACCTTCATCATCAAGATGGTGAGGAAGATGAACCTGAGCTCTACATTTATGATCATTTCTGGAGGGAATTTAGACAAAACATGTAATAATGTACAAAAAAAGGACTGACGTCACAGGGGCCAAAGGGCCAAACTCAGCAGGGGCCCCGGATGTGTCAGACAGTATCAGCTGCTTCCTACGTTGTTGCTATATTACATTTATTACACAGTCTCCCCCTCAGCATATTTCCTGTTTACAACACATTTGGTTTAATAGTTAAATCTTATTTTTTGTGTCAAAATTTAGCTCAAACATCTTTGTTGTGTAGCTTAGTTTGTGCTCCTTTTGCTCATTTCACTAAATATCAGTTTATTACAGAAACAAACAGAAAACCTGGAGCAGGTAGACTTTCAGTGGAGAAGCTGCCGGTTTGTTTCTGAGTTCCTGTAGAAAATATTGAAGCTGCATCTTCAGTTTCTGAGACAAGAAACAAGGAGGCGACAGAAGCTCAGCAGCAACTCAGTGACCAGACACACTGATCCAGACCATCTCGTTCATGAAGGTATTACAAATGAAATTTTTACACAAGAGAAAGTAGAAGTTTGAGCTTCATTATCTCACAGCAGTCCACAATGATTTTAATAATCAAATCTCAATTTAACCTCATTTACTTGTAATCAACTACATTTTTGAGGTATCTGCACCTAACTTGAATACTTAAAGTAGGCCCATAGTATTACTTCATACTTTTAACCTACACCAGCTTCATTTATTCACAAATCAATAATCAACATTGTAATATATAAAACATCACATTTAGCATATCTTTACTTGTTTGTACTTCAATCACATTTTGCTGATGATGCATTTTGTATTTTGACATAATTAAAATGATAAATGTAGGATTTTTACTTCAATAAGATTCGGACGCATGGCTCCTCTGATTAGATGAAGTAATAACGTAAACAGGACTCGCCTTTGTTAATATTTAGTCATAAAAATATTTTAACTAATCCAACAAATTAATCTAATTAATAAAAGCCGACTAACACACAACGAACCGAGACCTTATGAACCTCTGCAGGTCAGAAGACAGTGACGAGCTCCTCCTGCTTTTTTTACAGTTTCTGACCAGCGTCTCCTTCATGTTGAACCTCCGTGTGCAGAAAATCTCCGTCAAATACTGACCTGGGATCAGCGATGTTTTGTCAAAAATTCATAAAACTGCAAAAAGTAGCAGTACCAGTACCAGTACACAGTAGTAGTACCAGAAAGTAGTGGCAGGATTCCCCCGGCAGCTGGTGGCAATGAGGATGGAAAGGAAATGTCCATGTCCGAGTTTTTGTTGTTGTTGTTGTTGTTGTTGTTGTTCTGAGCACATTCGGCCCTCAGAAGCACCTGAGACGTCTTCATGAACTCATCTGTGTCATCATTAGCTCACAGAGAAAAATGTTATTTTTTGAGAGAAAGACGATTATAAACTGAACTAACACAGAAGAGAAAGAGAGACAGTAAGGCAGCAAACAGAACGATGAAAGAGAAAAGACAAATAAACTCCAGAGTGTTTATGATTGACAGTGTCCTGATTTAAGTCACAATAGACGAGATGAAGTGTGAAACTGTTCCTTTTTGCTCAACTTTTCGTTGTGTTAGAAAAACTTTGCAAAGAACATTAAACATTTGTGATCATTTTTAACTTAATTTTCTTTTCTGAGCTTCATCATAATTCTTTTTTTTATCTTTTAATATCTCATATTGTTTGGGGCCTTTTTTACCTGATAATTTGTTTAAACTTGTTTCATTTTTAATTAATTTTATTTGATTTGTGTGATAAACACATGAAACATCACAGGATGACATGAATGCTGACTGTAATTAGTGAAGCTTCACAACAATGTGACCAATGAAGCACGAGAGGAAGAAGCTGCAGTGGAAAACATCAGGACGTGTGCAGATTCGGGGCTGGTTGCAGCTGTTCGAACGTCCGCCTTCGATGTGACACCTGAATATAAAAGAAGTGACACATTTATCACATCAGAACACTGTGGCTGCTGCACTGATGCTTTATATTTAGGTTTGATCTGTTTTCTCACGCTGAGGCCACACCTGATGATGATCTCCACCTCAGCACCACCTGACCTCGATTTCCCCACCCCCACACACATACACACACACACACACACACACACACACACACACACACACACACACAGACACACACATCCTGTCCCAGCAGGCTTTGAGGCAGAAACCACTGCCGCCTTCGTCTGTGACGCAGGCGTCTTCGTGCGGCTCGTCTTCATCGAGCGACCACATCCTGTGGAAACAGTGAGGCAGAAGAGTTTCCAGCAGCTGCAGCAGCCAATCAGATCACAGATACACACACCCCCACAAAAAACAAGCAATGCTCTACACTTTAAAAAAAAAAGATAAATTTTGCAGTGTGATTAATCAGAGAGATGTTTAAATGTCTGCATTTCTGATGTTAATATGAAACTTTGTCCCCATTTTAAGCTTTTGTTATGTTTCACTTCCTTATTTTCCTTCATGTTCATGTGTTTGTTTCATCGCATTTATGAACTTTATTTTCTTCAAATGATCTCCAAATCAATTACTTTCAACAATTAAACAGAGGTGATGCTTCCACACACTGTATGACCTTTGACCTTTCTCTTCTTCAACATGAACGTCAACTCTTCTGAACAATATTTCAGAAAGTCTCACTGAATTCATAATGAAAGAAAAACATGTCTCACTCGTTCTCCTGCAGTGTGTGACGTTTAATTTGACCAACATTCACTTAAAGTCTGAACGTTTAAAATAGAGTGAAATTTACTTGAGTAGAGAAGAAGAACAGGAATTAGAAAATAATCATTGTTGGTCTTATTTTCACAGTCTTCATCATTAAATCAGTTAAAAGTGATGCCGCAGCAAATAACCTGATGAGTGAAGCGTTCAGACTCCTCGCTTGCTGTATCTCCACGTTTGTGTTCATTTATAGACATTTGGAGGTCAGTTGCACTAAAACAGTCTGACATCAGAAAAGGAGAGATCTGCAGACTTCTGCACTAACCTGCTCAAATGTCAAAATATCCGTCTGTCATTTTTTGAGATCAGATATTTTCAGGTTGAAGGCTTGAGACCTGGTTTATGCAGATACACAACATGACAACATGGACAAAACTATTTGGACACACAACATCCCCTCCAGATTGTGACCTGCTGCTCCGACAGCCTTCACCTCTCTGGTCTGAGTCTTTGCTGCAGACGTTGTGTCGCGTTCGGACAGCAGAGCATCTCTGAGGTTTGTGCTCGAGTCTCGTGTCTGATTGGTTTGAGGTCAAGACTCTGCGGACCAGTCAGGTTCTTCAAAAGAATTTCTTTAAGGAGCTCCTTCGTGCACAGTTGGTGTCAACAGGATGAAACACAGAGGACACAAACACACTGTTAACCGAAAGTTAAAAGAATACTGGTTTTTAAAATATCACTACATACTGCAGTATTAACTCGACTGGGACCAAAAGGCCAAACCAGAACAACTAGAGCCAGAACAACAGAACAGCTGGCTGAAACGTCCACATACTTACGGCCATATAGAGCAGTAAGTGAGCTTTGGGAAAGTTTATGTTTGAGGTGTGAAGTTTTTACAAATAAGAGTCTGAAAGGTTAAAGAAAAAAACAGCAACAGCTCAGATTAACTTCCCTGATTAACAAAGAGTTGTCCACCACACACACATCTCAGGCAAAACTGAAGATTATTAATTTACTCAAGTACTGTATTCAAGTACAATTTTTGAGGTACTTGTACTTTAGTATTATCCTTTTTTGTTAGTTCATATGATGGCATCATTATATTTCAGGGAGACATTTTACTCTATTACATTTATCTCATAAATGTAGTTACTAGTTACTAAAGAGATTCAGATCAATGAAACAAACATAATCAATAAATAAAGTATGAAATATTCCTATAGATTGAGCGGCACCACAGAAAATAAAAGAGTTTCAAACTTATCAGCTGCAACTTCAATGTGATGCATCAATAATCAGACTTAATAATTTAACATTTATAGATCTGAAATGGGCCATTCTGCACAATGAGTACTTTTGGTACTTTTAGTTTTCTTTTTGCCCGAAGGACTTTTTATGGTGACGGAGCGTTTCTACAATGTGATATTAGTTCTTTAATATCATGAAGGTTCAGAGTATTTCTTCCACCACTGCTAACAGGAAACGAAACACGACGTGTGATCAGCGCCTGTCAGTCAAACTTTGGTCTGCCTCTACCAAACAAACAACAAACAAACAAACAACAAACAGACCATACAAACAAACAACAATCAGAAAAACATATTTAACAAACCAAACAAACAAACAAACAAACATGAAAATAATTCAAGCAAACAGAAAAACAAACAAACTTACTGTCTGTCTGTTTGTTTGTTTTTCTGTATAATATTTCTACAAATGAGGTCCGGTCTGATCTCCGTGCAGCTGTGAGCAGCTCCTGCAGGGTTTCAGGCAGCGTTCTGCCTGTGTGGATGATATTTCGTCTCTTTTCCAGTGTGAACTGTGAACTCAACCTGCTCAGAACGAGTGTTGATTCTGTAACAGAGACACAAATATAATAATCTGTTCTGGGGATTCATGGATGAATCCTGACCTCTGTGATGTGAACAGTGTGTGAGTGTGTGATGTTTTCTGAAACAGAAATGTGAGAATACGACCTGCTGAATTAGAGCTCAGAAAAGAAACAAAATTCATCTTTAAATTAGACTGAAAATTTCAATTCAAGACGACATAAATAATAACTTGTTCTCTGTTGGATTATAAAGAATAAATCACAAACAATCGTACGTTTATAAAAGACTTTGAGACGGGGCCAGTGGAAAACAGGTGAAGTGGAAGTGGGCTGAGATGTGTGACACACACACACAAACACACACACACACACACACAGACACACACAGAACTGTGGTTTCCTTGTTTCCATTCAGTCTGGTTGTTTAAACATCATATTTATGATTCATTTTCTCAAATTTGATGCCCTGAATTTTTGTGTTAAACAGTTTTTTATCTCCACATCTCGAAATGATCATCGTCTTCTTCACATCACAACGATGAGAAAAGAGATTTGTGACTAACAGCCATTTCTTTCCTGTTTGATTCAGAATTCACCATCATTGTCATAAAAACTCACTTAGACTTCAGATTCAGTTGAATTCTCAAACTTGAGTCATGCACATTTTGAGTGACAAGACTTTTAACCTTCTCACTTTGTTTGACCTTTTCACTCTTCAAAGAGGAGAAAGCAAACGCGCGTCAGAGCTTTTAGTACTCGCTGATGTTTCCTGACGTGCTCCACGTTTGCGGCCATCAGTTTATAACTGACTGATATAAAAAGAAAAATGAACACAGAACTCAGAATTTAAAAGCAGCTGAGAATCACACGATAAAACGAACCATATGGTCACAAAATCCAGTGAAAGTGTCAACAAAACTCCACATTTAGCAAAAAAGTGGAATAATTAAGTTAGTTTTTTGTATTTTTTATGTCCATTCAATTAAGAAAACTGAAGTTAACCTCACTGGTGGATGAAGATTAAATCATGACTGATAAATAATTATTTTATGGATTGATACAAAGAGGTCAGTTTGTTTCTCCTGCTGAAAGAAAACTGTTATGTCTCTAACAATACAGCTCTATGGCCAAAAGTATGTGGACAAAATAAATATGAGATAATTCAGTGAAGACCAACTCTATATTTAATGAGACAGTATAATTATTTTTCTACAGTCTGTGTGTAGAGACCACAGCTTGGTTCAGAGACACTGTTTCTAATGTTAAAGACAGAAACACGGATTGCAGGTCTGTGAAAGGTCACAAACACAACAAAGGAAACAGATCTCTGATACTGAACGTTGGGCTTGAACATGAATTACAAAGTAAATATGTTTCCCTCATGGAGCTGCAGTTTGTGACCTTTCACAGACCTTCAACGGTGAATTAAAAGTAAAGAAGCTGCACTGATGTCTTAGAAAATCTTTGTCCTCCATGTTTGAGTCAACGCGTTGTGTTCGTGTCCTTCCTGGTTCAACAGGACAAAGCAGCTACATACTGAAACATTATTTCAGGTTTCTGGCCTCGACCCATCTGACATGAAACACACCTGCTCACCATCACACACACACTTTTGGCCATGTGCTGCATCTCTACACAGAATATTTAAAGTAATCGTTCAGATGAAATGTCCTCACAAAGACAGACATTTGAGGTGCACACACACTCTCTGTTATCGATGCTGGTGTGTTTTGTGCAGAACAAACAGGAAACCACAGAGAGAATGCAGCTCGATCCAGTTTCAACTCTGCTGATCACTAACATTGATTAATGTCGTCTGTGTTTGATGAACATTTACTTCTGACTGAGGTTCAGCAAGATGCACAAGACAACCGAAGAACAAAAAACCAAATGGTTTCAAAGGCTGCAAACAGTCTGGAAATGACAGGATTCTGAGCTGTGGAGACTTTTGACAAACAGCTAAACAGAAACTCGACTGGCAGACGAGTCAGTTCTGATAAACTGCCCACATGTTGGAGGAAATCTTCACGTAAATGTGTCAGTGTTTCTGGCAGTTTGTTCCTCAGATGACTCAGTCAGTTTCTTCACTATTCATTTCTCTCTGTTTCATCACCAAGAAGTTTGACTCACAGCATCAAAAAAATTCATCTCATTTTATTCAATGTGTTTTTAAAAGAGTAACTCCATCTTTTTTGAACGTGTCCTTTTACAGGAGTTCAGTTTGTTATTCTGGAAAGAATCTGCACAGATGGACCTTTTTGTTGAAGAGGAAGCTCCAAAAACAGCCGTCACGTTTCCTCATTAAAAGCAGCCAGACTCCTTTGAGAAAAACAGCTATTTTCCTTCGCAGAGGACGAGAGTCTGTGGTGTCCTGCTGCCTCCATCACTGAGTTTGTGTGTGTTATTGTGTGAGTTACGCAATAAAACACTTAGCAGAAAATATTTATGACAAGTGCCCTTCAGATTTTTCTGTGTAGGTCACAGTGTTCATGTCGTAAGAGGTCAAAGGTCATGTATTTCAAACACCAAAATGACAATTTGAAGGCAGAAGTTAACAAACCTCCAAAATGGTGACCTTCACTCAAGAGTTCAACTTCCTGTCAAAGACGCCTCATCAGTCATCATCAATGTTTGTTCCATCTGAGTTTTTTCTGCTGTGAAAAGTCAAAACTCTGCGGCGAAAAAGGTTTTAATAGTTTGATTTAGATCTCAAGCTGAAATCTTCTCAAACCAGAAGCTTTTTTTCCGCAGCTGTTAGAATCCTCATCTCATCATCTGCACAGATAAATAAATAATAGTTTCATTTTATAAATTTATTAATTAGAACAATATGATACAAAATCCATTCATGTTTTCACTGACATGTAGGAACCACTAACCAGATTCTGCTGTGTAACTTTGTGTTGTAAAATGATAATAAGTGAGTGTTTTTTTTGTCAGAACAGGAACATTTCGAAGTGTTACAGGGCTGCTTATTAATACCAATGTTGAGGTCTGACTGATAAGTTCATGGTGGAAGCAGATACGTTTTGCAGCTCTGGTTTCATGCAGTTCACCTCTTTGACTGTGCAGAAAGTTAAAAGTTGATAACTTTTGTTGTATTTCTGGTATTTGGACCTTGTGAGAAGACGAAGAAAAGAGGAACATCTTTGGCTTTAATGTTGCTGCCCTGCTCACTTGATTCTGCACCTTCAGACTACAAACTCTTTCTCAAGTTGAAGATGGAGCTCAGTGGTCGCCATTTTGACAGCGATGTAATGATGTTAACGACTTTCTGAGGGTCTAAGGCATCCTTATGCTCCAATGTTGATGTAACAGGAGACTATTACATCGAAAAAGAACTGTTGGGTTTCTAAAACTGACTCTGTCTATCAAAAAGCCCTCATGTACACGAATGGAAAACAATGGGGACACTTAATGTGACACGAACACAAACAGCCGTAGTGGAAATTATTTCAGCACTCATGTTGTTGCAGAGAAGTTTTAATCTGTGATCCTTCTGCAACTAAATAAACTACTCTATCATACAGAACTGAGTATTTATGGTACAAAGTTGACAGAATTTTTTAGATCCAGACAACTTTTGGTTAAAAAAAAAGGAAAATCTTTGTTCGTGCATGACCCAAATAACATGAAATACTTTCTTCTTTGGTGAAAGAACGTGTTCTGTTCATTTACTCTCATTTTAGATTTCAGACTTTTCTTTATTTCACCAAAGTAACTTCTGATTTTCAGACGGTCAGAAGGTTTTAAAGAGGAAATATTGGTGGATTTTGCAATTTTCACAGAAACAAATGTGACAAAGAAAAGAAAGTCATGAGCTAAAGCAAAAATTCATAAAAAAGGACACGAGTCGTTCAGTTTGTTTTTCCTGTTTTATTGTGAAGCCTCACAAAGCAGTTTTTTTTTTAATCTCTGTTTTTTTTTACAGGAAGCAGAGCGTCAATCCATCAGGAAATGACACGTCAGTCATATTTACACCAGCAGGACAAAAAGAATCCAAACTCATTCAGCAAAGCAACAAAAACCTGTCATTCATAACAGAGTTTACATGATGTACAGAAGCCTTTCTGTCTGTCCACAGTATGATGATATTAACAGGAGTCATTTATACACATGATGCAGACGTTTGAGGCGAAAGAAGAAATGAAGCTGAACGACCGATCGGTCTGATGGAAACTCCTCCTGTGAATCCGTCAACTCAGAGTTTTCTTCTGCTGAAGATCTGCAACTTTTCTACAAGATAAAACATAAAAGACATGAATTTTTCTGACCTGAAACAGGCAGAACAAACACTGATGAAGATCTGCTGATGGTTCTTTGTGTTTGTGTCAACAGCAAATTCAAACATCAGCTTTTATTGAAACAGGATGAATTCAGGGACTCTGATGATAAAGACACGTCTGTTCTCTTCTCTGAGGATTTATGGTGTTTGAGAGAATCATGTTTTTACACTCACACTGACTGATCCACAGACGAAGCGTCATCAGGACATTGAAGATGATGGTCTTGATGAAGAGTATTCGGAGCCCAATGGTGGTCAGAGACATGAGGTTCACCATCGGATCTGCAGAAAAAACCACAGATAAGAAATTAAACCTGAGCACTAACATGTTGTTTAACTCAGAGTCGACTGTTCAGGCTGATTTAATACAAACCTGGTTCCAAAGTCTCCGCACACTCAGTCTTTGATTCCTCTGAAAGAAATCAGAAAGAACAAATCAGACAGGTGATCAATACTTTTGACAGTGATGATTATTTCTCATCAATAAATAAAAGAAACTCAGTCTGTTCTCATAAAACACATCAAATGAACTTTGATCATTTGAACGGAGCTTCGAAGATTTTTAACAATCCTCCATTTTAACTGTTTTCATTCACAAGCCTTTAAATTTTCATTTCACTGGTTTTTCTTCCTTTTTCCTTCTTTCAAATTAAATTTATATGTGATTAAATCAAAGATTTACACCAGTTTATCTGAAACCTGTTTCTGCTCAGAGTCGCACCACGTTTTCAGTTCAGGATTCGGTGAAATGTTTCGGTCGTCTCCATGGTAACCAGGTGCTGACACAACCTGTTTGTTTGTTTGTTTGTTTTTCTGTTGCTTTGACCTTTAATCTGCTTTGAGCCAATCAAAGGAGCTACCAGGGAAAAATGTTCTCATCCCACAAATGCAGCAGTAAGAGATGTTTGGTTGCTCTGGATGTTTGGAAACTGTTGGATCCGACCATTTTGGAAACACAAAAACACAGAGCAAAGCACAAAACTCCAGCAGACGTGTGGGAGAGGAATGAAACGTCCGAACCACAACAAACACAATGTGTCTGTAACTCCTTTAAACACTGAAAACATCATGTGAGAGACACTCGTCAGGTGTTGACCGTCCAAACGAGTCAAGGCTTCAGTTTTCTCTGTTTGTCTTTTCCAGCTGAAACTCTGATTCTTTCAACTTGTAAAAGAAAAGATTTGATCAGATGTTTCACTTGACTCACACTCACCTTCTTTGCAATTGTTGTCGTTCCCTGGAGTCATGTAAGCCACCTGAGTAAACACAGAGTCTTCTCCTTCTCCTTCTTCTCCTACTGATATGCGGACGGGTTCGGTCTTATTGAAAATAGTTTCATTTTGAAGCTGGTTGAATCTGCTGAAGCCGGTGGCCAGGCACACTTCGGTGTCACCTTCTCCCAGTTTGTAGAAAGAAGGCTCTTGCTCTTCCTCTGAAAAACACAAAGGAACATCTCATTAACATTCAGGAATAATGTTTAATGTTGCCAACATCAGGTTTCTGTTTGCTCGGCTCCAAGTGTTCGATCATGAAGGAAAAACAGCAGGCCGAAGTCCAACAGACAGAGAGGAAGACGACGTCACACTGTGACTGAAACACACTCACAAATGTCAAGTTCAGCTGCGAAGTCAAAGCAGGTTTTAACCATCAAAACATTTTGCTGTTTAAATCAAAGAAGAAGACACATTATCACTTTACAGCCACAATATCAGCTGATGTGAAGAGAAACATCTTTGAGAAAGTTTGAGCGACATAAACTAACAAAGTTTCTCCACACAAACTTTTAGCTAAAGTCAAACTTTGTTCCTCACACCTGAAGTTTATCTTTACACTTTTGCTTTTGATCCAAACAGGTTTCGTCTTTGTTAAATCAAACAGCAGAAACTTAGTGAAGCTGCTTCCATTTAGATTAGAAACAAAGCAGGTGAAGAGTTGGTGACCAAAGTTCATGTTACGCTTAGTTCTGACATTTTTATAAAACTCCAACTAGATGGAAACCAGACACGTATGAAGCTCAATGAATTCTCCTATTTAATAACTCACTTTTTTTCAACACAAACTTAAGCTCCAGCACCAAATCTGAGTTGGTCGACTCCGCTTCACGTCCCACATCGCTACTGTGCTGAACAAATACGACTCTTCAGTCTCCCGACGCAACTTTTCCATTTTAGTGACAAGAAATGTAAAAATTGTTAAATTGTTTATCTTGATTTTTGAAAACTGCACTGAACTGAAAATTCAGACTTTTCTGCGATGTGACGTCATCAATACTTTGATTAAGTGGATTTATGAGTTCAGTTTTAGCAGAAAAACAGTCTCAGACTCGCAGTAAGTTTATCGTTGTTTACGAAACTGTTTGACTGGGCAAAAATTAACATCACTGAAGGACTTTTTTTTCATATTATCATTAAAATGACATTGTTTGATCCAGAGAAAAACTTCTAAATCATCAGTTTTATAGCAAATCAATTTCCTTTATTTCTTTTATCCAATTTTTTTAAATGATGGGTGAGAATAAAGTGTCGGTCTGCATATGGAGGCAAGAGACTCACTTGACAGAACAAACAGTCTGATTCCAGATCCAAACAGGATTTTGAAGCCGTCGTTACTCACACAGGAAGTGACGCCGTTACAAAAACAAGTGCAGGATTTCAAGCTTTAAGTGACATTTCTTTAACTGAGCGTCTCATGATTTAAATTGTTATAACACGTCTTCATCAAATTGTCTCTATTTTTCTGACAGTTTTAATGACGGTTTGTGTCACTGCAGCTCAGATGTGATGATTTGACAAATTATACACCTTCAACTCTTTGTATGATGAATTTATCCTGATGTCACTTAAAGTCTACTAAAAGTCTAAAAGATGGCAAAGAACTTACGAGTCTGGATTTGTACTTTGATCCCTACTCCAAAACTTATTTTGGATCCAGCATTCACACACTCATCGAGTCCAGAACAAAAAGCATCACACACTTTAATCCAAACACTTGGGTGTAAAACACAACCACAGTGTTTCGAAGCTCGCTAACAGTGAGGAAAGATGAGCTGAATTTCTGGAGAAGAATAAAGTTCCGTTTGCAAACACAGAGTTTGTCCTTCAGAGCACACCAAACAAACAACGGATGCTTCCTCACCAGAAAAACATTAAAAACACTGTTTGTGTTTCATAGTTTAAGAGTTAACCAAAGTGTTTCTGTGTGTTTCGTGTCTCAGTGAGTCAGAACAGACAAAAAGACATTAACTCAACGAGAAGACTAATGAATGATTGATAAATGATTGCTAATCACTCTTGAACAGGAACTCCATTCAGTTGTGATGTGAATATTTCGGAAATAATTTAATTAAGAAAATTTTTCATGTTTTGTCATTGACGTTAATTTTGGTTTAAATGTTTTTTTTGTATTTAACTTTTCTACTCACGTGTCTGAATTTTTAGTTGAATTCCTGAAGCAAAAATCATTTTCACGTTGTTTGTGTTCACACTGTGTCTGAAAGTTCAACAACAACCTCTGATGAAACACAAGTCGAACCTTAACCGAACGTTAACACACAGAAGATTTTTCAGCTGCATATTTAATAAACTGAGAGAAATAAGATTCATTTATGTTTACTATTAATTATTAATAACTGCCTTTCTTTTGCATGCATTGAATGTTGTGTCAGGATTAACTCCTGTGAACATTTGCTCACTAATGAAACCGAACTCAGACTTCATTTTCATTGTTTTGAATCTATTTTAAGTCTTTTTTGTTCATTGTGAGAATTTTTTCCGTAAAAAATATGTGTATGTTTTTGTGATGAAGTTTCAGCTTTATCAAACATGTTTAGCATCAGACTTTGTTCAATAGAAGCTGCTGATTAAAAATATGAACATTAGTCTTCACAGTTCAAATGAACCTCAGATACTCATTTTCAGTGGATCACAATTTATAAAACTTTACTCACATTTAAAGGCTGAACTGAGTTTCCTTGTGCACCAGTTAAAATGGTCACTGAACTGTTTAACTGTGGAAACTGATCAACTGATGAGAAACAGACTCACGTGTTTCCACGGAGACACGGATCCCTGATCCAAATGAGATCTTTCCAACTCCGGTCTGAGTCACACATCGCAGTGAGCTTTGACAAGAAGTTCACACAACAGCAGTTACCGATCAATGACACACACTGATCGACTCCAACTGCGCTCAGAAAAGTTTTACTTTGTTTAAATTTGATTTAAATTCTAGTTAAACTATAATTTAAAACATTAAACTTTAACTTTTGATTTAAACTTTGACAGCACTTTCTTTGTGACTTTCTGTCATGACTTTGGTATGACGTGTAAATGTATTCCGCAACAATTCTTTTCGATCAAATATCGAAATTATCTTTAATTTTTTAACTGAACAATATGTCAGTAATTCAAACTGCAGGCATATTCACCTTGCGTATGTATTTAATTGAATGAGCTGTTGTTTTTAAAGAACATCAGTGGTAGAAATCATCTTGTTGTGGACTTTTGTAAACTGTCATTAGCAAATTTTTGTTGATTAACTGATTCATTTTCTGCTTCATGATTAAAAATCTTACTGCTTTGGATTTTCAGCTCAGTTCCTCGTCCAAACTTCAGTCGTTGAGTCCCGTCATTCACACACTGAGACGCTCCACAACATGAACTCACTGAACGGCTCTTTTATCAGTCATCTCAGCCAGAAAACTTCCATTTTACAGAAACTTACACGTGTGACGGTTTTTAGATTCTTAACAAGGAAAGTGACAAATAAAGACAAGCTGCAGATCAGCTCCCATGAAGCTGAAGCTGATCTTTTATTATATTTTAGTTCAATCAATCAGTAACTTCATGTTCATTTACTTTGCAAATTCACATTGCAAGTCTGCAGACGATCATGGGATCTTTTGATGAAAACAAAATACATCATCTTCTCATGTTTTAATGATGTAACAAACAGTTAATGGGTGAAATATCTGTAAAACCTTAAAGGTAAAATCCCTTAGTACTCCTAAATTACAAATGTGAGTATTAATTGATTAAAAAACTGAGCATCAGGCTGTTTTTAAGGCCTTAAAAAATGAAACTAATCAAAACAGCTAACTTTCTACCCTTTTTGATGCTCATGATTAAAGTTTTTTTTTCTTGTCCATTTTGAAGGTTTTTTTATTACTTTTACACAGTTTTATCCCTTTTTTGGTTGCTCTTTTAAAATTTTGTAACTTGTGTTAGTATATACTAAAAGAGAGCTGTTTTCACTCAAAATACTACGATAATTTCATTCTTACTGGATTGTACGAAGAGTTTGGTTCCTTCCCCGAACATGAGCTTGCGTGTACCGTCATTCACACAGTTCATGTCAGCAGCTCAAAAACCTCAGAGCGTCTGATCTCTTCAAGTCTTAACTCGAAAAGGACAAAACGATCCGAAATCTCACACACATTAACTTTAACACAATCTGGTCACTCAGTCTTAAGGCTTCTTTATGTCCATAATGTGATTTTA
>JAQMCX010000010.1:2774305-2809399 GCA_029814765.1 Acanthurus leucopareius | reverse complement strand
TTATTGTTATTGTTGTTGTTGTTGTTGTTGTTATCAAAAATGTGTATATATGTATATATATATATATATATATTTAAATATTCATTCAGTATTTGATAGTGAGTGGGTGAATGACTGAATGGTTTTGAACACAGATTTTATCTGTTTAAAACAGTCTGGAACGGAGTGGAGTGTTCAGGTGTGTCTGGGGACTCACCTGGATGAAGGTCAGCACACAGGTCAACTGGTTGGTGGAAACAGTAAACACATCAGTCAGACACTCAAAGAATAAACATCCGTATGAACATAATTTGATCATTTCCTCAGCCTTTCTTTGTCAGTTGCATCAGTGATACAAAGGCTGAAGTTCAGCAACATGTTGGTGTAAATGTGACAGAAAAAGTCAAATTCTGAACTTGGTCTAGTCATGGTGTTGTCAGCTGTCCTCTTACCGTTGTCATTGTTGGCTGACGCACCGTACATCTCACAGGAGTAGATGGTCTCACTGGAGAATGCAGCGTAGTAGTAGGTGTTATCTTCCTTGGACAGGGCAGCGTTGGTGGTGTTCACACTGATCTGACGCTCCCTGACGTTCATGCTCATTTCACCATCCTTTGGACTGAAACCACCAGCCATACAAACCTGGTCAGCCAGCTGGTTCCCTGGAATCCCTTCAGGCTGCAGAGGATCGAGGATGAACAGAGTCGGAGCCACCGGAGTCGAATCTGCAAGGAAAAAAAAGGATGAGGCACACCCACACATTTTCTTAAAAGAATGGATAATCGATCAGAACATACGTTTATATATTTCAATCCAAACACCTGTTCAAATATTCACCTGCTCTTTAGAAATATTTTTTTAACATTCTCATAACAATTCTCTTTCTAAATTTCTACAGTTCACTGGAACATGTTTTAACATCACGAACAATAAAAGTTTGCTATTAAAAACCTAAGAATGCAAATACGAAATATGAATATGCACGACACATTCAATAAAAACAACAAATTCAAAATTCAGACTGAGGCAGAACATTATCAGTTTGTTAGTTTTCACATTTTTCATTACCTTAGATTTAAGAGGGTTTACAGGCCTTTTTTTCAATTAGAATTGAAAATAAAAACAGGTTTAAAATTTAGAGATTAAACTGAGTTTCATGAATTGATTCATTTTTAACTACTCATCTATTATCTGTTCATCCTTTTAAAATGCTCTTCAATACTCAACCTGCTGCGGTTTTTATTCTTTATTCATAAAAAACTATACTGAGTCAATCACAATAAACTTTTTTTTTTACTACTTTTAATGTCATATTTAGTGGAATTTATTCTTTCAACAAATAAACAGCACAACAAAAAACACATTTTGAAGACTTTTAAAACAGAATTTAAGATAAAACATGATATTTGACTTTGTCTTGGAGTTGCTAATTAGTACCTGTTCAGTCCTTTTTCAGAGAAAATTACAGCACAAATTTCAGCTTCATTCCCACAATTATTTAATTACTGATTCAGGAAATAGGAAACATCATACCGATTATCAATCCCATTGTAACAACCAGTCTTTTTTTATTGTTTTTAGGTTTTTCTTGTTTGACTTGTTATCAAATCTCTATGCAGATGATGCAGTTTTGTTCATCAAAAATTCTGTTTAATTAGCCAAATAAAACTTTTCTTTTCTCTTGTTTTTTCTGCTTGGTAAAAAAAAAAATCTGTTCTTTTTAATCTTCACTTTTTTGATGTGCAACAGGTTCGTAAAAACTAGTTATTACTGTTATTGTAACAGAAACATAAGTAAGTATATTTCTCCATCAACATGTACAGCAAAAATAGAAGTTGCATTTTTACTCTACAATTAACTTCATTATTAAGTTATTTCACAATTTTGTGTCTGACAATCAACCAAAAATTACTTTTTAAGAACTGATGTATTTTATTTTTCTGTATTTACTCAAAATGTTAATCAATTTGAATTATTTTACCACCTTTCAGAGATCTGACTCCTGGTCGGTGCAATTTAATACATTTTGTTGTAGTTTTTCAGTTTACTGTCTTTTTATCCTCAAACATTTCTTTTTTCAAGTACGTCTTGCTGCATTTATTGTGCAACCTGAACTGTTTCATATCAGTTATTTTTATTATCAATTTATTTTTCAGCACAGACAGACAGCATGATGACACAACATTTGAGACTCTTTCCAACAGAATTTAACATCAACTGGATTTTATTCATTTAAAAATCTTCGGTCTTTTTTTCAGAGAACATTTTAGGACTTACAGACAGTTTAAGCTGCTGTATCCATTAAACAAATAACATTTAGATATTCTGTTGTATGGTGCCTTTAAAACCTTATGGTTTTAATTTTCATAACTTTCACTGGGATTTGCATTTTTGGCAACTTTTGGTCACAGACAATAAAAGATCAGGTAAACACCAGCATTGCTGCTGAAAATTATCAAGATCTAATAGACTTTCTTTGACTGCAGGTATTTAAAACCAATTCAGTTTGTAAATTTCAGGATTCTGGGAGGATTTTTAGGGTTTTTGCCTCCGTCATTGTTTGCCATTATCAGCAGAATTACACATTGAAACTAATTTGGGCCTAAAATGTTTCTGGTGACTGTTTCAGGCTTAGAACTGACATTGAAAACATGTCCAAGACATTCTGTTTCAGCTTGAACATGAATCTTTCTTTTCTAAAATTCACATGTGGCATCTGATTACAGATTACAGGACGTCTGCAGCTCTCTTTGTCTCATCTCAGCCCCACTGATCCATTAACTTTAAGCTTTAAAACAGAAAAACTCAAATCCAAAACTAAAATAACCTTTTAAATGTATCTAAACCTGATCATTTTAACAAAGAAAGCATATTTTCTTACCTCTAGGATTGACGGTGAGACGGATGGAATCTCCAAATATTAAAGCATCACAGTGTTAAAGCCTCATACAAAAACCTCAGAGCTGAAAATCCTCCATGTTAAAGCTCAAAAATGTTAAAAATCCACTTTCCATCGACACACAGCGAACTGTAAAACACAGAAAAACAAACAGAGAGAGCTTGATGTGTTTGTTAAACAGATAATCATAAGAATATTCAACATTTTCAGCAGCACAGCAGCTGCACAGCAGAGACATGAAGTTCAGTAAAATGAAGAAATGTGACAGTTTTCAGGTAGAAAAGAAGCAGCTGAGGACTCACCTGGAACACACACAGTGTTTTCTTGATTTTCTGTATATTCTGATGTTTCCTGAGTGGAAACAGAGAGTTAGAGGAGACTGGAGGTTTTAGTTCAGCTCTGTGTGGATGTTCAGTCACTGTGAGTCCACCCCAACACAGTGAAAAAGCCTCGTACAAAAACTCCTCACAGCTGCAGGAGCAGACGAGACAGACGAGTGCAACAAAAACTGCTCAGGAAATGTTTCCATTTAACAACCTGTTTACTTCACATCCTGCATTTACTACAAGTAAGGCTTTCATTTAATTACTCAGACATTTCTTCTGTTTAACACTTTTTGTATCAAGAAACTCTGTCGGTGTGTCTGAAAACAGGACAGCTGTTAATGTAACATCACAATCTCATGTTTCGTAAAATGAGAACAGGAAATTATTTCTGTTTAATTAAGAAATTCTCATCGTTATTAACATCTTGTGTTAAAACAAAGAATGTTTTGATCTCAATTTCTGAAGAAACTTTCTGTTTTTAACCTGAAATTGTTCACATAGAATCATTTTATGAAAAGTCATTTGTCCAACATGTCGTAAAAAACACTTTTAGTGCCTGATTTTTCATAAAGAACCTCATGTTCCTAAAACATATCAAGCTTAATGCTAACATCAGAAGGCTAACACGCCCACAGTGACAGTGCTAACAAGCTGATGTTTACATGTTAGCCTGTTAGCATCTCTGCAGTTCTTCCACTCCACCTGTTGAACTTTGATCATAAACTTCATTTTGTCGTCAGCATGTTATCTCTCTATAGTTTCAATAAAGTCAAATTTATTCCACTTATACAATTTTTACCTTGTGCACCATCTTTATTCAGCATGTTAGCATGTTAGTATTCGTTAGCATCAAAGCTGAAGCTGATGTGAATTTCATTGGCTGTGCACACATTCATTTTTCCTACATAATCAACTGCACAAACTTAAGTTACACTCTGATTTTTCATCTAGCGCCATCATCAGGTCAGCATTGTAATTTGTATAGACACAGACCAACTCACAGTTTCACAATCGTCAGACCTGATGTATATTATTTTACACTTTTTATTTTCTATAATGTGTTGGTAGTGGCATTGATCATGACTTTAAAAAGATATTCAAATATTTTTATGCAACAAATGTGTTTCTGTCTTAAAATCATGTTTTATTCGACAACTTTTAAAACAGGGATGTTAAGACATCCCTGTTTTTTGCCTTTGACCAGGCTCAAGCTAATGATGACGTCCAGGCATCAGACTTTTCATGTTGCACATGAACGCAGCACTGCACCTCTCAGCTGCAAATTAAAACTTTTTATAGTCTGGATGCAACTCTGACTGATGAATTGGAAAAGAAACTTAGATTCATATAACAAGCCTTTTATGAACTTGGCCCTAAATCAGCTTCTGGCAAGACGCCTTAAAACACAACAAATTAAAAACTGCATATTTAAGGTTAGAGACCCATTGAGTAACGTCTTAACTTTTAAACCTGAGGAAACTGAAAACTGCTTCAAAGAATATTACATGTCACTATACTCAGAATCAGACCCAGTGGATGATGAAATGATCAATAAATACTGACTATCACTAGATCTTCCCTCCATAGAAAGGTACAAAATGAATCCTTGTCCACTCCAATTACAAAGAAATAATTCAACAGTGCTATCAGCAATTTGAAAAACAATAAGTGCTCAGGGAGTGATGGCTTCCCAAACGAGTAGTACAAGGTTGTTGCGGAGGACCTTGTACCCACATTACTTGAATCTCTGAATTGGACTCTTAAATATGCTAAAATACCCCGTCATGGAAAGAAGCAGTGATATCAGTGACACCAAAGGAAGACAAAGACAAAAAGCTTTGTGAACCTTATCGCCCAATCTCCACACTAAACGTAGATTATAAAATATTCACATCCATAATTTCTAGAAGGCTGGAACATCTCCTTCCTGACTTAATAAATGAAGACCAAACTGGGTTCATAAAGGGCAGACAGACACAGGACAATATAAGATGCACACTACATATTATAGAGCAAATTAATGAAAGACAACTCAGCGCAGCCTTGATCAGCCTCGATGCTGAGAGGGCATTCGATAGTTAGCTGGCCTTTTCTTTATAAAGTACTGGAGAAACTTGGCTTTAATAATCTATTTATTAGTTTCATCAAAGCTCTTTACAGTAACCCCACTGCCAGGCTGAGGACCACTGGTTTTCCGACAGGCAACTTTAACCTTAATAGAGGTACAAGGTAGGGATGCTGCCTCAGCCCCTCCCTCTTCACGTTATTTATTTAGCCGTTAGCTCAGGATATCAGACAAAACAATGAACTGGAAGGGATTAACGGAGGAACAGAGGAGCATAAAATAGGTCTGTTTGCTGATGATATTTTCACCTACTTAAAAAACCCAAATGTAACAATTCCCAGACTTTTGACCACTTTGGAAAACTTTGGTAGGATGTCAGGATACTTTAATAATATATAGATAATATCTAGGAGTAATAATCAGACAGAACTTAAATAACCTGCATGAATCTAATTATTGTACTTTGAGCGATAAAATTCAGAAAGACATAACACACTGGTCTGCGTCAATTTGGGGTTTCAGTTTGAGGATAGAGGTGATAAAAATGAAAGTACTGCCCAGGCTATTATATGTCTTCCTCTCACTCCCCGTTAGGATCGCAGAATCCCAGTTCTCCGCATGGAACAAATTAATATTTAGATTTATTTGGGCAGATGCTAAACCAAGGATAAGACTCAGAACACTCCAGTGAGATAAAGAACAAGGAGGTCTCACCCTGCCGGACTTTAAACAATATTTTTATGCAGCAGGGCGACACATTGTTTATTGGTGTTCTCCTACATATCAAGTAAGGTGGAAACACATTGAATTCAATAGAGGTAAAGTGCCACCTCCTGCTAAATTAGGAGGGAACACATGTACAGTCCATAAGGAAGATAATACTCTCCTGAGAGACACTTTGAAAACTTGGTTTGAGATTGTCAAGAAAAACAAAATGGAAGGTGACTGTAAATTACTAATATGGCCTCTCAAACGCCCACTTTTGCTCCCAGTGTGTCAGATGATTCGTTCATCAGGTGGACAAAGAGGGGAATAACAGCAATATGAACACTTGTTGAAGGGGAAACCTTTAAGACCTTTGGAAAACTCAAACAAGAGTTTAAACTTGAAAACAGAGACCTGTACCGTCACTTACAGCTACGACACTTTTACGACAAGGAAGTGAAGAGGCAATTATCAGCGGGGATCAATGAGATGATTGCATTTCTGACGGACGCATATAAAAGAATTCCCTCAAAGATCCTATCAAAACTGTACAGCAGTCTCCAAAAATGTAATGGAAGAAATTCATTACATGTCAAATCAAAATGGGAACAAGAATTCAATGTCACATTGTCTGAGAGTGACTGGTTTTCCATGTGCAACACACAACAATCTTCGATGAGCTCGAGAAGATGGCGAGAATTTGGAGGGAAAAATCTCATACGTTTTTTTTATCACCACAAACAATTACGATTACAACAGAAATGTTGGAGAGGGTGTGGACATGTAGACACCAATCACTCCCAGGTCATGTTTAAGAATACAATTATTTTGGAACAATGTCATTCAAATAATGGAGGAAATTTTAAACCTGAAAGTACCCAGAGATCTATGGATTGTATATGTGGGACTCACACCCGGTGAAGTAATTGAAAAGAAAGACACTTACCTCTTTAAAATATTGACAATTGCTACCAAAAAGGCCTTGACAACGAACTGATTGAAAAGCGGACCCCCAAGGCCAAGACAATGGCTGGACATTGTTGAGGAAATACATACCAATGAAATGCAATCAAGGTCAAATCCATAACGCACTTAGAAAAAAAAGGATAAGAACGTGGAACACCTCCCCCAGTATGTTACTGTTCTTATTTTAATTGTGTGTTGTCGTTGTTGTTGTTGTTGTTTGTAACTGTTTGTTGAAAATGGCAAAATAAAAAGTTTTTTTTTTTTTAAACTTTTAATAGTCAGTTTTCCAGGTTTCATCCTCAGTTCGGTGCGTCACATCAGCTGGTCAGAGCAGAGACTTTTGTAATAAGAGACAGACTAAAGAACCCTGAACGGGACTCTATGGGGGAATTTGTAACGCCAAGATGGCGGTTATATGAACATATCCCGTCCCTCCCCACTTGAAACCAATCATTTGCTTAACTGACAACATAATGAGCCAATGGTGTGTCAGCACTGAGGCATTCTCGGAGTGCAGCTTTGTGACAGTTCAACTAATGGCCTGAAGATAAAGTGTTTATCACCCTTTTGTAGCCACATTAGACAGTGTTGACTTAGCAACGTAGCATTTGGGTTAGCAAAAACTTTCTCACATACGCTGATGATGGTGTCACGGTCTCTGTCGCTGACTCTGCGTGGATTTAAAAATGTCTTAAAAATCATGCAGGCACAGTAGAGGCTTAGCTGATGGAAATAAATGTGTTTTAAACATGATTTTGGCGCAAAAACATGAAAACTTTTTAGCAGTTTATATGAGATTCATCAAACAGGGCCGGGTCTTGTTGACCAAAATAACTGCCTGGAGGCGTTACCAAGATGGCCGCTGAGTGGTCGCGTCGGTAAGCACTTTGCTTAAAGCTCATTTAAGTGATTCAAACATTTGTGGGACAAAACATTGATGCAAAACATATAAAATAACTTCCTCTTGTGAAACTTTATCAATACTCTGCCACCAAACGGAGTCATTTTAACTCAAACCAGCTGCTCCAAACGCCGCTGGAACGTGTCGCTGTGTTCAGTCTTTGTATGAATCTGCTGACAAAAACCTTGTTTGCAGAAACTGTCATATCAGAAACCTTCTGTTATTCCATCGTTCCAGTTTGTGGGTCCCTGGATCTTTATCAACCTCACTAAAATACTTTATTAAGTAATTTATCAGTCCATCTCTAAAAAACACTGACGTGTCGAGGCTTTGGAGGCTCTGGATCTTCAGGTTTCCCAAACAGAAACTCAGCAGCATCTCTCAGCCTCTGCAGATCTGTGCGATTTATTTTCCAATAAACTAATTTCTTTCTTTTTTAAAGCCTGTAAAGAATAAAAACCTCCTGTTTGTTTTATAGTTTTTGCTTGGGAAGTTTAGGAGCCTGAAATTGGACCCAGCTCATCTCCATGAGGAGGTTTTCGACCTGGAGGTGATGTGAGGAGGTTTTTGTCAAGGTGTCAGACTGACTTCACTCACTGTGGTACGTATACACGGTGAAAAACTGCCGTACAAAAACTGTTGAACTGTTTCTCTATGGGAGACGTTCGCAGCAGCAGCTGAACCAGGCTGGAGGTTTTCCCATCAGCCTCTGTGGTTTCTCTGAAGAGATGAAGAGTTTTATCTGATGGGATTCAAACAGCAGTCTGAAAAAACATGACGAGTCTGCGGAGACAAATCTGAGGGTCACATGACCTGAAGATCAGAGGAGTCACTGTGGCGATGACGAGGGCGTCGAGGAGCGACGAGTCTCTGCTGAACTCGACTTTTTTTTTACATGAAACCGAACATCATGTGACTGAACAAATCCGATTTATAAACTTGTTTTATTATATTTCAGAGTATGTTCACACATTAAGTGTCTCTTCTCTCTGATCTGTTTGTGCAGCACTTTGTAACTGTATATAAATAAAGTTATCATTATTTTTATTAAATCTGTGTTTGCCAGCCATTTAATGTCACATGCAACAGAAGGGTGAGCCTCCAGACATGATAGATTATTAAATATTTCAAATACTTTCTGAAAATTCATCAGGAAAAAGTGAATTAATATTAGTTAAAGATTTAATAAGTGACACATGAACTTCACCTTTTCTCTGAGCGTCATTCATGAAGAAACTGTGGTTTGTTTCTTGTTTTCTGATCATTTTATTTTCTGATTTGTTGGTTTTTGTTCTGGTTCTTTTGCTGTTGGAGTTTCGGTTCTTTGGTGTTTGTGTTCTTGCTTTGTTTTAATTTATACGACTTCCATATTTGTCACTTTATACAAATAAGTTATATTTATTATTATTATTTTCTCATTTACTGTCTAGTTTTCCAGTATTAAAACGAAACTAAGTACATGTACTCAAGTACAACTTCAAGGTATTCATACTTTACTTGAGTATAAGTACTCTTTACTTATATTCTTGATCTGTTACTTTGGACTTCCTCTTCATTGAGATGAATCAGGTGTTGAAACTCACCGTCTGATTGGTCAGGTGTGAGGTGGGTGGAGCAATACTGTTGTGATCAATCAACCAGGAAACATCATTCACATGTATTGATTAATCAGGAGGAAGCGCTTTGATCGACCTTTCTGTCATCAGGTGAATCTGGATTCTTCCGTTACTGGTTCAGTATTTTAGTAGAAGACACTTACAGGTTCCACTCTGCTGAGTACTTTTACTTAAATACTTAAAGTACATTTTACTGAAAATATTTAATCAATCAAACTGGACATTTTGAAGGCAGGACTTTGACTTGAAAGACGTAAGAAATGTTTTTACACAGTAATATTATTACAGTCGTACCACCACTTTCACTGATTTGACTCATCTGAACACTCCTGCAGACTGCAGACGAGAAGGAAACCCAGACAGAAAGAGCCGGAGCATCGAGGGAGAACATAGTTTACGTTTATTTAAAGGCTGATTCCACCAGTTTTAAAGTCTACAGAGAGACAGAAACACAAAGAGCTTCACATGTCCAACCAGTTCTGGTGTTTCCTGTCAGAAACCCTCCGTCCGAGCTCCAACTGACGAGGAGCCGCCGCCCGCAAACCTCCCCAACGTCACGAGTGGAATGTCGTCGACAGATCCCAGTTCAGTTCTTCCTCCAAAAAAAAAAAAAACCCAAAAGGCAACCAGAACCAGAACCGCTCAGATCCACGTGGTCTCCAACATGAACGCAGACTCCGCCGGCCAAACTCCACCTCACATTCATTTATATTTCGTCTTTATTATTTGTCAAATACATTTTTGTAAATGCAACATGAAAAGCACAATCACACGGAAAATAGACACGTCTCTTTGAAGTCTGCTTTAATAAAACGCCCTCGACAGGTAAATAAAAACAGGCTGAGATCTTTTTTTGGAACTAAACAATGAAAGTTTCACTTTTAAGGTAGAAAAACTGCTTCTGCTGGATTAAACTGGTCAGGAAGTTACAGTGCTGCAGTCTGAAGCCCTCTGAGCGTCCTGATTGGTCAGCTGTCCTTCACTGCTTTCCGATTGGCTCTCAAACAGCCAGAACAAATGGCATGTAAATGCTCTTCAGGAAACCACAGAAACAAAAGTGAACAGGACTCTTCCAGAAGTCAAGGGGCTCATCAGATGAACCTCATTTTTACATGCTGAAGCACAAAAGCTGTCAAACTCGTGACATCAACCTGTGCCGGTCAGACGAAACCCAGGGCAGCGCTGCAGCGACGTACGAGAACAGAAAACACAGCTGAAGTTCAGATGATCAATTCACTGCTTTCACTCATTTTTCAACAAAAACACCTAAAATATTTATTTAAAGGTGAAAATTTGTGGTCTGTAATGACATTTTACTGTCAGACTTCTTTAATATTTTGTCTCAAAATGATTTGAGCTGCAAGTTACTTTACAGATTATTTGATCAACAGACAAATGAAAGTTTGTCACCGAAGTTCTTCTACAATGAAAGAAGCAAAAACTCACAAATGTAAAGTTTCTGTGGTTTTCTTTTGTCTCTGGGTGATAAAATCTTGATCCCAAACCGTTTAAAGATCCAGGTAGTTTTTTCACTTTTCTGATGTTTCATAAACCAAAGGTTTAATCATCAAATCAAACAGCCTTTTCTCATCTGATTACAGGACTAATAGCCGAATCGTCTCTGTTCATTTCAGCTGGAGGGTTTTTTTTAAATGTACAACAAAAAGGGTTTCAGTCGCTGAGTTTTGTTTCTGTGGCTCCTGTTGGGACGTTCAGGCTGAAAAGGCTTCAGTTTATGTTCAATCAGAGCCGAGCTGCAGGAGTGGTTACAAAACATTCAGGCTGAGCTAACTGTCTGTCTGTCTGTCTGTCTGTCTGTCTGTCTGTCTGTCTGTGGCCTCGCGCTAACGACAGTGAGCAGGCAGAGCTGCTAGAAACGAGTACAAAGGCAGAACAAGAACCAAAGAAAGAGTAAATGCAGGTTAAGTAAGCGAGCAGGGTTACATCTTGTTTTTTTTATCTCCATTAATAAAGAAATAACAGGAAGAAAAGGCCGAAGAGGAAGAGAAGCCCAAAAATATTCAAGCAGGAAGCTAATAGACATACCTGTGTTCACCTCAGAGGGCGTGAAGCTAAAACTGCTACGAACAAATCACAAAATACAGTTTCTTGTTTTGTTAATATCTGCAATCTCTTGAAGCTAACAGTAATACTAACCCTAAGAGTGACGGGGTTTGGATTTTTTCTTAGCCCCCCCCCCCTCCTGTGACGTTAACGGGCTACATGAACCCGCCCCGTCCTCGGGCCTCCAGGCTCCTCCTTCAAAAAGGTCAGACAGCTACGAGCACAGGTGACGTTACACACCTGGCTTCACAAGGCAGCGTCCAGTCCTCGTTCTCACAACGCGGCGAAGAGACGAGCTGCTTCCAGTCCAACTATGGCAATATATATTTATTTATATATTTATATAGCCGTTCCGACTCGCACGTCCTGCTTTCCTTCCTTCATTCAGCCACTAAACTACAGAGAGCCTTCCTCCTCCTCTTCCTCCACAGCAATGAAAATGAATGAGAGATCAGAAAGTTCAGTCTGTTTTGACCCCAGGTGCTTCACCTGACCCCCCCTGAACCCGATCACCACGCCGTCCTCGCTCTCTCAGGACACCTTCAGTCTGAGGCGGCGGAGACGCTAAAAACAGGCGCTCCGACCGAACCGAGCAGACGTCCAGGAGGTCAGCTTGCTTTTTTTTTTTTTCAGATGAGAGAGGAGTGGTGGAGATGTGGCGTCGGTCCAAAACCAGGGGGGGCAGTGGTGGTGAGGGGGGGTTATGTTCCTCAATGTTCAGATTTCCACGGGTTGAAAGAAACCCGGTGGCAGCGCGGTGCGTGTCACCACGGATGAAGAGATCCCGCGCCCTCCGGTCCAGGAAGGGCGTCACCCCTCCTCGACAGCCGAGGGGGGTGGGGGTGGTGTTTCAGCCTCGTCGGGGGGTCGTGTTGCCTCCCCAGCCTCCACCGTTTCTCACCGGTTTAATTTCCCATTTTAATTGGAGCTCGTCTTCGTCAAACTTCTGTTTTTTTCCTCCCGTTTCTCCTGGTGGTGGTTTAGTTGACGTCCGGACACAAAGCGCCGCCTCGGCCTGCCGTTCAGTGGGGCGGGTTCATGGCGCCGTGACCTCGCTGCTGCTTCTGTTTCTGCTGCAGGAGGAGCTGCTCCAACGCCGACGGGCCTGGCTGCATCATGGAGCTCGACCAGATCGACTGCAGAGGACGAAAAAAAACAAAAAGAAAAAAAAGATGTTGACAGAAAATCTCAAAGACAAATTTCAAACAATCATAATCACCAAAACCTTTGAAACTGGAAATCAGGCTCAGAGTGCAAAGAGACCAAAAACACGGCTCAAACATCTGGAACATCAAAACCAAAACAAGTAAATAAAGTTTTACAAAAAAAGGGTCTAAAACTGTGGGAACTGTTGAACTGAAGCAGTCTGCAGACCTTGAGGCTGTCGAGCAGCACAGTGGAGGACGACTCCTCCATCGGAGACTCCTGATTGGTCCAGGAGCTGCCAGTCGGACCCGCCTGGTGCCAGCTGGTGTCGGAGGCCGCAGAGGAGGCTGCAGCCGGCAGGTAGTCCAGCCCGAACCCGCTGACGGCGCCTAAAGAACAGAAACCGTCATCATGTCAGCGTCTGGAGGCAAAGCTCAGAGGCCTGAAGCTTCAGGGCTTTTTCTCCCTCTAACGGCTCCTTTTTACTCGCTCGTCTCAGTTTAAAACTGCTGTTTTTTCCTGAACGAGTTGGCGACTCAGAAAAGCCGTTTGCATGTCAGTTGTGCTGCACGTCTGTCAGTTTTTGAATGAAACACAATTTTGTGAAATCTGAAGTTGTAATATGAATTTTTGGTCTTTATGTTCTCGACTTCAGCACAACCATTAAAGCCCCGATTCATCTCCATCATGATACCTGAGTGCCGACTCACGATGCGACGAGATTTTCTATCACATCAGTCGTCATTAAAACAGATCAGGAGACAAACATCAGAAGCATCATGTAGTTTTCATGATGAAACATTTGAAGGATCTTGTTGCCTGCTGACAGCAGCTCTGGGTTTTATTAGACTCAGAGTCGTCAGGCTGTAAAATGAATAGAAAAGCCTCCTCCCGTAAAGAGGAGAGCAGAAACTCCAGACTGCCTTAGAAAAATGTTCTTGTTTTCAAAATAAGACAATCCGGGTGAAGAGAGATTTCACAGAATTCTGTCAAAACTAAAGAACTTCAATGAATCATATGACATGAAACATTTTCATATTAATGGAGATTATCGAAAGGCAGCGCCACCTGTCGCTCTGCCTGCAGACGCAGCATGTGTGAACAACAACAGTGATGGAGACGCACCGTCCCGGTGTAACACACAGGCCCCCCCCACCCCCCACCCCCACCCCCCCACAGTGAACACCACCCGTCTCACCGGTCTTGTCGGCCTTCCAGCGGTCCACCACCCTGCGGTCGCGGCTGTCCGGAGTCCCGATGGGCCCAAAGTTGGAGAAGGGCATGGCTCCGTGGTTGTGTGTGGGTGGGGAGGAGGGCAGGCTGCTGGGGTTGGAGGAGTGAGGGGATTGGCTGGCCGGGGTGGAGTGGTCTGCCAATCAGAACACAGCTTACATCAGAGCCATGTTTCAGTAAACGGTACTGAGTATAAATATCTTTGTTACAGGTGTGACGTACCTGAGCTGGCAGGGAGGGAGGGCGACCAGGGAGTCCCTTCAAACAGGGAGTAGAGGGACGGCTCCTGGTGCATCATGGGAGCGTCGGGCTTGGAGCTGGGCGGCAGATTCTTGCCGTAAGCCTGACTGAAGATGCTGTTCTGGTTGTACTCCTGAACACAGGACACAGGATGACATCACAGCTGTGATCGATCAGGGATCAAACCAGGAAACTATGAAACCCGTCAGATGAGTCATTATGACATCACACGCGACAGGAACAGGAACCCGACAGAAATGTGTCTACAGTCAAGGTCATGACAACAAACTCTTCAAACATCTTTGAGTCTTTGATTTTTGACAGAAAATTTACTTCATCATCAATATTATGATCTGAAATTACAGAAAAAACAAAAAGTGATGTGACTCTGTACACAAGAATCTCTCTGAATCCATAAACCGATGATTTTATTTAAAACTCACTGCTCAACGTCGAACCGAATCCTTACAATTCTGATTTGATCAGTTATGTTTGTGAATTAGAGCTGGAATCAATGAGGGTTTTTTTATCTTTTTTTCTGAAAGCTTGAACTTCAGTCATCAGCGAAACCAAATCACTGAACACATGAAAGTAAAATCTCAGTTCAGAATCTGAATCATGTCACAGATTTCGATTCTGATTTTCTGAACATGAATAAATAACCACTCTCTGCCATCTGGTGGTCAAACAATGTAACTGCAGTTACAAAATATTTAATGTTACCCTGCAAAATATTTCTGTTTGTACCTTGAAAGACCAACTAACGGCAGCAGCGCCTGCAGGACTTCGTACTGGATGTGGTTCAGTTCTGAGCAGAATCCAGAACCACACAGACTAGAACCACATTACACTGATCGCTTTTAAAACCACAGATGTTCTGATCCAGTCTTGGGTTAGTCTCAGCGAGAAGACAATCTGAGGAGAACATGACTGTGGAGACAAACTGACCTGCATGGGGAAGCCGGACATGGGCAGCAGAGAAGAGGACTGGCTGACGACCTCGGGGCCGCTCTCCATCCTGCTCTGGTTTGGCAGCTGCTGAGTCAAAGGACAGACGAGATGACGACCGACACAAAGCTGCTGTGTGACATCACACACGTCCACCATGTTTTTCACAAACATGCAGCAGAGCTGATTGATCAGTTTTGTAGTTTTTTGTGCCGTACAGGTTCAGGTCTGTGGCTGTTTGTGTGTGAACATATCTTCAGATTTGTGGAGCTTCACTCAGCACCGCAGACTTAAAGCCGTTTCCCACTGATGTGAAAATGCGGTGCTGCACGGAAAATCTGCATGCATCTTTCCACATGTTAACATTTCACACCAGATCTGGTGTGAATTTTTCAGCATGCAGGTTCCATCTTTGTTCCTGAGGTTTCTGCACTGCCTCTTTACTTCAGCAGCTTGGCATGTAAAGGGATGTATGTAAATATGTTTCACATAATTACCACTGAGCTCAAGTCAATCAGCTGTCGATTATTATTGAAGCCGACGGCATTTTTTCACATAACATAGAATAAAATCAGGTGAGCTCACTTTTGTTTACAAATGAGGCCCAATAAGTTCCCTATGAATCCCAGATCTGATGCTCATGTTAGCTGCTGTGGCTAACGTTAGCTTCTTTCTGTACAAACGAGTAACGTTTGCGACTAAACATCAGTTACATTTTCAGCTTCATGTTCGTTCGTTTCATGATGAGACATCAGCTGAAACACGGAAACAACAACCAGGTCAAACTTTCTTTTTTAAACAACAACTAACATCACAACATGTGAGGAGAGGAGAGGCTGTGGGGGAGGGGGCTGTTGGTGTGGGGGGGTCAGAGCCCGGCCGATGGTTCATTACAGGTGAAGAATGGTGACGTCTGTGCTGTCTGATAAGCACTGAGAACTTTGTTTAAAGGCCATAATGCAGAAAAGGTGGTTGGAGTGTTTTTACAGTCGTTTCCAGTGAGGTTTGTGGTTTCAGTGTGTTAAACTACAGAGAAACATGTTTCATAAACACACTTATCGGTTATTTTTTGTATCAGAAACTTTTCACCACCTATCCTAAATCCATCATCGGCCGGGCTCTGGGGGAGGAAGGGGTTGGATGCAGAAGAGAGGGCTACATACAAATATGTTTGGTCCAGGAGCAGAGCTAAGAGGGCCGGCCAAGGCCTGGAAGAAATCAGGAGGCTTAGTAAAGACGAGCTCCTCCTCCTCCTCAAAATCTGCTAGAGTTTTTAACAGGTCAGGAGGTAGAAGAGGCGAGCTCTTGTTGTCCTAGTGAGAGATGAAGCAAGAAGAGGGAGACCAAGAGGAAGAAAAAGGAAACAAGAAGAAGAAGAAGAAGAAGAAGAAGAAGAAGAAGAAGGTGAGGAAGCAGAGTAAGTGAAAGATGACCAGAAGCAGATAAAAGAGAAGCAGAAAAAGGAAGAGAAAAAGAAAGAAGGCGAGCCGGTAAGACAGAGGTGGAACAAAGGAAAGTTGAACTAAGAGCTACAGAAGCTTTTCAGCTGAACGCAGGACAGAAAAGAGCCTGAACGAGTCATTCTGTGTTTGGAGTCTGAAAAATCTCTGACAGTAAAAACTGTGATCATCACTCCGTCTGCTTCAGGTGGAGCAGAGCCACAGAGCTGCACATCAGCCGAAGTTCAATCAAAATTACAGCTGTGTTTTTCCTCATGGACTCACATCTAAAACACATTTTCTGATCACTGACGTACAATGAATTTAAATTCAAATTTTCGGGTCAAACTTGAGACAGTGAATGTCAGATATGAAAGTTAAAGCTCCAGACGGAGTTTCCTTCACATGGATTCAGCTCTGCCACTTTATCAATTCAACAAAACTGAAAGCATGTTGTTCAATCAGACGCTCTTTTTCTGTCCATTTCAATACAAAACACCAGCTCGTCAATTCAAACGAACAGCTGGTTCTTTGAGTAATCAGATGGTGATAACTTTGGATGAAGCTTTCTTTAAAAACTTTCAGGTCACCAAGTTCAGCAAAGTTCTGTTTGCTTTAAAAGAACCTGCTGCAAGAACCCTCCAATCAGCAAACAGCGACTCAGGACAGATCTGAGCCTGAGAGAAACAGAAGCACAGAGCCAGAAAAGCAGCAGGACAGGACCGACTCCTCCTCCTTCACCGACACCTGAGAGCTGCTCACCTCAAACGGGGGGCCCCGGGGCCCAGCGGAGGGGTCCTGATCAGGACAGATCCCACCCGGCGGAGGTCTCTTCATCCTGTCTGCCATCACAGCCAGGCCGTCGCCTATCCTGTACGACGGCTCCCAGTAGAAGTCCTGCATCTTCACGTTGGGGTATTTGATCTTCTTGTCGATGCTGGAGAGGGGGGGCTGGGCGGGCGGCTGCAGCTGGTGCTCGTACAGTTTGAGAGGATCCTGAGCCGCCATGTAGAAGGTCTGCTGCTGCTGCTGCTGAGGCTGCTGAGGCTGCTTCATGGTCATCTGCATGGGAGAAATCTTCTGCAGAGCAGCCTGAGCCTGGTTCCACATCTGAGCCGGCTGATCCTGGACCTGCATGTACTGCAGAGACCAGACACACAGCTGGAGTCAACATCCTTCCCCAACCTGACACTCACCTCATAAACCTCAGTGCCTTTAACACCAGGACGGCCAGCACTGTGGCGCCCCCTCAGGACACCACAACGGTCCGTCAGACTGACGTGTAAATTCTTTGTCTGAGCTCAGAAGCAAAACCAATAACACTTTTTTTATGTGGTTATAAGAAATTACAGTAAACGAAACATCACGGAGCCTAAAGCAGAACGGGAAACCTTTTCAATGTCTCGTCAATTCAGTTTAGTTTGTCTTCTTTTTTCAAATGGTGCACATGAACTTTTCACTGCTGTTCACACGTCCTGCTGACATGGACAGTTGGCAAAAATAAACTCTACAATGATAAATAAAGTGTAACTGTTAATCTACTGTATTTTTGGCCTCATAATGTATAAAAATTAATTTAAAAAATGTGTATAAAATAAAAACGCTGCAAAATAACAGAGAAACATCGACATGATGAGATGTAACTGGACTGGTTCACACACACACACGCACACACACACACACACACCGCTGCCCTCTGTTTTACTTTCGGACCTTCAGGCTTCAGAAAACACACAGAACACAAATGTAGGAAATGTTGAGGGGCGAGAGGCTTGGAGTTTTTACTTTAACAGTTATTTGGATGATAAAAACCCAAAACCTCTGCCGGACCGTCTTGGTGGTTCTAGTGTTAGAGCCTGAAACGGGCCGACCCGGTCCTCAGACTGAGCCGGGTCTCTGGGTCGAGGAGCAGTGACATGGAAAGGTTCCTGACCTGCTGCAGCCCCGGGTGGTGAGGCGGACTCTTCCCCATCCCGACCTGCTGGACCGGTTTGGTGGGAGACTGCTGCTGCTGGCTCATCGCCTGCACCTGCAGCTGGACCGACTGCTGCAAGGCCTGCTGGGAGGGCGGCTGGGTCTGGGGCTGCTGACCCTGGGACGGGCCCTGGTTCATGGGTCCCGGTCCCTGGCCCGAGGATGCCGGCCCCTGACCCGGACCAGGACCAGAGGGCCTCTGCTGACTGTAGGGAATGTGGGACTGTTTGCCGGCCTGGGTGCCGGCCTGCGTGTGGACGCCCGGCTGAAGGAACGGTCCGGGGACGGACACTCCCGTGGAGAAGGTGAAGCCTGGATTCACCTGAAGCCCTGGGAACGCCACCGGGGGAGGGATCACATACGCTGAGGGGGCGAAGCCTGGACAGGAAGCGAGCAGCAGTCAGACAAGAAACACAAGCGTTTTCAGTCACAAAACAACCCTGATAGAAACTCAGTGCACATCTGGATCAGCGGTGGACTGAACGTTTACCAGGTCTGCTGGGCAGAGGGGGGAAGGCTCCGGGATGATGGATGGGGATGAACTGGGAGGAGCAGGTGGTTTGAGTCTGACTGACAGGAGTCTTCTTCGCCTCAGACACCGGAGTCTTCCTCAGCTCAGTCTGCGCCTTCACCTTAACGACAGAACACACGTTTGACCTCGTCAGCGGCTGTTTCAGCAGATTAAAAGCAGTTCTGGTATAAAGTTACTGCAGAATAAGATCAAATGTTTGCACCTGTTTTCCAGCATCAGTACTTTTCTCATGAGCAGCTTTTTTCAGTTCACTCTTCCTCTTCCCGTCCCTCTTCAGCTCTCCTTTCCCAGCAGCCCCGTTGCCTTTGGTGAAGTCTCGGCGCTCCTTGCCGCTGTCTTTCAGATGATGGTTTCGTGTCGGCTCACGGCTCTGCTCTCGCGGTTTGATGTTTTCCTTGAAGGTGACGACGGGTCGGTCGCTGCCATCGGGCCACGAGCTCTGCGTCTTCCCGGCTGACAGCACCGACTTCAGGCCGGAGTTTCCGCTGTCGTTGGGCGTCTGCTCGCCGTTGGACGACTCCTGCAGCACCGGCGCTTCCTTTTCCTGTGGCTCCTCGATGGCCTGCTCTGGAATGTCGGTGATGAAGACGAGGAGGCCGTCCTCACTCACTCTGCACTGGATCAGCCTGCAGAGAGGAGACAGAGGTAATGTGGTGATGTCCTGTTCTGACCTCTGACCCTTCACCTCTGAAGAAACCAACTCAGGCCTTCTGGGTGGAAAACGAGGCCTCGAGGCAAAATTTAACTGAAAATCTGATCTGCAGCTGCACAAAGTGAGGCTGACAGACGCAGTGAAGGAGCACATGAAGACTCACCCTGGCTGGTTGTCGGCCACCCATTTACCCAGACTGATGAGTCTCTGGTGTCGAGTGTGGACCGGCAGGCTGTCCCTGTCCACCAGGATGCCCTGATGACCTTTGGTGAAGTCCAGGGACCTGAAACACCAACACACAACATGAAAACATGGAAACACTCCGACTGACTCGGCAGCTTACAACTGAACATCGTCGGCCTGCTGAGTGCAGGGGTGCAGTACCTCAGAGCGGGTCGCAGCGCCAAGAATCCCTGCAGCTCAAACTCCTCGGGCAGCGGCAGCACTGAAAGAACATAAACACACCTTCAGCTACCACAGCCTGAGAACATGTGACACACAAGCCACCACTTCAGACACAGACAGGCAGGACTCAGATCACTGAACCAAAAGAACCAGCAGATGTCCCACCTGAGGAGCACGACACATTGTCCTCTTTGGGCTGAAAGCTGTTGAGGATGGAGACCAGCCAGGGCCAGACACTGAGAGACAGGAAGAGCAGTTAGACATCAGGTTCAGAGCCAATCAAACAGACCTTCACTGAGCAGACACTGACCACTCGCCTCTGATTTAAAGACAAAAGCACAGAAGACTTACTACTGCCTCTTGTCCACAGCAGCTTCATGGAAGACGCTGGGTCTCAGTCTGAGCCAGTCCAGAGAAACTTTGATGGCCGGCAGAGGACACTCCCCCATGATCTCCTCCCCTCGGTTCTTGTTGAGCAAAGCCCGGCTGCACATGACCCCCAGGAAGGACACTGAGGAGACGAGAGGTCAAACACAGATCAACCAACCAGCAGCCAGCTTCATGTCAGCTCCCAAACCCTGCAGGAGCTACACCCGAGACTGTTCAGGAGCTACACCCGAGACTGTTCAGGAGCTGCATCTGAGACTGTTCAGTGAATGACGTGTGATGAACACATCAACATCTGTCTGGTCACAAATCCTTGTCTGAGGAAGTAATCGTTTGTCAGCAGTAATCCAGATTAGAGCGTCAGTAACTGAGTATTCAAGTTGCTGTTTGTTTCACATCCTTCAGCCTGTTTGTGTGAACAGAAAAGATGCAGCAACTTTTGTTTTGGCACAAATTCTGACTCCGAGGAGACGAGAATGATCTGACAGAGGTTTACTGCACTGTGTGTGTGTGTGTGTGCGTGTGCGTGTGCGTGTGTCTTACTGAAGAGTCCCAGCAGCTGGAACCAGCTGATCTGCTGCTCGCTGCTGTAGCTCTGCTCGCTGCCGTCGGCTGTCAGGTCTCTGAGGTGGTGCAGCTCAAACAGGTTGATGACAGTGATGTGGACCAGCTGCTGGGAGCTGAAGGCTTTCTGCAGGATCAGCCTCTGCACACACAACACACGAACAAGGTCATCAGATATTCACTAACATTTATATCACACCGCCAGCAGCAAGAGACGCGCAGAGCTGACAAATCTCACTGCTGTGGAAGCTGTTGTTTCGTTTTACCTGAAACTGCTCCTCCAGTTTCTCCCTCAAAGCGTCCAGTTTGTCCAGACTCTTACTCAGATAGACGTGACCGTGAAACTTGATGAAGGCCCTGATGAAATCTGACACACTCCACTTGGTTTTCACCTCATCACGGCTGCAGAAACACAAAAGGACGATGGAGAAGTTTATACAGAAGAAAAACATCTGAGTCACAGAAGTTTCTGCAGGTTGCACATGAACCGAAAACTCCAACAGTTTGTGAATTCTGTTTCCTGTCTGTGACGTCACCTCTCCAGAGCCTTGGACAGGGCCTTCTGCAGGTTGGTGGAGGCTGCTGGGAAGGGGAACTTGACTGCGATGCTGCGGCAGTAGTAGAAGATGGTGGTGAGGTGGTCTCCTTTAGAGGAAGCCAGGATGGCCAGCTGGTTGTATGGTTGACCTGCAGGAGACACAGAGGAGCAACACACCTCAAACACACGGAAAAACTACAAACATGGCTCCTGACAGCTGTCGTTACTGCTTTAATAGTTCAAATCTTTTTTTAATTTTTAAATCTTTCTGACATCACTCCTTCTCGTGTGATATTGCTTAAGAACATATGACACAAAAAACTCTCACTCTGGTTCCTTCTCAGCCTGACCCACAAACACTGTGACAGCCTCTAGCCTAGCTTAGCCTAGCTTAGCCTAGCTTAGCCTAGCTTAGCACAGAGAACGGTTCCAATGCAGCCTGTAGAACTCACCGTTTGACGGGACCAGCTGAGCTGCGTGTCGGTAGTAAGACTCCGCCTGGCTGGTCTGGTTACGGTATCGTGCTGAAAGACAGAAACATGGAGAAAATAAGGTCGGGACGCTTCTCTTCCCTCCATGGTTGGTCTGACATCATTTGGACGTGCAGGGTTTCTCACCTATGTCTCCGAGGTGGACGAGGCAGTGCTGGCAGATGTAGGAGCAGGAGCTGGGCTGCGGGGTGACGATGGCGCTGGTGCTGCTCTGTTTATTGCTGATGATGCCGAGCTGAGACGACTTGACGCGACACGGCAGGTCCACGTTGAACACGGTGCACAGCTCCTGCAGTAACTGCAGACAACAGAAGAAAAGCTCAGTGTGTTACACTGTTTCAGGGAATGATATTAATCACCAATCAAGACTGATTTATGGCTTTAACGGATGTAAACAGATTGTGTGCGGAGCATCGTGAGCTGTCAGGTGTCAAACAAGACGTTACTGTCTGGTTGTTTCATCTCACAGTTTCTGAATTGATACACAAGAAAATCTGTGTGAACTGTGATTTATTTTACATGAACTGAGAGAAAGAATTTCTATCAGTCGACAGTTCTGACTGAGAAACAAGAGAAACATGTGGTTTTAAAGACATGTAAATCAATAAGTGGATGTTTTTTACATGTTGACTTTGCTGTTCAGTGTGATAAACAGTGCTGACATGTTCATTCAAGAAGTGCAAAGTTTCTTTATTTTTCCTTTTACCATTAAAACAGAGAGATAATTGATGATATTAACATTACATTAAATTAAACAAAGTTATACTTTTCTGATTCTGATTCCAAATATATTTTGACTTGTAAAATAAACAAAAATCACAACTAAGATTCAGAAAGGATTTTATTCACCACAACCAGAATTGATCCAGTGTGAACAAAACCAAGCCGTCGTCTGACCTGAACCTGCCTGCATCTCACCTGTGTGTAGAAGCCACTGGCTGCCTCCAGGAACAGGGACAGGTTGGCCTGGACTTCGCTGCGGTTGGGGTTGGCTCGGTTCTTGGCCTGGCTCTGCAGCGTGGTGATCTGGTTCTTAAACGCATGATTCCACCTGCACACAGACATGAAATCACCACTGAGACCCGTCCAAAGCTAACCACAAACACTTCTGATCAAAGTGGCTTTAGTTCCTCTGACAGCCATGTGTGTGCTGAGATGTGGGCGGAGCAGCTTACAGGTCTTGCTCCACCTTCTTGTCCAGGGCGTATTCCAGGTCAGTCACCAGCATCTTCTGGTAAAGGTCCTGCAGGGCCTGCCGAGACGTCCACACCTCTGCCGCCCCCAGCTTCGAGTCTAACACACACACAGGAAACAGACGAACAGCAGCAGGAGGTGTGTGTGTGTGTGTGGTGAGCAGCAGGATGGAGATATCAGACCTCAGAGCTGGTTGACCAGCTTACAGCAGTAAATGTCAGAAACCGCACAGCTGAAAACTGGCATCAAATGTCGGGTCAGTATCACAATCCTGCCCACTTATTACTGGATCATTAAGTTCACGCCTCAAATCATTTGATGCCAGTTTTAGACAAAGTTCTTGTACAGCTGATTCTGTTTGAAAATACATGAGGGGCTGTTAGTGCTTAATAAGTATTTGTACAGTTAAAGTAATCACAAAGTGCTTCACTATGAGAGGTATTTAAAAAAGTATTACTGCCAATACTGAAACTCCAGTTGCACATAATAATAATAAAGCTGATATTTACAGTTTATTTGAAGCAGCTACAACTGATTTTAATAATAACAATGTGTAACAATATTTCAATAAAGAGAAAAGCATCAACAGTTAAGGATTATTTTTATACATTAGTTCACCTACCAATTATATGTTAGTAAAAGTTTAACTCATTAATTATTTATCCTAAAAAATGTCTGAAAATGACACACAGCCATCACAACCCACCAGCCCTTTAAACCAAAAATCGCAGTTGCTTAAAGTCTAAAGATCAGCAAACCAAAATTTACAATGATGTAAAGTTTCTGACACCGGTGATGCTCCAAGCAGCACTCGAATAACTGGTTATTGCAAACAGACAGCTTTAATAACGGCTTGTTTCAGGTGCAGCAGCAACAGCAACCATGACTATTGTGCTCTTATGAAACACACAAACTAGATACAAGCAATTCACTGCCTCAATTCATCCAAAGTCATTTGATTATAATCTGAGTTTTCAAGACAATTTATTCAACAAGGATAAAGCTGCGACTGAAGACACGAGTCTGAAATTTAAAGAACATTTAGGAAGTTTGAGGACGGCAATCAAAGAAGCAGCTGCCGTGATGGTGTGAAACACGGTTTTCTTTCTGATAACAATGAAGATTCATTGAATCAGTATCAGGTGTGTGAGACAGGCCTCCAGAAAGAGGCTCACATCAAAGCACAAACCATCACAGACGCTCAGGCCTGCAGGCTGCATGTAGTTTCCTCTACCAGACACTCTGGCTGCTTTCCAGCCAGCACTGAAGCCGCAGCTCTGTTCCAAACATCAAACCGGGTGGTAAAAATAAGTAAAGTGGGAGCTGAATTTTAATAGAGCCACACAGCGTGGTCTGTGGGAAAACAAATCAATCCTCTGGTCTGATGAGAAAGCTTCTCTGCAGCAGGAGGAACCACCATGCAAACATCATGGATCATAGCTGCAAATACCAACACAGTTCACACTTCATCAGCAGCCTCAATTAAACAGGCAGAAAAACAGTCAAACTAATCATTTGTTTAACACTTTTCCAAGAAACCATCAGAATATATAATCAGTAATGAGGATAAAATGACTAAGTGGGACTAGAACGGCTAGGACAGTCTGCTAAGTTCATCACTTTACTGTCACGCAAACTTTAAAAGCAGAAAAAGACAAACTTGAGACAAATCACAATATAATGATTCCAAATGTAACAGGATATCTGGTCTCATTCCAAGAAGTCGATGTATCACCCAGCTCTGACAAGCAGCAGCACAAACACAAAAAACATGTTCAAGTATCACAACAAAGCCAGAGGTCAGATATTCACCATGACATAACAGAAACACCTACATGTTCCCAGGCAGCTGGTGTTGATGGAGAAACATCTCAAATCAACTGTGAACTGAATAACAGCAGAATAAAGTCAGAAAAGTCTCCTGCTCAAAGCTGAACTTCTACCCTGTTTTTCTACCATCAGCACCACAGGTCCTTCTGTCAGACACCATGTGCTTTCATGTTCATAGTAAATTGTTTTGAGAATAGAGCGTCTTGTGTTGTATCATTCCATCTCCTGATAGTAGGTGAAGCTGTCATTTCTGTCTGCGTGCAGCCGGTTCGGCGCCCACATGGATATCTGACTAACAGGGTTCATGTGTGAACAGCTGACTCAGTGTGTGTGGCCAATGTTCAAATACAGTTTGTTTTCATTGTTATCCTACCAACTGATATTAAAATTTGATCCCACTGAAAAAAAAAGCAGAAGACAATCTGAAATAATTTCTCTATACCACTGATATGAAACTCTGAACGAATCTGCTTCTCTCTCAACAATGACAAAGTACCTGTTCTTATTAAAGATAGAAACAAAAGTCTCCCTGTTTTTAGTGTTTTCATTACTAAATGAATGCACTTTTAATTTACCCACGAGCTCATCGTGTTTAATACCAGCAAACACCATCAGGTAACAAGTCCAAGCCTTCTGATTCAACATTTGGGGCAATTAGTAAAAATCAGCTGGTGTTTAATGAACATCTCCACTCAGGCCTGGTGAGGATTACTGCTGGGAAGCCAAGACACCAAGTTTCCCTGCATGTCAACAACACAGCAGCCTGGTTTGATAGCAGACATGAACCCCCGCAGTGTGCACATACAGAGTGGACAGGTGAGTTTACTGAGCAAAAGGTTTCAGGTGATGGTGCAAACCTACCTGTCATGTCAGCCTTCAGGGCCTCTGCCTGTCTGCTCGGATGTAAACAGAGAGAGAGAGGTAAGACAGGTGTATGAGAGACAGAGAAACACACCAACATGACAACATGACAGCACTTCACTTCACACATCTTCATACGGTTGGTAACACACAGCACTTCCTTATGAAAAACACGCCAGGTAGCTAACAGCTAACGACAGAGGCAGAAACGTGACAATGATGCTAATATCACTTACGTCTCCATCGGCTGAGACTTCATTCAAATATTTAACAGCACATATCAAATGTCGACAGAAGGACAAACTAGTGATATCTGGCTCGAACTATTCCCTTGTTTAAAGTACGATGAAATCTATTCAAACAACAAACCCTGGTTACGAGCCGTCAGCTAATTTAGCTAACATGCAACATTTACCGCCCACTGTTAGCGCAAATTCACTTCTTTATCTGAATCACAGTCTCAGTTAGACACGTAAAATACACTGTGACTACAAATTAAATGTGAAAGAGGCTGCTGTAAATTAACGGTGACCTAAGACACATTTAATATCGATCAGTATCAGTTCGCTAATGCTAACCTGACATAAGCAGAAAAACGTTAGCAAGCTACAACTAACTAGCAATAACACGGAGTAACATGTCTCTCTGTGGCGGAGAACACAAATTCAGCTCTACATTCACATCAACGGTGAACAACAAACATGAGGTCTACTTACAACTACACTAATCGTACCAAACTGTCCATATATTTGACTAAATTGGCTTGAGGAGACGACAGGCTGTAGCATCGATTGTTTGTTGATATGTGAAGCCTGCTAGCGCCATCATTAGCTTAGGGGGTGGAACCCAAACCAGCTAGCGTTAGCGTTAGCAGTCGAACAAAACATTTCACTTGTTGGATTAAAACGATCGTTTCTGGAAACATCTGTGCCTCTGGGTGAGAGTACGGATGATACCGCGCCGATCTTACCGTAGATATTGGGCGCAGAGGTTCATCCTGCCGGATCGCCAGTCTTTCAGACGAGGACTGGTCCAGAAGCTAACGCTTCTCCCGGCGCCATATTGTTCCTGTCTGACCCACAGAGGGCCTGACTGACAGGCGGGGGGGGCTGCGTGCGGGGGGAGAGCGTGTCTGCCGGCAGGAAAAACAACAACAACAACAACAACTAAAGGTGTTTATTAGAAATATTAGAGGTGACAGTGACAGGTGAGACAGACAAAATATACTTCTTGACTTTGCAGGTTTATATTCTATAATCACTGTCTCTAGTGTTGTAAAGTAACTAGGTACATTTACTCAATTACAGTTTTAAGAGTACTTGAACTTTACTTCAGTAGGCCTATTCTCTCTTTCTTTTGCTTTCTACTTCCGGCTCACTACATTTCAGACTTAAATAACACTCTTTTTACTTCACAACATTTATTTCCAGTCACTTGTTTCTTTGAAGTTACAGATTACGTTACTGGGACCATCGGGACAGGAAGTTTGGTGAAAACACCAGAGAGAACTTTGCTCTGCTCTGCAAAGGGGCAGCAGTCAGCAGGTCTGAAGCCCAGAACAGAGGGGACGAGGCGGGTCTCCTCCCTCAGCCCCTCAGGTCCTGGACCAGCGACGTTCAGAGGACTTCACACAGTTTAAACAGGTCAGTTATCATTCACACACCCTGTCATCATGATGCCAACCGCACTGCAAACATCGTGTCATGCTGGTTGTTTTTCTTAATTTCTTAATTTCATTTTCATTTCACCGCAAAAGAAAAACTGAAAATGAAATGAAATGTTCATGTTTACAAAATACACGACTGGTGTTTTGCATGAACTGGTTTTGGTAACTGGGTCATTTTCAATGAGCAGATGAGTTACTCTGCTTTTTACATTTAGACCTCAAACTGAGCTGAACGTTTTGCTCATTTTAATTTTCACAAAAGACAAAAGACTTCTGGTCCTCTGTGTTTATTGGCCGTTTGTGGTTGATTCATTTGTTGGATGTAATCAGAATACAAAGCAACAGGAGAAACAGTATTTGTAGTTTTAAGAGAAGAGTTGTGAGTAACAAACATGGATGAATAGCATGTGGTAAACACACTGGACACATATCTGGTCTCTCTGGCGCCCCCTACTGTGTTACAGATATCAGTGCACACTCACTCAGGACAAACAACATGATGAAATAAATCACTTGTTTGCTGTTTATAGTCACACTGTCCCAGTTCATTTTCTGTGGTTGTTTTTTTATTATTTTTATTTCCTGCTGTTCAGTGACGTCTGCACTGACAGAAGCAGTTATGATGTTTCCTGCAGCCAGGTGGCGCTGTGGAGCATCAAGCAGGAAGAAACAGAAGAGAAAGTATTTTATTACTGACAGAAGTGAAAGTGAAAACAGACTGAAAGCCTCCTGATTGTCCTGCACATCGACCCGTCTCCTCGTGTACCAGCAGGTTCAGCCAGAGTGTGATGGTCACAAAGCTTCTGCATCACTTCTTCTCATTTTCTGTCCAGTTGTTCCACAGATTTTGATGTAAAAGTCAAATATTTTACATAAGAATTGAAATTAAAATAAAGAGAAGTGGTAACTGTGGTCCTACTGTGGCTCCAAAGCTAAAAAAGAGGAGTTGTTTATCTGCAATAATTAAATTTATTTAACACTCTTTAATAGCAGAGATTACAAGGCGCCTCACAGCTCACATATGTGTTTGATGGATATATAAACACATAAAAACACACATGCAGATAAAATCATCCTTTAAAAAGTCTCACAGTTAAACTGATTCTGATTCTGTCCATCAGACTTTGTGGTAAAGTTGTTTGCTGACTGAAGTTTTCTTCCAGCAGAAGCTCCGTTACATGAAGTTTCAGATGTGGAGCAGCTGGTGGCTTCCTGCCCTGTGAGGACCTCAGACGGTGGAGGTTTAGGAGGACACCATCACCCTGAGATGTTCTGTGGCCATGAAGAGCCTCAAAGGTCAAACTTGGTACCAGGAGCTTTTATCAGCAGCCTGACTGCAGTTTGACGTCCGATCGAAGTCAGAAGAACATCTCAGGAGAAGCAGCAGGAGCTTTGGTTTCATGTGGGACATTAAAACTGTTTCCACTTCAGTGCATCAGCTGTAATAATCCAGCATAACACCATAAAAGATGACTTGCAGTTTGAGTTCTTTTCATTTTCATAATTTAAGCACATTTTGATGATAGTTCAGGTTCTTCTGCTGATGTTTGAATGCACAATGTTTATTTGTGACAGTGTATTTTTTGGACTGTGGTTAAAAAAAATTTTTTATTAAGAATGTAAATGTTCCTTCAGTCCAGCAGATTGTGTTTAATCTCCATAACTCAGATTAGCACCTAATTCAATTTTAAAGAACCAGCAGAGTTAAAGTCAAAAGCAGTCCTGGTTTAAACTCCATCACCTCAATAATCGATGTAGAATCAATGATCCTGTTTCATGTATCGATCCGCATGAAGGGTTTGGTAATCATGTCGTTGTATTGATACATGAATCAGGATATGAGAGTCCTGATTGATTCTCCAGTCTTACAAACCGATCACTGCTCTGGCTGTGATCATCAGTGAGTGTCTCTTTAACAGGCTGACGCTGCTTCCTGCCGCAGACACACCGACCTCGCCTCCCTCTCTGCGGCGGCTGCCTGCCACAAACAACCCACAAACCGGGAGCACAGAACCCCACAGGACCGGGACCGGACCGGACCGGGAGACCGACAGGAACCATGACAGAAACCACCAAAACCCACGTCATCCTGCTGTCCTGCGGCAGCTTCAACCCCATCACCAAGGGACACATCCATATGTTCGGTGAGCATCTGCGCCGACAGGGCGGGGGGGCTGTGTGTGTGTGTCCGTGTGTGTGAGACTGTGTGTTATTAGATGATAAAGATCTCTTAAAACCTCCACAATGACGTTTATATCTGAGCTAAAAATCAGGGGGTTCTGGATCAGGTTCGGTGAGTGGGGCCGGGTCGCTGTCCGGCGGGGGGGGGGTGCTGAAATGGGCGACGGCTGCACATCTGGCACAATCTGTAAATAAGACAAACAAACACGGTGATCACACGGTGGGACCGTCACGAGAGCCGGTTCTTCGGACTCTGAAGCCGTCTGAAGCCGTTTCAGGCGGAACCGATCCGCGGCGAGGCTCCGCAGGCCTCGCGCGGCGTGTGGCGCAGCCCAGAAATGAAGCTCCTGCTGGCGGATCCTCCAGAGACTCGGCCCGCTCAGACACGAACACCATCCACACACAGGGACCGGAGGGCGGGCCGGCCGCGGCCGTGCGGAGGCAGCGGCCGGTGCCTTGCTCAGCGGCGCTTCCCTGCGTCATGACAGGGGAGTGAACGGGCCCGAGAGACGAGCTGCGGCTGAAACAGCAGCGGATGAATAATTCAGAGCAGAAAATCAAGATTTCTGCCGCTGAATCACCGAATGAGCTTCACATGGAGCTGACAGGGTTTCATCCACCGTGACTGATGATCTACTGATGATCTACAGATGATCTACTGATGATCTGATCAGAATGTGTCTGAGACAGTCAGGAAAGGACCAGTTCACTGAGATCCATCAAACCCTTCAGCATCCTGACACGGGGCGCTGTGACTTCAGGCTTCACTGAGCTGAATATCGGACGTGATAAATGCTGTTTAACAGGTTATCTGCGCTGTTTGGACTTCTAAGGAGAAAACACCTTCAAAATATGAAACATAAAGAAAACATCGTAATAACATAGCAACCCTAATTCAAACTAAAACAGGCCTGATTAAAGAGGAGCACAAAACTTGTTTTTTAAGCTTTAATTGTAAAGAAACCCTTTGAAGTATTATGATGCATCAGTTTGTCCAATAATTGTCACCAAAATGAGATAAATTTTAAATTTACACCCTAATGGAAAACTTAAGGTCCTTTGTTAATGGAAGTCTGTCTGTCATGTTATTTTTTTGCATATTTAAGGGAGTTTTTACTTAAAATTATACTTTGAACAGTTATTATCATAATAAATAGAGATTAAAGGCAGAGAAAAGTGGAAACAACAGCTTCAAAATACCTTCTAAAGATAAAAGAATATATATAAACATGATGACAAAAGTTATCAGAAATGAGTAAGTTAATATTCCCTGGTTAAGATGATTTCATATCTAACTGCAGTCAGTGCTTTGCCCCCCACATCGCCCTCTAGTGGTGACTAATGTTGTCAAGACTCTTGATAAAAAGCTGGTTTCATCACGTTCACAGAACCGAACTCAGAGCAGCACACAGTGTTTTAAGACTCAACAGTCTGAACGATGGAAGAATGAAACAATCAGGAGACAAAACTGCAGTTCCTCAAACGGCCACTTGAGGCTGACTGCCAAAGCGACTCGATCCCCACAGAGCCCCTTTAGAAAATCATTGAATTTACAGCAGAAGTCAGCGTGTTTTCAGCCTGGAACAAACACGTTTGCATGAACATTTTGTCGCTCATGACGACTGAACGAGAGTCGACTTTCATTACCGTTCGCTTCACTTGAATTACAGGTTCATGTTGTGAAGAACTCAGGGAGGGGCTGCTTCAAGGAAACATATACTAACACAAGAAATAAAAACAGAGAGAAGACGGTGGAGGTAACAGTGTGCAGGAGGAGGGGTCATGTGACCATCATGTGCTGTCCAGCTGGACATGGTGACCTCTCATTGGTCAGACAGAGAAACACTTGAGGACGTCTTCACTCAGACTGGATCCAGCGAGGATTCTGGGTCGTTTCAGAGGCTGTGATGGAGGACTGAGCCGCGTTATGAACCACACCTGTGCAGATCTGAACGCAGGCCGCGTGCTGCGCTCACATGCTTTGATGTGGATGCTCGGTTTGATGGTGCAGCGGCGCAGCAGCCATGTTCCCATCATGACCTATTTTCACCAGCAGCTCCTCCATCTCTGTTACCTCCGCTGGGAGACGTCGCAGCACACAACCTTTCTTCTTTCTGAAGCTTCTCTCAGAGCTGAGGGGGAAGATGGAGGAGGGAAACACACAAACATCCACCCTGATTTTCACTGAGGAAAATCTGCATTCACCAAAGACACGAAGCAAAACCAACATCCTAAAATCAGACTGTAAAGCTGTGCTGAATCTTATTTTCATATTAAAGGATCATATGAGCAGCAACCAAAGTAATCAGATACTTTACTGCAGTGAAAATACTTGAACCACACTGCAGAAGCACCAGTTGTCAGAGTAGCAATGACAGCTGTGTTTTTATATGTGGATGATAAAACAAAGAGAGCAAAATCAGTTTTTGTTGAACACTGAGAGACGCTCGTTGGTTTCATGTGTCTGAGCAAAGCAGCAGGAGGTAGAAATACTCAAGTGGAGAACAAGTTACCCAAAATCATGTCTGAGTGCAGGACTCGAGTGATGTGGCTGTTGACTGTCCTCATCAGCAGCTCAGGTTGTTTTCATGTGTTTGTGTCTGTGTGTTCGCAGAGAAAGCCAGAGAGTATCTGCACAAAACAGGTCGCTTCATCGTGATCGGAGGAATCATCTCACCGGTGCACGACTCCTACGGAAAGCCTGTAAGTCATGACTGGGGGAGAATAATCCCCTTTTATCTGTTCACCCGAGCAGCGTGTAATCAGAGTAAATCAGCGTGAGTGTTTCATACGTGGAGCACATTAAAGACCACAGATGATTCCTGCTGGAATTCATGAGGCTCTTGTCCTACTTCTGCTCCACAGAAACACTCGTCATGAATAAAAGATGCTGCAGAAACAGTTTCATCACCAATCTTTGCTGCTCTGCTCTGATGTGAATTTCAGCCCCTGATGGTTTTTAGTTTATGGGTTTTTTTCCCCAAAAGTCTAATAAGAGGCGATACAAACTGCAGACTGACCGCCTGACGGTCATCACACAGCACATGACCTTCAAACAAGGGTCTCAGCTGGATGTGATGGCTGGAAACACTCAATATTCACCTCGACCTCTCAGATGTGATCATGTCCCTTTAGACTGTGACAGCTGAATGTTTAAGTAAAGCTAAAGAGGAACAAACACAAGCAACAACATAAATGAACCAAATATCCATAAAAAAGATGCAGTTTGGCTCTGGTACGCTCCGACCTGCATCTCTGCTGACTGACTCACAGCTCAGGACTCACCTGGACGATGAACAGACCAGGTGTGTTCTGGGCTCCACTCTGAGTTTGTTACAGACCAGGTTTATCTGCCAGTTCCTGAACGACCAAACAGACTACAGTACCCATGAGCCTCAGCTGCTGTTGCTATGGAGACTCAGCAGCGTCATCTTTTGCTCTTACACAGCGTTAGCAGCACACTGACAGAGCGTGAGGCTCCTGAGTTGGCTGTTTGTTGGTGAAATGCATCATGGGAGTTGTATTTCATGTCTGACCCAAAGTTTAACAAGAAAAAAGTACTGTACAACTTTATTTATATTCCTACTGCATGTGTATATGATGTGTGTGTGTCTGTGTGTGTGCGTGTGTGTGTGTGTGTGCATGTGTGTGAGTAAGTGTGTGCATGTGTGTGTGTGTGTGTGTGTGTGCCTGTGTGTGACTCACACACAGAGTCAGATTCAGCACCTTGCAAAGATGCTAATCACAGCTTTTATCTCCCATCTGTTCAGTCGGGTGGAGATGAGCAGAGGTCAGACATCAGAGCAGCTTCACCTCAACACGACATTAACACACACACCTGCATGTGTGTGTGTGTGTGTGTGTGTGTGTGTATGTGTGTGTGTGAGCGCTGTCCTCAGTCTTTTGTCTCGTGTTGTCATGACGACCCACAGTCAAACGTTCAGTGGCTTTAGTTGGCAGCAGCTGTCGGCCATCTTTGACTCCTCTGTGCTGTGTTATGGAGGCTCGGTGATGCCTTCACAGACACGCTGCTCTGTTCTAATTAATAATATCAGTAATAATCGAAGCCCAGTAGTGTCTGTGTGTCTCTCTGTGTGTTTGAATACGTTTAAACTGTCTGACAAACATGCTGAGAACCTTCCGTCTGTGTTCAACACTGAACAGGAAACTTTCCTTCCGGCTGATTTTTGAGGCCAAACACGTAAATTATTGTATCAAACTATATTTTTACCTGACAAGGTGATTTTCACTTTCTTATGTGACTGAGAGTAAATTACCAATAACATGTGATTATTGATGACATCAGACACTCTGCTGCCTGAATATATTTGCCATCATGCGAGTAGAAAGAGGAGGTAGATCATGATCAATATTCTCGTATCGATGCTGAGTCAGAGTCTGGAGTTCAGAGAGATGATGATGAGATGTTCAATCAGCCACAGAGTTCAGCCACCAATGCTTCTGACAAGCTGACATGAGGAGCGAGGCGTGATCACATGACAGAGACAGGAAGTGGTCTGATGACGAGTGTTTGCTCTCAGCAGTGACTCTGACTGTGTGTTTGCAGGGTTTGGTGCCCAGCAGGCATCGTCTCACCATGTGTCAGCTGGCCGTCCAGTCCTCTGATTGGATCAGGTGAGACACCTTTGAAATCCTTCATCTGAACTTTCACCTAAAACCAGAATCGCCATCATTCACCACAAACTTTCTGTGGTGAGATGTTCAGTTTCTGGTCCAAACCGTCCATCTGAACTCTGACTCGTCTTGTTCTCTCTCGGTGTCTCGGTGTCTCGGCGCAGAGTCGACCCCTGGGAGTGTTACCAGGACACCTGGCAGACGACCTGCAGCGTGCTGGAGCACCACCGGGACCTGATGAAGGTCAGGACATCTTCATCTCTGTCAGCTTATTTAAATAAAAGTATTTAAATAAAAGTATTTAAATAAAAGTATTTAAATAAAAGTATTTGAGTCAGCCAGTCAACATTTTCTGATGTATTTTTCAAACAATTTCTAAGACCAGCACAGAAAACCAGCAGAAAGCTAAAACATGAGTGTCAGAGAGGACACAGTCAGCAGTTACCATGGAGACGCTGATTGTATTTGTGTCTCCTGTTATTGGGAGTTTTTCCATCATGTCACATCCTGAAGAACATGTGATGAAGATGTTTTGTTTCCTCAGAGAGTCACCGGCTGTATTCTGTCCAATGTCAACACGCCATCAACCACTCCTGTGATTGGCCAGCCACAGAATCAGACTCCACCCATCTACCAGAACCACAGCAACATGAATCA
>JAQMCX010000010.1:2736414-2774205 GCA_029814765.1 Acanthurus leucopareius | reverse complement strand
GTGTGTGTGTGTGTGTGTGTGTGTGTGTGTGTGTGTGTGTGTGTGTGTGTGTGTGTGTGTGTGTGTGTGTGTTAAGGCAGCATGTTGCAGCAGCCCTGATGAAGACCATCGTGGCTGAAATGTGTTGGATTTTCAGAAATGCAGAATCTAAAGCTTTTGACTCGTCATCGTCCTGAAAGCCTCCGACCTTCAGACTCAGACTCTCCTGCAGAGGAAGGAGAGTCTGAGTCCTCACAGCCGAGCAGCCATGCTGCGTCCTGACTGCTGCTCAGGTGAAACTGACACTTCAACTTCTTTTAAAGCTTCAACTTAAAATTTAATTCTCCTCAAGAGAAGTCAGAGGAGTTCCAACCAGTTTACATTGTTTTTAGCTTCAACGTTCACTCCAGCTGACTGAACTTCAGTGTTCTTCAGAAGAACATGGCCTTTTCCCGGTTTCCCTCCTCTCAAACAAAGCTCTCTGTGTTGCTCCTCAGACTTAGATTCGAGTGCAGTCTGCAGATCAGTCGGTGCTGTAATGTCAGACTGACGCAGGTTCATGGTGAAGAAGAAACTCTGACGAGCCAAAAAACAAACACAACACAAAGAAGCTCTTTTGTGAGTGTGTGAGAGCAGCGAGGCCTCTGCGGCCTCTTTGTGGTCGGTGTGTTTGCGGTATCCATCTATCAATCGGCCTTTGAGCGCTGGACTTTTGTAATTTAATAGTGATTGACCTGCGCCGGCAGAAACCTGCGGTGGGACACAAAGACATCCCATCCATCACGGCGAGCAGCGGGACCCTGACTTCTCTCCGAGGGAAATCAGATCAATGTGGACACCACGTGATCAGCAGGTGTCTGACTCTGGAGGACCTTTCATTCGTCTCTGTGCAGAGCGTTTGTGCCGGTCTTTGTGCAGCTGTCAGGGTTCTGCTGGTCCTGAGACCCCAGAGGAGGGTCTGCTGCATCCTGATGGAGGTTTTGTTGCTGCAGGCCACCTAAAGAGTATTTGTCCTTTAAAACCCTGATAATGGTGAACGGCAGTGAGTGTCTGTCAGGACGAGGGAACGTGCTGGTGGGTCCACCTGGTTACGAATGACTGAGACCTGATCCGGGTCCTGGTCCGGGTCCTGGTCCGGGTCCTGGTCTGTCTGACTCTTATTGTAGAAGTTTAGGGAGCTTTTTGTTTTGTTTTGCTTTTTTCAAGCTGGTTCTCTTGGTTTGTGAGTTTGTTTCGGGGAGAGTCTGATGATCATGGATGTGAAATCTGTTCTTTTGGAGCATTTCGGTTCCAGTTTTCTCGGGTCTCTTTGAAGTTTTAAAGGTTTTCGATGTTTTTACGAACATGTTTGATCCGTAAATATGTTCTCTGTGTTACATGGAAGCGTGATCAGGTTATTTTTGAGGGTGAAATGCCACTAAAACACTCCACATCTGTATGATCACAGAGTGAAAACAAAAAGGAAACGATTCCTGTGACAAAGACTCGTGACCTTTGACCTCAGATCGTAGATCGCAGTTGAACCTTCTTGCTGTGACTCAACTAAGAGACGAGTCAGACCACATTTAGGTCCCCGACCAATCACTCGCCATCTTTCACTTCCTGTGTGATGTCAGCAGAGGGGAGGGGCTGACTCCCAGGAACAGATATGGCGTCTGAAGTGATGATGATGATGATGATGATGATGGTGATGATGATGGTGATGATGATGGTGATGATAATGATGATGATGATGAAGGTGATGATGATTATGAAGGTGATGATGATGATGAAGGTGATGATGAAGGTGATGATGATGGTGGTGATGATGATGATGAAGGTGATGATGATGGTGATGATGAAGGTGATGAAGGTGATGATGATGGTGATGATGATGGTGATGATGATGATGATGAAGGTGATGATGATGATGATGATGATGATGGTGATGATGGTGATGATGGTGATGATGGTGGTGAAGATGATGGTGATGATGGTGATGATGGTGATGGTGGTGATGGTGATGGTGATGGTGATGATGATGATGCCTCAGTCCACATCATGTTCGTGTGTGTTAATGGACGCTGAACTGTCTTTGTCTTCTGTCCTTCTCAGTCAAACTGTGGGGGAAAGTCAGTGAGAGTCTGGGGAAGATTTGCTGCGTCCGTCCTCACATCGAGCGCTTCACCTTCGTCGGTAAGCTGCTGACAGACACACTGTTCGGCTCAAAAGGTCGACCTTCAGTCACAGTGACCATCAATGAGAGGAGACCTCAGACACTGTCTCTGTTAGCTCATCATGTTGTTGTAAATCATCACTGACACCCTCATTTCTGATGCTGTCTCTCTGAGTTTGGCAGGATTTCACGCTGTTTATTAAAACCGTTTCAACAAATAAAAAGCTGATTGGATGTGAACTGTTGAATGTTCAAAGTTTGTCAGTGAAGAGATGTTTTCACATTCACAGGCAAAGAAACAAGAAACCTCAAACACAGAGCAGCCGAGTCAGTGCAGAGTCACAGCGCTGTAAAAAGAGTCTGAACTGTGACTGTAAAGACGTGGCAGCAGAAGTTTTCACCGGCTTCATAACAGCTGCACATTAGTTTATTCATTAAAAGTCATGTAGATTAATTTGTAATAACATCTTGAAAGAGCTGAACTGATTGTACTGAAACATAGCGTGATATGTTCTCGTGGCACTCTCCACACCTCATACATGTGCTGTGGACACTCACCGTGTATTTAATGACATGTGTGTTTTGTTTCATCACGTCAGATGAAAATGCTAACCTGGGGACTGCGATGAGATACGAGGAGATCGGTGAGTCGTGTGAACAGACCGAGCAGACTGAGCAGACTCCTGTGTCGTGTCCTCTGGTTTCCTTCCTGCTGTGTCTCAGCTCCTTCTGGTTTGTTTGTATCCAGTAAACATGTTGTTTACTGAGGACGTGTCTCTTTCCTCCTGCCTGTTTGTCGTCTGTAGAGTTACGCATCTTGCTCCTGTGTGGCAGTGATCTCCTGGAGTCCTTCTGCATCCCTGGCTTGTGGAAGGACAGTGATGTAAGCACACTGTAGCTCCGCCCCAACCTGCAATGTAACCCCGCCCCAATCAACCATGTAGCCCCGCCCCCCGACGATCTCCTCTGAACTCGATCGTAATAACCGACAGGTCATTTCGATGTTGCTGACAAAGGAAACATTTAAAAAGAAAGTGTTTCACCCTTAGCATGCAGCGTTAACCTTCACTCACACTGCTAACAAGCAAACCACCATGCTAACGTGAATGCTAGCTGTTAGCCATAAAATTCGGTTTGAAAATGCTAAAGTTCAATAACAGTTTGTAGCTGACAGATACACAATATGTGTTATACATGTGACATGATAATCAATACTGACAAGCCACAAAATAACTTAATTCAGCCTGAAGTTAATCTGAGAATCAGAAAATCTTCATCACTTCCACATCGTCAGCAGAGGACTTTTATTCCTGAACAGCAAAGCAAACCTGCCTGTCAACCAAAGGAGGGTTGAAACTGAAGTAAAAAGTGATTTGTGAGTGAAACTTTAGAGGCTGAATGACGGCATACAAAGTAAATACAAAGGCTTAAGTCAAACCAGTTAATACTTGTTCTTATTGTGGGAATTTATTACTCTACTTTATAAATGTGTAATGACAAAAACAACTGTTTCTGTGGAGATTTGAGGTTAGCCGTCAACAACAAGCCTCTTCCACGTTTGTACAGTTGATTTGTTGGTTGTTAATGAACAACCACAAACTGCAAAAACACAGTTTTTAAGACCGAGATAGCTCCTTGCAGAGTTTTCAATCAAATTGAAGCCAAGATACAAATGTAATTTGATTACAGTAACAGACACTTTATCTTTAAAAGTGTTCAGAATTTATTAACTGTCCGTTCACATTTTAAAATGACAGAAAAATTCATGTGTAAATCTTCACAAAGCAGTCGGTGCCGTAAGCTTGGTGATGTAGCTGATGAAGCTAGCTGACAGGCTAACTGCTAACATTCTCTCTAGCGGGTAACATGCTTGTGCAGCCAAACAAATAGCCCACCAACTGGCTTGCTAACAGTTAGCTAACTGAGCTTGGAGGCTAACATGTTTGTTTGTTAACTGGAGAATTAAGGAAAACAGTTTATTGAAGGGAACATTTTGTATTGACTCGTCTCTGTTCTCCGACACTGTCATTGTTCCCCAAAGTCAAACTGTACACAAACGCACCACAGATATTTACTTCTGCTCAGCAAGCAGATCCACTTCATGTAGAGCCCATGAGATGGATTGACTGGCTTCAAAAAGTGTCAGTGACGACCCAGAAAGCCTGATCTGTCAGCTTCAGAGGCTGATGGTGGTCTTCTCTGTGGTTTCAGATGGAGGTGATCGTGGGGGACTTTGGGATCGTGGTGGTTCCTCGTGATGGAGCCGACACCGAGAGGATCATGAATCACTCCTCCATTCTGCGCAAGTTCAAGGTGAGTGTCCACACATGGATCTGTGCTCAGCGTGTGAGAGGAGTGTCCTCTTTCATCAGCTCGTATGATCTGTGTCTTCTCAGGACAACATCATCGTGGTGAAAGATGCCATGAGCCACCCGATGTCCATCGTCAGCTCCACCAAGAGCAGGTGGGGCTTTAACTTGGGCTTGTTACCCTGTGGTCTGTTTGGGTGCTCAAAGAGGCAACTTCCCCCATCAACCAAAACCAAATTTATCTGCATGTTTAAATTTACATTCTGGACTTTCTGCATCAGAGACAGAGTCCTATAATTCACAGATATCAGGTTGAACTCTGTGTTCAGTGAAGTAAAGTTGCACTTTAAACGAGGTTTCATCTCTTGGCCCCCCCCCCCAGACTGGCCCTGCAGCACGGGGACGGACATGTCGTGGACTACCTGAGTCAGCCCGTCATCGATTACATCCTACAGAGTCAGCTGTACATCAACGCCTCGGGATAGAGACGACCGCAATCTGCCGCATGACAACAGGCAGAGAGGGGGAGGGGCCACAACCCCGCCCCCCTCCACCCCCCCACACCCATAACACACCTGTAACCTTCCTTCTGTCGTCTGTGTCAAACATATACTCCTCTTTGACCTGTCGCTTTCCAACAGTGTCCCACCTTCTGTCTGTGTCATGTGACCTAACCATTGGGATGGGGAGGGGAGGGGGGGCATTTGGTGTGAGGCGGGGGTGTTGGAGAGGATGTTTGGAGGTAATCCCTAAGGGCTGCAGAGGTGTCATCGATGTGTTTTCTCTCTTTGTGTTTTCTGTCTTTATTAAAGTTTGGGGCAAACAGTCGGTCTGCTCAAAGCAGCAATGGCTGATGGGAAAAACTACTGTATCAGGGTGGCGTTTAGCTAAAAGACAGCAGAGTGATCGGGCCTCATACAGGAACTATGAACAGACTGTTTTGAAATGAAACACATTAGCGCTTTGAGAAAACTTTCCCACAACTGTAAATTTCAAATCCAAATTCCCCAAATTTCTCCTGTTTATGATTTTCTGTTCAGTAAACGTGTTGCCCTCCTTTGAAAAATTCACAAAACAGATTTTAAGTTTTATCGTATCCAAATCAAATCAAGCTAAAACATAAAGTAATGACACAAATTTTAAAAAAGTCAACAGAAAAGACAACTGTTGCTAGCAGATCTAGTTACCTGTCAATAGCCAGCTAACTAAGCTAACATTAGCTCCGTGTTAGATTTAAAACTTCGTGTCCAGCTGACTTCCTAATATTTGTCACTGATTTGTTTTAATTAAGTATCAAAAGGTTTTTATAACGCACCAAGTGTCTACAAACATGACACCATGCTAGCAAGCTTAAGCTAGCAGGCTAAAGCTAGCGGGCTACAGTTAGCAGGTCCATGTGAAAAGTCGTCATCCTCTCAGGTTGATGATCTATGCAGAGTAGATAGAAATAAAGCAGCAGTTTTGTCTTTGAATTGCAGAGTAAAACTAGTTAGACCCAGAATTAGCGGGATTTAGTTTAAAAAGATATAATTAAACTTGTTTTATTTTAACATAATCCTGTAGGCTACTAAAAAAACATTAACAAGTGACAAAGATTTACTCTGTTCCTCATTTGTTTTCAGTTTTTAATTTATTTTTGAACCTTTTTGGGTCCTTTGGTATCAAAACTGATGCTGCTACATTTAAAACCATTTCGTCTGCTCATGTCTGACAGAACTTAAAACTCACTGTGAAGGTCTCATATTTCCTCTTTGGGGCACTTTTGTTATTAAAACGTAATAATCCGTCTCAAATATTCTCCTGCTCATGAAGCAGCGTGACGTTAGTGCAGATTTTTCATTATTTAACCCGACTGAAAGGTAGAAGGCCTGAGTTCAAACTGGACGTGTTTGGATCGGTGCTGAGCTGTTCCTGTGTGAGGCCCAGCGCTCTCTGAAGGTCTCAGCCTGACCTCCTTCTGTAGCTAAAACTGTACATAGTGTCGCATCAATCATAGTTCAGGTCAACAGTTAACCTCCATGCTTCGTCAGAGCTAAAGGTATGCTTACCTGCAGGTAACCGTGGCAACAGTACTGCTGCTTCAGGCTCTGTTAACTGAGGATTTAAACACAGACGCTTCAGGACGGACAGAACAGACTCTGCTGCAGAAACCTGAACGTGACTTCAGGACGTGAACCATGTGACACACTGACTCTGATGATGATGATGAAGATGATGAAGATAACGATGATGATGATGGTGGTGATGATGATGATGATGGTGATGATGATGAAGATGAAGATGATAACGATGATGATGGTGATGATGATGATGATGATGGTGATGATGAAGATTGTGATGATGAGAACTCTTCTGAAACATCCTCAGCAGCCGTGTTGTTGTGGAATGTTGAAGGTCGTTTCTTCTTCTTCATGTGCTCAAGTTAGCTCTTCTTAGACTGCATGCTTCGACGGTTCAGCTCCGGCATGAATGTTCATCACTCGGTAGAATTTGATCTGTTGTGAATGTGTTTACAAAAAAGGAAATACCACAAAAAGTAAATATAAATATAAGCATCGATATGACTTACAGTGGGGATCTTCATCACCCACGTCCATCCATTTTCTATCTAACCTGTAAATGAACAGATCTGTAATGAGGAGCCTCATCAAGTGAAATGTACTTTTATTTGATTTTCCTGTGTGTGTGTGTGTGTGTGCGTGTGTGTGAGTGTGCGCGCGTGTGTGTGTGTCTCAGGTTACTTTTCATTGTATAATGTAGCTGAAGATGAACCTTGTTTTCTGTATTAATCTGCCTTTTGTTGCTCTGACTTCTTTGGATTGTAAACTTTGGTGCACTCTTAAAATATGTCATGTCATTTTTGTGAGTGTGTGAGTGTGTGTGTGTGTGTGTGTGTGTGTGACCCAACATCAGACACTAAACTGGAACTCAATTTGACAAATTTTTATTCAGCTGTGAATGATCATTTTTCATTCTTCACCACAGATTCTGATCTTTGGTTCAGTTTGGTTACATGAAGCTGTTAACATGAGTTACATATTTCTCAGCAGGTTGATATAAAATCACGTGGATGGAGTTCGGTTGTCTAAACCAGCATACGTTCAGCCGTATGTGAGACAGTTCAAAGTCCAGGTTTCTCATAACTCTGTGTAGAATAACCACAGGTCATGAACTCTGATTGTGTTCCTGCTTCGTTCAGACAGAAGTTTTCGTCAGTGCGTCAAGCAGGAAGTCAAACGCACAGAAAAGATCAACATGATAAATAATGAGACTAAAACTTGCTGTAAGTCAGAGAAAACATGCAGCAGACTTTATTTAAAAGCTGTTACAATACATATAAATATTTCTGCTGTCACAACAAATAAAAATAGTAAATTCAAAAAATAAAAAAGCTGATATAACAAATGTACAGTTATAAATAGAATTCTCATACATTCACACAGTCACACATTATTATCAGAAATATAAACAGAAAAATGTGGCTTCATGCCCACAGTTTGCATCCACTCCTCAGGTAAAGGTTACAAAGCCGGAGAAGTTAATTTCTTAATACAAAATGACCTCTAGGGGTCAGTATTTGTATGTAAGACAGAAGAAAAAAAAGGTTATCAGTTGTTATGTGCAACAGTGCAAGAAGAATGAAACATGTTTAATGTTTTAACTGTGAAAAAAACAGCAGTAGTTTCAGTGTTTCTCCTATAAAAAAGTTATTTCATTCTTTCATCGTTTCACTCAGTCAATTATTTTGTTTTTCACTGTAAAAATAAACACAAAAAGCAGGAACGATGAGCCGAAACGCTGCGTTCAGGTCACGACACGTTCATGTTCGTCTGGCATTCTGAGCATCACGGTGAGTTTTTATTGTTCAGGTTTCTAATTGTGGGTCAGAACTCTGTGAAACCAGAACTGGACAGCAGGACCTGGACCCGTCCTTACGCCTCCTCGATGGGCGGGCTGTTGAAGCAGCCGTTGGGCACGGTCCTCAGGATGTCCTCCAGGTTAGCGATGTCTGCCAGGATGGTGTCGATGTCCAGGTTGATGCCGGTCAGCCGGCGTCGCTGGGCGGCCTCCTGCTCCTCCATGTCCTGGAGCCGAGGCCTCAGACGGCCCTCCACGTCCCTCTGAGCGTCGGCCACAGAGTCCTCCAGCTGCTTCAGAAGCCTCTCATCAAAAACACCATCCTTGTCTGAGGAGAAGAAGAAGAAGATTCAGAAGACAAGACAGAAGCTAAAAAACGTGTTCAACATGAGTCCTGCAAGTGTGACACTGAAGTGGTTTACTGCCTTCTGGCCAGCAGGGGGCAGCACAACAAGCTGGACGACAGAACAGGAAGCTAAAAGCTACATGCTAACATGCTCCGTGCTTGTGTTCACACAAAAATACTCAGTGCAGCTTCAACGTTTGTGTCATTTATGTAAAAAAAAGTTTCCATATTCAGTGTGAGATTCATTTAAGAAAACAAGGAGCATCAAACCACTTTCACAGATCTGATCTGATGATGTTTCCTCTGAAGTGGCAGAGAAACATCACGTCCAGACTGAAGCTCCAAGACTGTGCAGAGGAAACAACCAGCAGCTGTTTCCTGCTCAGTGAGAAGAAAAGCTGCACTTACTCATGTTGGCCAGCAGGCGGTTGACGTCTTGCAGCGTTTTGGCGACGGCGGCTCTCGTCTGTCTGGTGTTGTCGAACGCTGCAGCAGCTCCAGCAGCAGCCTGCAGAGGAAACATCTCCATCAGGACTCAGACTCCAACAGTTTGTGACTCGTACAATATTAGAGAAAGTACTAATACCACAGAGTAAAAATACTCTATTACAGTAAAAGAGCTGCATTAAAACTGTGCTTTCAGTAAAAGTACATGAGTATACTGAGTAATCTGTAGTTAGAGTACTGAGAGTACAGTAAGTGGGGTGAGTCAGATGTCCCCTGTGTGTGTTCTCCTCTTCTATCTGATCTCATTGGATTCTTGTGACTGATGATCAGAATAATAATTAATTTTCCGTCAATAAACTCATTGATTAAGTCATTTCTGTACATTTGTTTGTTCTGTCAGATAAATGTAGTGAAGTAGAAATTAACTGGAAATATCAAAATACAATTTCCTTAAAACTGTACTTAAGTAGAGTACTTGAGTAAAGTTACTTAGTTACACTCCAGCCTCTGGCTCCTGTCGTGTGCACAGCTCACCTGCTCGGCGTCGGCCTCCAGCCTCCTGACGGCCTGCAGCTCAGAGTTCAGGCCTCCAGCTGCAGCGGCCGCCTTCGACCTCAGATCCATCGAGTCCCTGTTCAGTTTGGTGGCTTTGCTCAGCAGATCAGCATGAGGCGGCAGAGACCCAACTGAGCCCTGAAAGATCAGAACAGGAAGTGATCAGGACAGAACAGGAAGTGATCAGGACAGAACAGGAAGTGATCAGGACAGAACAGGAAGTGATCTGGACAGAACAGGAAGTGATCAAGACAGAACAGGAAGTGAGTCAAACCAGTTTATGTGAACACAAACTCGACATGAACTCAGATCAGCTGCTTTCAGTTGAACCTGCAGAAACATGAACGGCCTGATTCACAGAGCAGCAGCAGCAGACTGCTGCCTCCTGCAGGTACGTTTATGAGCGTGCTGATTGGCTGTTACCTCCAGACCGTTGATCTCATTCTCCAGCATGTTGATGGTTCCCAGTGCGATGTCGTACTCCTTCGTGACGTCTCCCAGGAGGGACAGAGTCTCATCGTTGCTTCTGACAGCCTGCTGGATGGTGTTGTTGATGCCAGGAAGACGACTGATGGCGGCGTCGGCCAGAGCTCGGCCGCCGTCGATCTGCTGATCGAAACCTGCGGAGGAGACGAAAAGTCACAGTCAGTTCGGTGCCTCAGTGGTTTAGAGGAAACGAAGCGTGTCCCCTCGGGGCGTCTGCTGACCTCTCAGGGTGTTCAGGGCGTCGTCCAGCTCCTGGGTGTTTCCGTTAATGCGCTGCAGGGCGCCTTCGGTGACGGCCTTGGCGCCGTTCACTCTGTCCAGCAGCTTGTTGGCTTCCTGCAGAGAGAAGCCAGGTGGACATCAAAGATCTGAACAAAGTTCTGTCATTTTACTCCACATCTGTGTTTTTCCCTCCACAGTCTGTACGAGAGAAACCAGACACTTCGTAACTTTAAAGTTGTAACCAAAACTGTAATAAAGTAATTTTTAAATTAAAAAATAAAGTTCTTTTTTTTGTAATTTCGATTACATGTAATCTCTTACTAGCCAATCCTACATAAATGTACTCAGTTACTTTCTGTGTCTAGAGTTTGGGATCCCTGTTGGTACAGTTTGTTCCCGAATGAGGATGACAGAAGATAAACTGCAGTACAGTTCTGAGTACAGAGTACTTCAGTACAGAGTACTTCAGTACCGAGTACTTCAGTGCAGAGTACTTCTGAAGGTTAAACATACAACTTGATTCCCACAATCCTTCAGTACCTGCTGGGCGGCCTTCCCGTTGGCCAGCAGGTCCCCGGTGGCAGTCATGTCTCGCTGCACGCCCGCCTGCAGCGTCTCGAAGCCGGAGATGTCTCCATCCACTGTCTGCTTCAGACCATCCAACCTGGCAACCATGGCGTCCGCTGCTCCCTGGGCATGATGGGAAAACACAGGAGTGAGAGACAGAAGAAGAAGAGCTTCCTCATGAATGTTTCCTGCAGTCTGGACTCCTCGTGTCGGAAGCTGAACTACATGTATGACCTCCAACAGCAGCAGTTACCTTCAGGGACGGCGGGAGGCCTCGCTCCATGCTGCTGATGTCTTTCAGCATACCGTCCGCCATCTTGCTCTCGTCTATGGCCTGATCGCTCAGCCGGGTTGCCTGCTTCTCCAAACCCCTCACCTGGGCTGAAGTCCGATCGTACCTGAACACGGACATGGACATGGTCAGTTCAGAGTGTGAACACGTTCAGCAGGCAGTCGTCCCTCAGCTCAGGACGGTTGAACCTGACGAACCTCCGAGTTTCTGTGAAAAGTCTTCAGTCTTTGTTTTTTGATGAAGGAGGATTTTTAAACAAATGAACCAGACACCCACCGGACAGATGACCGTCACATGTCACCTGTTTTCACTCACATGGTTTTCAGGTCTCCGATCAGCTCCTTCACTTTGTTCTCCTTGTTCATGAGAGTTCGGGCCAGAGCCAGGCTCCTCTGCGAGTCGCTCAGAGCATCGGCGGCGGTTCGCTCCACGCCGTTTGCCTCCGTCTGATGTCTGCAGGATGGACAGATGGAAACCAGTGAGGTCACAAACATCCAACATGGAGCCAGAAACCTCGTGTTCATTTATTCAACAACATGAAAACAACATGACGGACTTACTCATCAGCCAGACTGGACGCCGTCTGCACCAGAGAGGACAGGAGGTTCGGACTCAGCGGAGCGTCTCCAAGAGGAACATCCTGACAGGAAGCAAGAGAGAGAGCACACCAATCACATCATCATCACCATCATCATCATCATCACTGTCACAGTAACAGCTAAGTATCGCCACCTGCTGGACACTATAGAATTAGTTTTTCATTGATGTTACAGTAATGAGGTCAAATCAACATTTAAGAGTTTTTAAGAGACGGTCGATCATTTAAAGTCACAACACAAAACAAAGATCCTTCACAGTTTAACTCCACCTAACCAGAAAAAACATGAATTTATCAGAATAAAAACGTCTCTGACACAAATCTGAGGACGTCTGTCTCATTTCATGAAGGTTTCATGTGGTTGGAAAATTAAAAAAAAAGATCTTTATCATTTAAAGCTTTTTTACATTATTCTAATACATAATAAATAATATTCCTTTTATATCTTTGCAGTGTCGTGGAACAAATCTACTGCTACAACATAAAACCTGCAGCATGCACACTCTCATGACTGCCCCCGGTGGAGGTGTAGGGTCTTACAGCTGAGCGCAGGTCACTCTTGGCCTTGTCCAGTTTCAGTCTCATCTCATCTATCAGAGTCTGAACCTCCTCCACCTTCGTCTTGTACGTCTGCTGCTGCTGCCTGATGTCGTCGGCTGCGTCGGCCATGTTCTGGATGTCCTGCCCCTCGGCCAGCTGACTCCTGCTGATGGACGACAGACGAGCCTGCAGGCTCTTCTCCACTCCTATTGGACACAGCGAGCGTGATGTCATTAGCATCAAACGGGTCTGTTTGTCATCATATCATGTCAGGATCTCACTCATCAGCTGAGTGAAGGTTGTCTCACCTGCAAGCAGCTTGGCATCGTCCTGCAGGTCTTTGACCAGCTCCTCTGTGGCCCTCAGAGCCGCCTCCATCTCATCACTGTTGGCTGGTTTCACACCTCCATCGGCGGCTGAGAACAGAGTCTCCAGATCCTTCAGCTTGCCAGCGTACGTCTCCATCTGACACACAGAGTCCAAGAAACAGATTCACAACAGTTGTCTTATTTCCAGTCTGTCTGATCTTCATGTGTCTAAAGACAGATGTTAACTTGGTGAGCGTGTTGAGGATCAAGAGGCCGTCCGTCGGTCACATGGTCGGCGGTTTGACCCCCCGCTGCTCCTGTCCTCAACCCAAAGTCCCTTTAGCTGCCTACCTTTGTTTTGATGGGGCTGAAACAGGCAGGACAGTTGGACCGTTGGCACCTCAGACCCTCGAAGCCGGGTCTGCACGGACAGCGGCCCGAATCGTCACACTGTCTGGACTCGGAGCCCTGAAGGTCGCAGTCACATGCTGGTTCACAAACAAGAGAGGAACAACTGTTAACACCTGACACTCACAGAGCTGAGCTCATCTTCAGGCCCAAGGCTCAGGCTCTCTTTAACTTTACAGCTTTAACTTGAAAGAAAAGTGAAAATGTGGGTTAAATTCGCCAACAGAAACCGTAAAATAACAGTCTACAGGAAGTTTAAACCATCAGAGGAATTGTGACACTGTATCATAAATGCTGTAAAGTTCCTCATGGTCTCGCTCTGCGTGCTGAAGGTCTGCGGTTCTTACGTTTGCAGGCGTCGGTGGCTCGGCTGTGGTAGAAACCCCGCCTGCAGGCCTCGCAGCTCCGTCCCTCCGTGTGGTTCAGACACCTCAGACAGTCGCCGCTGACACGGTCACAACTTCCCGCCACGCTGACATCAATGTGGCCGTTACACTGGCAGGGCCTGCAGGGGGCGCCCCCTGCAGGATCACCATAAAAGCCCTCCTGACAGACGTCACAGCGAGAACCTGAGGGGGGAAAAACATATTGATAAGACATCAGATGTGATTGGATGTTTAAACAGTTACTGACAACTGAACAAATCCTTCTTAGCACCTCTTGGCTTAAAGGGGTCACAGGGGGAAAGGAGACCTACCTGTGGTCCCAGGTGGACAGCGGTCACAGCGGGGCGTCAGCGAGCCAGCGGCCAGTGAGCAGGACGCTCCATCCGGACAGGGACACTTCACACAGCTGCGGGGCTGCCAGGGGTCGCGGTAAAAGCCCTCAGGGCAGCTCAGCTCTCCGGTGGTCTCGTCGGCAGAGTAACAGTCTCCGGTCTGCGGGTCGCAGCTGCCTCCTCTGCAGCTGCAGGGCTCACAGGGGCTGAAGGCTCCGTCTGCGGGGACCCGACGCGTGAACCCGGCGGCGCAGCGCTCACAGAAGTCGCCCTCGTATCCTGACGGGCAGCTGCAGGTCCGAACCCAGCGGGCCGAGACTCCGTCTCCACGCTGCGCCGACACCAGCTGCACGTTATCCAGGTAACCGCGTCCTGAAAACACAAGCAGGTAAACCGACAAGATCAGCCTCCAAACACACAGCAGCGTTTCTGTGTCTGATGAGCTTTTATGATCTAGTTTCTAATAAATAAATTACTGTAAACAGACGAGCAGTTGCTGATACCTGATCCAGTATTTTAGGCAGTTTCAGTAAAGCAACATTAAGAAGAACTGAGGAGGAAGGAGGGGGAGGTTTTGAGGATTGGAAGTGAAGAAAATCTCACCGTTTTCACCGAATGTCGTCCTGATCTTGATGGCGGTGAGGTTCTGCAGGAGCATCTGGAACCGGATGGAGGAGAGCTGAGGCTTCCACCTGCTGCCGGGCTGCTCATCCAGTCTGCTCATTGGACACAAGATGAGATCACAGTTTACAACACTGAGACACAGTTTAGGACCTGAGGACCAACCGCCCGGTGCTTCAGGCTCTACATCTGTTTAAAACTCAATGAGGTAAAAATAAGAAAGCAGTCGAGTGTTTCTGTCACTGGTTTCTTCGTCTGCACCCACACAGAAACCTCATGTGAACAGAGCTGGTTGCAGAGGTTCATTAGTTGCTTTGATTAAAGCAGCAAGATTCTTCAACTCTGACACGCAGGAATGATCACACACACATTTCAGCGGCAGTCAGTCGGATGTCAAACCCTGCAGGTCGGATCTGAACCAGCAGAGTCCAGATCACCGTCTGATTTCACTTTGATCATCTTCCTGCAGCAGAGTTCTGCCTCTGCAGGTCGATTTTCTCACCTGAAACTGTAGTTGATCCTCTGTCCGCTGGGGATGATGGAGCGCAGGTCACCGAGGGAGGCAGACACCCGCAGACCAGCACCTTCCAGGATCACATCACTGGTGGACGGGTGTCGGACGCCGCGGTCCAAACGCAACGAGAAGGAGAGGCTCTGTCCATAACTCAGCAACTGATTCCCCAGGTAAGGAGCTGAAGGAGAGAAACACCTGGTCAGGAAGGAGGACAAGGGAGGAGGAAACTGGAGGAGGGGACAGGAAAGGAGAACAAGTGAATGTGAAGGAGGAAAGGAAGAGAAAGGAGAGAAAAGGAGTGGAAAGGATGAGCTGTGCAGGAAGAAGAAGAAGAAGAAGAAGAAGAAGAAGAAGCTGGATACGAGACAGGAAAAGAAAACAAAGGAAAGAAGGAAAAAGAGAGAATAACAGCTAGAAACAGAAACCAGCAGATGCTAGATGATGGATGAGTGGGCGGGGCTTGTTCTCACCTGGGACTTGCAGGTAAACGGGCAGGCTGTTTTTGGAGATCACCTCCAGGTCCTGGTGTGTGGGAGACCAGCGGAAGTGAACGTTGTTGGGGGCGACGCCCTGCGCTGTCGTCGTCTTCCAACCCTCAGGACCTGAAAACACAACGCAGTCTGTCACACCTGTGTCCTCTGGAGCTTTTATTTTGAAATCAAGCCCAGATTCCAGTGTTAACTACTGAAAAGATCAGGGGTCTTTTATTGTGAAGTGGAGAGGAGGAAGGTTACCGTCAGCGAAGGTGGAGGTGATGCTGTGGACGGAGTAACCGGACTGTGGAGAACAGCGGCTGCTGTGGCCGTAACAGAAACACGGCATCGTCAAACTCCCAGAATCCTCTCTGGGCGGACGCCTGAGACACACAGCAAACAACAGGAAGTTAGAGTTAGAAAGGACTCAAAGCTGCGACAAAAACACACAAACAGACTCCGGTTCAGTTTAAACAGTGAAAGGGGCTGAAAAGTCCGTGGATGAGACAGCAAACACGTCAGTCAGGTCACATGACCGGAGTTAAAGTGTCGGTTCAGATTTAAAGATTCTGTTGAGTTTTGGGAGTCGACCAATCTGAAGGGTTGAAATGAAACTTGTTGAGTGGACGTCCTGAAAGGAGCTGATGTTTCTGAGGTGACTGTGCTGAGGTTTAAGCACTGTGGTGAGTTTAAGTGGCAGCAGAAGTTTGAGCGCTCATGCAGAGGAGCTGCAGAGCTGCAGGCTGAGAAGCCGAGTGGTTTTAAATGTTTCCGTCACAGAGACTCTGATGTACAAGTGACATTATTTTTGAGGAATCTGTGTTTCTTCACCTTTGTGAGCAGCCGTTTGGTCCGATCGGCCCGTCTGGGCAGCGGTCGCATTTTTCTCCTGTGACGCCCTCTCTACAGCTGCAGCGCCCCCTGCTGTCACACCTGGCACTGACAGAACCTGGGGAGACAGGAATAAGTCAGGATGTGCGACATCGATGACAGAACTGAACAACCTTCACGGTCAGTGTGTGTGTCTGAGGCACAGGGTGTGTTGTGGTTACTCACCTGTGGGATTGCAGAGGCAGGGTGTGCAGCTCAGTCCCGCCCCCTTCAGGTAGAAGCCGTCTTTGCAGCGCTCGCAGTGGCGGCCCTCAGTGTTTCCGGTGCAGTCGACGCAGTGCAGGCCCCAGGCGTCCCGCAGGCAGTAACGGGACCGGCCATTGCAGTTGCAACGTGAAGTCGCTGCAGGAAGGAAAGTCAGTCACATTTTGTTTCATTTGACGGTCGTGAATCATTGACCATTAATGGAGGAACTGTGGTCCCTCTGCTCCGGCTGTTGGTGTTTGAGATATTTTAGATCTGGTCTAATTAGTCTGATGATGTTCTGAAAAGTCCATGAGCTTAAACCTGCTTCAGGAATGTTTACAGAGTGTCAAGTGTGTAATATGTTCTGTGGTTTGTTTAGAAATCCTGCAGAGCTGCAGCTGCCAGAAGCCCTGCAGACGAATCCTCGTCGTCCACACGGTCAGACCCGCCCAGCCACGCCTCACCTGAGGAAACGCCGCCGCCGCCTGCAGGCCTCATCAGCCTGACTGACACACACACATCTGATAAGACTGTTTGCAATGAAACGCAGCTGCTTAAAAGCCTGATTTTAAATTCTCACAGAGTTTCAACAGGCTGCCACTTGTTGCTGCTGCTCGCATAGTTTGTGGTGTTAAAGTTCTGACAGGTCGGAAAAATACTAACTGATCAGGAATCAGCCTGGAAGAACGAACTGCAGAGCAGACAGACAGACACGCAGACAGACATGCAGACAGACAGACACGCAGACAGACAGACACGCAGACAGACAGACATGCAGACAGACATGCAGATAGACATGCAGACAGACAGACACGCAGGACAAGCTGTTTGTTTAGTTAACTCACTGTTAGTCCACATTAACTACTTTACATCACGGTTGACTGTGAGTTTATTTATGAGATAATTTTGTTCAAAAGTTTCTTCTGATTCTTCGGTTTTATGAAAAAGTTAAAAAGTATTAAGAATATTTATTTGTTTACGTGAGAAACAGTCCAGGTTTCTCTGAGAAAACAGATTTCAGTTTAAGTTTCAGTAAGAAGACAAAAAACCGTTGAGTTTGCTTGGATTGTTTAAATATAATTAAACCTTTTTTTTATTAACGATGAGAAGAACGAGACGCCAACATTAATCCTAAACAGCTGATTTTAAAGTGAAGTGTTTTCACTCTGTTAAACGTGTTCGGGGGTGTTGCACTCTGAACAGCCCTTTGTTTTACTTGGATGTGATTTGGATGTGATTCATTTCTCCGTACAGACTCAAATGTAAACACTCAGAGGGCGTGTGAGGTGAGATGGAGGTGCGTCTGACCGTCGGGATGAGCTTCACCTCACATCACCTCACATCACCCGACAGATCAGTGAATCACACCGTGACTCACTCTGTGATTGGAGGAGAGGTCTACCTGCTCAGGTGAGGTCTACCTGCCCGCCGCTGCCAGCGATGAGCTCAGCTGTTATGACTTTTATAGGAGAGTTTCCAGCGTGTGTCTGTCTGACAGGATTCCTCCCTGAACATGCATTTTTATCGCATGCTGTCAATAAAAATAATTATACAACACGAGCGAAACAGGAACGACGTGTGGAGCTTTTACCCCTCAGAGGAAAATCCAAAAGATGCAAAACGAGGTCAAACCTGCAGACAGTTTGTCTTCATCACAGTCTCATCATGGAAGTCATTACGTTACATTTATACCTACGAATATAAAACGGGGCAAACAGGGTGAAGAGTGACTCCAAGGAACTTCCAGTGTTTGTTGACTCTACCGCCCCCTTTGGACAAAAGCGGTGGTGACACAAGCGCCTGCTGTTGTAAACATGTTTGCTAGCACTGCGGCTAACGCATGAATGTGTTTTTGAAGTGAAAGAGACCGGAGGATGGATCACAGTCAGGTCGTGTATTTATATGTGACTACGGAAGATCCGTAAAGATAACATGAAGATGGTAAAGCAAAGAAAAGTCTGACTGTTTCCGTTCAGCAGCTGAGCGACTTCGACATGAGTTTATGACCTCAGAGAGTCTGTGTGAGGCTAACGTTAGCACGTTTACAGCTAACACACTCCGTTTGTGATTTAATTTATTTGATAAGACCAAAGTTATCGACATTTCATAGATAAGTCACGTCTTCATCGTAAAAAAACAACCGTGAGATTTGGCTTTGTAGCAAAAACAACATAAAATGGTTCGTTATAAGCAAGTTTAATGTCAGTAATGTCCACAAACACCTGTTACCTTTACTCTCTGTTGGACTCAGACCTGAGCACAAACATTAACAGAAACTACACTAGTGTTTTCAATGAGGGTTCGCTGTTACAGAACATTTCTGAATATCAATCCTGACACTGTTTCATAAAAACTGTAAAGTTTCTCACTCTCATTTTACATAAACAGCTTTGATTTAAACCTCATGTTCTGTTTGAGCCTTGGTCCCACTTTCATGCAGGTAAACAGGTGAAACACCTATTTTTATTTAAATCTGAGTTGTTTCCGTACATCCCTGATCATGTCTGAGTTACTTGCACAGGTAAACCAACAAACTGCTGTGATTCACTGATTCACTGCTCATCACTCAAACACAGATACTTGTTTCTTGGCCTGAACGCTCCTTGTCATTATAACCAGTAATAACTTCTCTCCCAGACGGGGAGGCAGCCCCCCCCGAAGGCTCAGGCCTCACCCACAGGAGGGGGGAGGGCGGCTGCTCGGGCCTCACCCATGGGTGCCTCCCTGTCCGGCACCGAGCTGCTGTCATGTTTCATGTATGAAGCAATTTTCTGCTTTTAAGAAAACTGATGAAATGTGTCTCTGTGTGATTAAATGACTTGAAAAGTTTTGCCCTTTTGACTTTTCTTAGTTTTTAAATTTTTCCTTTCATATGATTTTTTTTTCTTTCTGCCGTCAGAGTGAACAAACGTTTCTAATGAGAGTCAGTCAAACTGATGACTATCCTCCAAACGAACAAACTAACTGAAAAAGTCATATTTTGACCTGAAAAGTCAGACTTTTTACTCTGAATCTCATAAAAACCAAACAAACAGTGGTTGAGACTTAATGTGAGTTTTTGATTTTTACTTCCTGACGTGATCTTTTTTCTCGTCTCGGCAGAAACGAGCCTCCGTACTCATTTAGTTTAACAACTGAGCTGTGTTTATTAGTTTGTTGTTTCACAGAAGAAGAAACTGTTGGCTGATAATCTTCATCGTTGTTGCTCCTCATCAGCGACGTTGGTTTGACTGAACTCAGACTTCATGATTTGCATCGTGTTTTTCTTTTAGTTACACTACTTGAACTCGGATACTGTTTGAGTAACACAGTGTATTAACTTTTCTATCTCTGACGTGTTTGCCGACTGTATATTTTCTCGTTGTATTTTATTTTTCCTCAGGTTTTCTCCGGTCTGGTTCATGTGTTATTTTCCCTCCTGTGGTATCAGCACTGATTTATATCATCAGCTCTCAGCTTATCAACTTTTATGTAACTTTTATGTAACTTGTGTAACTGACAGAGTAAAAGCGTCTCAGCACGAGTCAAAGACCTGATTTCTTAGTTTGTGAATTAAAAAACAGAAAAATGTTCAAAAATCAAACAGCATCTTCTTCTGTTCAGCCTCTCCAGCACTTATATTTGCTCTTCCTGACACATTCATTCATCTCAACGTGACTAAACACACTTTATCACTCTTATATAAACAAAGGCTTCTTTTTACACTCAGAGCAGATTTCTGTTAAACTACTGAACATGTTAAAGTTACATTACAGACGAATGACGGCTGTTTCACCGACGAGTGTTTTGTAATTTTCCTCCTCAGTTTCTTGCTCATTCTGTTTGTTATCTTATGTTTTATTTCTCTGTCCTTTTTGCTTCATTCGCTCTTTCAGGTTTAATGAAACTTTCTGAGTCCAGAGAAACAAGAAACAAAGAGAAAATGCTTCAGACGCTTTAAAGTCTGAAACTTTTAAGTTTTAATGTGAAAAAACACGAGTCGCTCAGTTTCTCTCCTTCAATGAGTCAAATAAAAATCTCTTTATAGAAACCATGAAGATAAACTGAGAGAAACACGTAATAAATAAGAGTTAACTTTGTTATATTCATGATGGAGCAAATTTAACAACCACTTTTACTTTTCTTTAATCAAAATGTGGATCATGCAGGTTGAGGCGTAAAATCAGGGATTTTTCAGCAAACTGAACAATGTTGAATTAGATTTTAAACAGAAACACACAAACAGCCGTTTGATGGAAAAGTTCCTGTGTGTTTCGTCTGAGAACACTCAGGTTCAGAGTTCGCTGTGTTGAATAAAGTGACAGCAGTTAGTTCATGAAAATGTGTTTAAAGATGCTGAGGATGAGCCGGCGCTCAGGTACTCACAGTAGTAGGTGTAGGTGGCCTGGACGCCACAAACAGCAGCCAGAAGCCCGCAGAGTGAAATCCAGATGTTGCTTCTCTTCATGTTAGTGTGAATCCTCAAAGATCAGAATCGAATCTCCTCAAAGTCGCAAAAAATGAAACTGGTCCAATTCCTCAAAGCGTCAGCTTTTAACTCCTCTGCTGCTGCAGGTCTGAACACGCTGCATGCTGGGCCACTGTACTCACATGTGATTCACACAGCACACACACACGTCAGTCATATCCTCTGACTGTGTGTGTGTGTGTGTGTGTGTGCCGGGACAGGCTGGGCGTTGTTCTGGACGCTCTCTGGGACTCTTCCACTGTATTTACATTTTCATGACACAAAGACGTTTTTTAAGACAGAAATTTAAAAATCAGTGTGAAGTGAAAAGTGAATACACGCTTTGTTCCAGAAATGGAAAATATCAGAGTTCAGATTGTGACCACAACTCCTGTGTGTGTGTGTGTGTGTGTGTGTGTGTGTGTGAGTGTGTGTGTGTGGTGTGTAGCTCACACTGAACAGGCTGAATGTGTCAGTGAAACTTCATACTTTGTTATCAGCGACATCAGGCTTTAATCTTCACCACTCGTCTTTATTTGGTGTCATAAAGCAGTAAAAGTCCTGCTGAAGTTCACTGAAAGGAACCAAACGGAGAAGCTCAGAGGTTTTAAAGCAGTTTAAGGGGGGGGGGTTGATCTGCTCCGTGTACCCCCACAGTCCCCCTGATGCCCCTGGGGTACGTGAAGCAGGATTCTGCCCTCCACTGTTGCCCCGAGTACAAAACTCTGTGACGCAGAGACAAACAAACAGGCGTCAGAGTTTTTAATAAACCAAGAAACATTTCAGAAAAAAGCAAACTGACTTTAAACTAAAACATATGAAGAGAGAAGAAACACAAAGATGTTAAATATTCAGATAAATAAACAGAAAAAGGGAAGGAAGAGGACAGGAAGTGAAGGAAGCTGAAGTGTCAGACGGTTTAACCAGAGATCAACAGAAAAACAGGAGGAATTATGTGGTCATGTGACTCTGTTTGATTGGACGGTTCAGCTCCGTCTGTCAGCTTCCAGGCCTTATGCTAAGCTAAGCTAACCAGGCCGATGAACACATCGTTACTGACAGGAGGAAGTACTCGAAGCTTTTACTCCAGTACTTTACTAAGTAGAAATACTGTCACAGGTAAAAGTCCTTAAAAAATTAAATTTACTTGAGTAAAGTGAAATAATATATTAGCATCAAAATATACTTAAAGTACCTAAAATAATGTGCATTAATGTGTTCATTGATTAAGAAGCAGCTGGTTTAAATCCTGTAAATGCCAGACTTTTATTATTAATATAAGGCTGCAAAATAAATGTGGTGCAGTATTTGGCTCTGAGATGTAACGGAGGTAGAAACCAGCATTAAGCAGGAATACTCGAGTAGAGTACAAGTATGAATACTCGGGGAAAAGTACCTGCTGTACATGAACACACTCTGTGGACAGAAAATCACCGCCCGCTTTTTCCTTTTTTCTTCTTCCTGCTGAGGATTGTTTCCATCTGTAAAATGTGTCCTGAGGCTCGAGTTATGACACAGCAGCCAGACACACCCTGAGCCTCAGACACACACACACACACACACACACACACACACACACTCACTGTTACTCACACACACACGTTATGATCCATCACACACACCCTGCTGATACCTGGTTACACACACAAACACTTTCCCCACAGCTAATCTGCACAAAAACAGTGCTGCAGGCCACACACACACCCTCACACACACACACACACACACACACACACACACACAGCCACGCCCGGCTCGTTCCTGTTACCTTGTCAACACCACACCCTGAACACACACGTTCACACACCCGGCTGGATCTCACCGCTGCATTTCTCAGCTCTGACTTCACGTTTTAAACTGCAGCTCAGCTGTGTGACGCTCCGAAGAAACACAAACTAAACTCTGTTTTCACATTTTTATCAGTAAATCTCTTGTTTTTGCTCCTCTGTTTATCTGACATCGGTCGTCTTCTCTCACCTGCAGATTTTACAAGGTTCATATAAAGAATCAGTAATCAGTTTATCACTTGACGGGTTTCCCAAAGCTTTTGTCTCAATGTCGGAACAAGTTACAGTTAAACAGAGAAGAAACAGTCAGCAGTCAGCAGCCATTACACAAAACAGAAATGTACAAAAAAATATGCAAAGCAAACTGAAAATACAGCCACAGAGTTTGAAACAAGGGATAAAAGTTAAAATATTGACTAAAGAATGATCAGTTATTCAGAAAATGAAGAATATGTGCAGTGTGAAAAAAAACTACTTATGGAAACTGAATTAACAAACAAAACTGCAAAGAGCACATATTAAAGACTTAAAAGAGGCTACGACTTGAAAATTGTACTTTCAGTAACTCTGGTTTATCTGCATCACAAACAAATTGTCTCTAAAAATAAAAAAAGGTTTTCCACCCATGTTTTCTTTATCTCCCCTCTCGTCTCACATGTGTTGGTTGTGTTTTCTTCCCCAAAAACAAAACCTTCTTTTTTTTATTTCAGGAAACTCAACTTCCAACAATACACAACATTAAAACTGTCCAAACATGGGCTTTATAGTTCTAAGGAGGAAAATCTTAAAGATCCCTACAGCTTATTTTAAATCTGTTTTACAGGTTCACTCAACCAGACAGAGGCCTTATTCATAAACACTGTAAACGCACAAAAGAGGGCGTACACGCGGCCTTCCGTCCTCTGCAAACTTCGGGATTAAACAAACAAAACCCTCTCAAACGTCTTTCACTCTCAGTCCGTGAGGGGGGGACGCAGGGAACATCTGTGGGATAAAACATCCACCTCTGGAGTTTCTTTCCTGACGCTTCAGATGGTTTCCAGCTCGTGTTTTGCTCCGGTCGTTCTCACTCCGGTCCGCTGGGTGGCGCTGCTGCAGTGAGGAACCATAGAGCGAGAACCGGAAGTTCCGTGTTCAGCGATCTATCGGTGTCTGCGGGAACTGTGAACTCACCTGGCATCACTGTGGACATTAAAGGTACCGAGAATATTAAGTTTTATTCACGCACATCAGCTGTTGGCTCTTGCAGTAATTAAAGCACCGCAGAAAGCGACGGATGTAAATATTTAAAACAGACTTCACTGTTGTCGCAGGGTGAGTTTGATTCATTGAACTGTTGCAGAGCGTTTTAAGCTTAAATTCTTACCCATGTAAAGCCAAAGTAATGATTTTAAACACTTGGTAGCTGGCAAAGAGACGCAGCATCACACTATCAACTGTCTTCATGTTTGCCTGCTAACAGCTGCACGGTTTTAATGCTAATGTTAGCGGCTAACGTTAGCTGCTAGCGTCCCGTCAGATGATAAAACGGTGATAAAACCACTTAAAAACACAACATTTACTCTGTGATACTTATTAGCTCTCTAAAATACACATATATAACATTTGCATCTATCGACCGCTTCAGTTTGAAGTTTTTGATCTGAAGTTCTGAGCCAAACTTCATTGATAAAACTCTGAATTCATGTGAGGAAAATAAACGTAAAGCAAGTTTCATCCTGCACGACATGAAACCTGCTATGAATAAGACTTGTCTTGTTATTTGATCTGTCTGTCATTAGTTCTGTCCGAACTACCAACAGAAGATTATTTTCTATTAATTTATACATATATAAACCTTTTATGATAGCTAACGTTTTGAATGTTAGCAGAATAGAAGCAGCGACTTTATGAACGGAGTTTGGTTGGGACCGTTCGGTGATTATTTTCTCCAGTCTGACAGTAAACAGTAACTTCCGTTCCTCGGTGGTTTGTTTCCAATAATCTCCCGGAAACACCGATGAACCCGCCCACACGTCCGCGCGAGCCTGCTTACCTGAGTGAAATCAGCTGAGGGCACGCGCTCCCTCTGGAAGATGAGAGCGATGTTACCTTTGATCTTCAGTCTGTTCGTCAGCGGATGAATTCAGTCACTGAAACTGCAGGTTTGCAAAGACACAACAAGAAGCAGGTTGTCTTCTCTGTCACTTCTCAGACTGAAGGCTCCTCAGAGGAGAAGCTTCTGGCCGTCAGTCCACCATGACGGACATCAAGAACTTCCTGTACGCCTGGTGTGGAAAGAAGAAACTGACCCCCAACTATGACATCCGAGCTGCAGGGAACAAGAACAGGCAGAAGTTCATGTGTGAGGTGAGTTTTCCTGTCTGGAGTTCAGGTGGTTGAACACTGAGTTTAGAACATTCTTCTTCATGAGCTCTCCTCCCTGCAGGTCCGCGTCGACGGCTTTAACTACATCGGGATGGGAAACTCCACCAACAAGAAGGACGCTCAGACAAACGCTGCCAGGGACTTTGTCAACTACCTGGTCCGGCTCGGGGAGATGAGCGCCGCAGAGGTTCCAGCTCTGGGGGTCAGACCACTTCCCTCATGTTGTTTCCAAAAAAAGAAAAAGAACATTATACATTTTAGGTCTAAAACTCTAAAAAAGAGAACGTTTTAGAAGGTTTACAGCTTTGACGTGAAACAGAGAAATGAGGAGTTTGTTTCCTGAAGTTTCGGTTGAACTCTGATTCTGCTCCTGTTTGTTCGATGCTGTTTGATCCTCGTGACATCAGACATCAGACGCTTTAAGTTGCAGTTTGGGGGTTTTTCTCTGGACAGGATGTAGTTTTCTGGAACATCAGTCTGAAGCTTCAGTTCCCAACCTGAAGCAACGTTGTGTTTGTGCTCAGAGGCTGAATGTTGTGTCTCCAGGTGAGCGCTCCTGTTCCCGACCAGCCCGACGGAGGAAGAGGAGGAGACGGTGGCTTTGGGCTCCTTCCCTCCGGCGGTCCGCTGCCTCCTCACCTCGTGGTCAAAGCTGAACAAGGTATGAGTGTGTGTGACGGTCCACAGGTGGCTCACCTGTCACCTGGCAGAGGGCGGGGTTTGTTTGTTGTCCGTGAGTGTTTGTTCACTGAGCAGAAGAAGAAGAGCCCACTGAGCTCCTGTGTTTGGCAGCTTTGACAGCATCAAACTCGTGTTCTTCTTTAAGCTCTTGATGGTCGGAGGGATTGTTGAACACGATGACAACAAAGTTCTGTTAAACTGAATATTTTGTGTTTTTTCAGACTCTGTATTTATCAGTTTGTTTTAAAGTGTCACAAAGAAAAACAGGTCAGAAACAAACAGCAGCTCAGAGGTCTGACAGCGAAACCTGCTCGCTCTGACACAACATCCTGCTTTTCTCTGGTGGAGAGAAAAAACTGATCATGTGTTTGTTTGTTGATGTTGTCAGAAGAGAGCAGGGTCAGCGGGCCGGTGCCAGGAGTGACGGGGCTGGGCTACTCAGGAGGAGGAGGAGGAGGAGGAGGAGGAGGAGGAGGAGGAGGAGCTCAGTGGGACAGAGGAGCAAACCTGAAGGAGTACTACGCCAAGAGAGACGAACAGGAAGCTCAGGCAGTACGACACTGAATCCAGCAAAGCCTCTGAACTAAAACATGAACGAGCTTCACCAGCGTGTGAACATTAATGTGTGTAATTTAAACACCAGACGCGGTGACATGAACCCTCTTCCATCCCTGTAGACTCTGGAGTCGGAGGAGGTGGACCTGAACGCCAGTCTCCACGGTAACTGGACCCTGGAGAACGCCAAGGCCCGTCTGAACCAGTTCTTCCAGAAGGAGAGAACCAGTGCGGAGTACAAATACAGCCAAGTGGGACCAGATCACAACAGGTCTGGATCAGGAAGCTCAGAGGCTTCTGGGTGAACAGCAGCTTTCAAAGCGCCTGATTCACTTTGAGCTGATGCTTCAATGTCTCGTTAAGAGTTATGAGTTTATTTAATCTGACGTCTGTCTGTGTGTGTCTGTGTGTGTGTGTGTGTGTAACCCCCTCTGGGTGCTGGTCAGGATGCTCCTGTATGTTTTCCTGCTGGACTGCTGTAAAACTCAGAGACCTCCAGCGTGTGTGTGTGATACACCAGAGAGATCTCACTGTTTGTCCCACATGTAATGAACCTGAAGTCACGCTGAAGTTTGACCCAGCGAGTACAAACATCAGGCTGTAAAAAGCCTTTTGAAAGAAGAAAGATGATGTCAGTGAACACTGAGGTGATGCCAGAACTCACAGCCACTCTGGAGGAATACATGGGACGGGTTTAGGTGCACTAAAGCTGTCCCATGGGTGCAGCCTGCGGCTCAGAGAGGTCTGGCTGTGATTTCTGGTGTCACTGTTCACTGCAGGTCTGAGAGCAGCCAAAGGAGAGCTGAGTCAGCCTGAGTCAGAGCTGGTGATTGGTGCTTTTAATCCCAAATCTGGCAGGAAAACATACAGGCGTCGTCCTGAGAAAACAGCAGGTGAGTTACTTCACTTCAGGCTTTCTGCTCGTTTGTTTGTGTCAAATCTGAAAAACACAGGAAGTGAAACTGATGTTTGTGTCTGCAGGAGCTTCATCGCAGAGATGCAGCTCTTTGTGAAACAGCTTGGCAGAAGTAAGAGACTTTTTTTCTTCTGTGCATCATGTTCATCATGTTCCTCCTAAAGGTTCTGCAGCATTAGATCCTGTTTGAAAACCTCGTGTTCTCCACCATCAGGCTCTTTACAGCTGAACGAGCAGCAAAATGACATGAGGATTCCTGAAAACTCTCAATAAAGACTTTTTTAGCAATTTGGCTAAAACACTGAAAACTTTGTCCGTAGAAACACGTTTGTAATAAATAACTGAGCTCAGTTCTGGTTCTTTTGTGTGGATTTCTGAAAGTCCTCTTACTCTTCATTTCAACCTGCTGAAGACAAAGATTCAGGCTTTTAGATCATCAGAGTTTTTAAATTGAACTCGAGTGAATTCAGTTGCATTTTTTCACCCTGCGTCATTTCTAATCTCCATATTTGTAGAAACGGCTGTTATGTTCTGATTTTGTGTCTCGTCATGTGTGTCATTGATGTGAGGTCAAAGGTCACAGCCGTCTCTGCTCCGTCTGTCCTGCAGGGATCACGGCTCGAGAGCACGGCTCCAACAAGAAGCTGGCGGCTCAGTCGTGCGCTCTGTCTCTGATCCGACAGCTGTACCACCTGGGAGTCATCGAGGCATATTCAGGCGTCACCAAGAAGAAGGAGGGTGAGACGGTGAGTCACTAGAAGATCTGAAGCTCAGTTTTTACCCTGAGACCCTGAGACCTGCTGTTTCTGTGAGACGTTTGGGTTTCACGCCGTGTTCTCGTGTGTTTTGTGCTCAGCTGGAGGCGTTCGAGGTCAACGTGTCTCCAGACCTGCAGCAGCAGCTCGCCAGTTACGTCCTGCAGCTTGGAGTCCACATCCCCTCACCTGTGAGTCACCTGAGCCACCAAAACTGACCACAGACACTGACACTTATTGATTGGTTGAGTGGCTGTTTGTGTTAACGAGCGGTTGAACAGGTGTACCTCTGTAACTCGGTTCACCTGTCCAGCCCGCAGACCCCAGCAGCCCCGTGTCTCTGGTTCAGGGGAAGATGGCGACGTTTGAGCCGTCGCAGCGCCAAAGCACAGCGGGGGTCGTCCCGTGGTCGCCCCCCCAGGTCAACTGGAACCCCTGGACCAGCAGCAACATCGACGAGGGACCGCTGGCCTTCGTGAGTCCCTGTTCTTCACCTCAAACAGCTGCAGAGGCTGTGAATCTGGGTCTCTTTGATAAATATTAAACAGCTATTGGCTGTTCAGTCGTGATGTCACTGATGTTCTTCTTGCAGTGCACTCCGGAGCAGATCAGTGGAGACCTGCACGAAGAGCTGATGTACCAGCTGGAACACGACGACAACCTGCAGAAGGTCAGTCTGTTTTCACTGTCAGTGTTTAAATCAGGTGTGAACCGCAGTGATTCAAGCAAAACGCTGAACTTGTGTGGTTCAGATCCTGGCGGAGCGCCACCAGCTGCCCGTCAAACAGTTTGAGGAGGAGATCATGGCCGCCATCGACAGCAGCCCCGTGGTGATCATCAGAGGAGCGACGGGCTGCGGGAAAACCACTCAGGTTCCTCAGTACATCCTGGACCGCTTCGTCAAAGGAGGCAGAGCATCCGAATGCAACATCGTCGTCACCCAGGTAACGCTCAGCATCCGCCTGCTCACAGAAACAGACACACGAAAACTGGAGGCAGGGGTTTGATTTGAACGGGAGCTTCTGAGGTCGACAGAAATCAAAGCACCGACGTCAGATTCATAAACTCTAACTTGTCCTCATGTTAGAAGATAAAAATGTGAATCTAAAGACAAATAAAGAACATGAACTTTGTTGATTTTGACAAAGTCTCTGCTCAGCAGCTTCATGCTTTTTGGATTTGATGACCTCAGACTGTCAGCTGTCATGAAACTCGTGTTTCTCTCTGCAGCCCAGAAGGATCAGCGCCGTGTCGGTGGCCGAGCGAGTCGCCTATGAGAGAGGAGAGGATCTTGGGAAGAGCTGTGGCTACAGCGTCCGTTTCGAGTCCGTCCTCCCTCGGCCCCACGCCAGCGTCCTCTTCTGCACCGTCGGTACGGAAACGTTCACACTGACACCTGATGATGTTCCTTGTTGTTCTTCCCTCGCTGCCGGTTCATCCTGTTCATAGATTAGAGGAGGACTAGCTAGCTTTAGCTGTTGAACTGTCAGCTGATGCTCGTCATGTGACCTCAGCAGCATCTTCTCTGACATCATGACACAAAGCAACACATGACTAACAGCGACGTTTCCCACCTGTTTGATCATTTCTGCCTGTTAAAGCGTTGGAACGACACTGAAGAAGGTTTTAAGTCTCCACATTCGTGTTGACGTCGCTGCAGCATTTTAACGATCAGTCAGTTTGAACCTCGTGTCTTTAAAAAGCCTCTCAGCACAGCACAGCCTCTGAATGATACAGACAGACTCGTTTGTTTCTGATGAGAAACGTGTGTTTGGGAGTTGAGTTGAGAAACAGGATCGTTTCTCAGCGACGAGCTGCACTTCAGCACACTGACGAGCATCATGACAGCAGCTCTTCATCTTCAACAAAGCTGATTTTGTTCTGAGGATCTTCTCATGTAAACGACTGAGCAGTTGATCACTGACGGTGTGTGTGTGTGTGTGTGTCAGTCAGCAGGATGTTGATCAGTGTGTTCTGTGTTTCAGGTGTTTTGCTGCGGAAGCTTGAAGCAGGAATCAGAGGCATCAGTCACGTGATCGTCGATGAGATCCACGAGAGAGACATCAACGTGAGTTTCGTGTGTCAGGGTTTCAGGTTAAAATGTGGAGTCACTTCCTGTCGTGTCTGACCTGCTGTGTGTCCGTGCAGACCGACTTCCTGATGGTGGTCCTCAGAGACGTGGTCCAGGCCTACCCTGACGTCCGCGTCGTCCTCATGTCGGCCACCATCGACACCTCCATGTTCAGAGAATACTTCTTCAACTGCCCCATCATCGAGGTGTTCGGACGCACCTTCCCTGTTCAAGGTACCTGTGACACCCTGATCACCTGACCACCTGACCACCTGACCACCTGATCACCTGACCACCTGACCACCTGACCACCTGACCCCTGGGAGTCAATCATTAAAAACAACTGAATTTAGATTTTAGGAAATCACTTTTCATTATGATCGAGTGTCCTGATAAACACTGAGCCACAGAGCAGAGCAGGACGAGGTTCAGGACCATCGAGCCAAACTGTTTTCTTCCATAAAAAGTGTTGTTTTTTTTTTTGTTGCAGAGTATTTCCTGGAAGATTGTATCCAGATGACCAACTTTGTTCCTCCACCAGTTGACCGCAAGAAGAAAGAGAAGGATGAGGAGGGAGGAGACGATGATGTGAGCAGCTTTGTCATGATGGTCCAGCTTTAGCATCAGAGTCTGAACCTCTGTTGTCTTTATAACGTTTCTGCAGCTCAGCATGTGTGAAGCAACAAGGAGATGAAGCTCCTCACAAAAGTCTGACTGACTGTAAAACACAAATCCAGAATATTTTCGGTTTAAACTTTTTTTCCGTCTCTGCAGACCAACTGTAATGTGATCTGTGGGACGGAGTATACGGCGGAGACGAAGCATTCGATGGCTCAGATCAACGAGAAGGAGATGTCCTTCGAGCTGGTCGAGGCTCTCCTGAAGTACGTGGAGACGCTGCAGGTGGCCGGAGCCGTGCTCATCTTCCTGCCCGGCTGGAACCTCATCTACTCCATGCAGAGGCACCTGGAGACCAACCCTCACTTCGGTGCATCCTCAGACCGCATCGTGTCACGTCGCATGCACACCTGCAGCCTCCGGACGCAGTCTGACTCTGTCTGATGTGTGTGTTTGCAGGAAGTAACCGGTACCGGATCCTGCCGCTCCACTCGCAGATCCCCCGCGAGGAGCAGAGGAGGGTGTTTGAACCGGTTCCTGACGACATCAGGAAGGTCAGAGACGCTGCTCTGTTGTTTCAGTTTGTTCAGTGAGATTCAGACCAGGTTTCACAGAGAGAAGAGCGTCCACGGAGCTTCACGCTGAGTTACTGATCATCTGAGCGTGCTCCATGTTTGACTCTGTGCTCTTCACTCTGTCGTTTGCTGCTGTGAAGGAGCAGTTGTGCCTCTTAGTGTTTGAAACCAGCAGATTCCTTCAGTTATCTGTTTTCTGAGAAACAAGAAGCTGCAGAAGTTCAGCGTCAGACGAGTTCTTTCCGTTTCCCATCAGCCTTAAACACTGTGAACATGTTGAACCTGCAGGTGATCCTGTCCACCAACATCGCAGAGACGAGCATCACCATCAACGACGTCGTCTACGTCATCGACTCCTGCAAGTGAGTGTGTGAGAGTAACTGAGTACATGTACTCAACTACTGTGCACTGTGCTGCAGAACATCTCAGAGGGAAACATTGTTCTTTTACTTCACTACACATGACAAAAGATATACAAGAAAAGTCACCAAATATTTTAACAATCAGCATTTTTCCTGCCAAAACATTTGAGATCTGCAGTTTTTGCTCTGAATGATGTGAATCTGTGAGTGTGTTTGTGATAACGAGGAGCTTTGGACTAAACGAACACAGTGAAGGCGTCACTTCGGGCTCTTTGGCTCCAGTTTAAGGATCAAACTGTTGGTGTCCTGACAGGCAGAAGGTGAAGCTCTTCACCTCCCACAACAACATGACCAACTACGCCACCGTCTGGGCCTCCAAGACCAACCTGGAGCAGAGGAAGGGCCGAGCCGGCAGAGTCCGGCCCGGGTTCTGCTTCCACCTCTGCAGCCGCGCTCGCTTTGAGAGGTGCGACCCTGTTCAGTCACCCGGTCAGCCTGCGTTCAGCCGCGTTATTGGTCAGATTGTGATCACATGTGTCTCTGCAGGCTGGAGACTCACATGACTCCGGAGATCTTCAGGACGCCGCTGCATGAAGTCGCTCTGAGCATCAAGCTGCTGAGACTCGGGGCCATCGGACACTTCCTGTCCAAAGCCATCGAGCCGCCGCCGCTGGACGCCGTCATCGAGGCCGAACACACTCTGAGAGGTACAACACACACACACACACACACACACACACACACACACACACACACACACACACACACACACACACACACACACACACATGTGGCAGCTGCTGCTTATGAAGGAGCAACTTGTACATGAGGTCACATTTAACTTCAGCAGAGGATTATAACGCATTTATGCACCGACAAGGACGAGTGGGAAACATTCTGAAGGCACAAATGTTTTTTATTGCAAATACTAACGTTCTGTCTGTCTGTCTGTCTGTCTGCCTGCCTGTCTGTCTGTCTGTCTGTCTGTCTGTCTGTCTGCCTGTCTGCCTGTCTGTCTGTCCGTCTGTCAGAGCTGGACGCTCTGGACTCTAACGATGAACTGACTCCTCTGGGTCGGATTCTGGCGCGGCTGCCCATCGAGCCTCGGCTGGGGAAGATGATGATCATGGGCTGCATCTTTCAGTCAGTTCGTCCTCCTTTGCTTCGTCGTGCAGATCGATCGCCCAACTTTCTCTTGACTCTGATTCACTTTCAACCTGTGTGTCGCCCTCTAGTGTTGGAGATGCCATGTGCACCATCTCGGCCGCCTCCTGCTTCCCGGAGCCGTTCATCAGCGAAGGGAAACGTCTCGGCTTCGTCCACAGGAACTTCACTGGCAGCCGGTTCTCTGATCACGTGGCTCTGCTGTCCGTCTTTCAGGCCTGGGACGAAGTCAGGTCAGCGTGTGTGTGTGTGTGTGTGTGTGTGTGTGTGTGTGTGTCCAGTTGAACTCTTTCTTGTGTTTTAAGTAGTTTTGGTATTTCTGGCCCATCAAACCCTTTGAAGAACCTGATGAAGCTCTTGTATGGAGCTCAACAAAGCACAGTTCTGGCAGATGTTTGACCAGCGTTGAGGTTCTCTCAGTAGAAGGTTCCTTGCAGAACGTTCTGTGTGTTTTCTGTGTGATGTCCTGACGTTGTTGCTGTCCTTCAGGGTTAACGGCGAGGAGGCAGAAAGTCGTTTCTGTGACCACAAACGTCTCAACATGTCGACTCTGAGGATGACCTGGGAGGCCAAAGTCCAGCTGAAGGAGATCCTGGTCAACGCTGGATTTCCTGAAGGTACCTGAACGCACCACCGGTTCACTGTGACATAGAGAGCTGATAGAGCTGGTGTGAGCTCAGTGAAGCAGATGGTCACCTCTGTTCTCCTGCGTCTCCGTCAGAGTGTTTGATGATTCAGATGTTCAACACGGTCGGACCGGACAACAACCTGGACGTGGTGGTTTCTCTGCTGACCTTCGGCTCGTACCCCAACGTCTGCTACCACAAAGAAAAGAGGAAGATCCTGACCACGGAGGGACGCAACGCCCTCATCCACAAATCCTCCGTCAACTGTCCCTTCAGCAGCCACGACATGAAGTACCCCTCTCCGTTCTTCGTCTTCAGCGAGAAGGTAGACGTCACCTCGAGTCGTCACCACTCTGAACCCGAACCTGAACCTTGCTGCAGTATTTCAGCTCACTGTGTGTGTGTGTGTGTGTGTGTGTGTGTGTGTGTGTGTGTGTGTGTGTCAGATCCGGACCCGAGCGATCTCGGCCAAAGGGATGACTCTGGTCAGTCCTCTGCAGCTGCTGCTGTTCGCCTGTAAGAAGATCAGCTCCAATGGAGACGTCATGGAGCTCGACGACTGGTGAGACGCCACGTGACCTTTGACTGATTTATCACCTGATGCTGATTGATTTCTGTCCCACAGTGTTGACTTCTCACCTGAATGCCTGCAGGATCAAACTGAGGATCCCCCATGAGGTGGCGGGCGGTATTGCAGCTCTGCGGGCGGCGCTGGAGGCTCTGGTGGTGGAAGTGACCAAAGAGCCCGAATACATCAACCAGATGGACCAGAACAACCAGGAGCTGCTGAGGCTGATCAGACACGTCTCCAAACCCTCAGCAGCTGGACTCAACCTGATGAGCCACAGCCAGAGGTCTCACACACACACACACACACACACACACACACACTCTGTCACTTCAGATCAATTAGTTCAGTTAGTTTGAGTGTGAAAAGGACAAATCAGTGATTCTGATCAGTGTTTTCTTCACTGTTGAGTTTTTCAGTGTGTCAGGACTCAGAAAGTGTTAAAGGGGCAGTTCACCCACATTAGAGAAGGAGTCTGTTAAACAGGTGGAGCTCAGTCCAACAGTGACTCACCTCCATCACCTCCATCTCTCTCCACAGGATGGGAGACGGTCCTCGACCTCCAAAGATGGGACGCTTCGACGGAGGAGGAGGAGGAGGAGGAGGAGGAGGAGGAGGAGGCGGCTACCAGGGAGGTGGGGGGGGCTACCGAGGAGGTGGAGGTTACAGAGGAGGAGGTGGAGGTTACAGAGGAGGAGGTGGAGGTTACAGAGGAGGAGGTGGATATGGAGGAGGAGGAGGAGGAGGTGGTTATAGAGGAGGCGGAGGTTACGGCGGGTATGGAGGAAGAGGTGGATATGGAGGAGGAGGGTACAGAGGCGGGGGAGGTTACAGGGGAGGAGGTGGATCTGGAGGGGGAGGTTATGGAGGAGGCGGGGGCAACAGGGGAGGTGGAGGAGGATACAGAGGAGGTGGAGGAGGATACAGAGGAGGTTATTAACGTCGTGGCAAACAGCAGAAACTTTGTTCTGATGGTTCATTGAAGAAAATGAAATGAGGAAACTGAGACGAAAATGTGTCTGCAGACTTTTGTTTCCTTCTTGACACTGAAGATGGAAACATGAACATCAAGGCGTCGTCACGCTGCTAAAGGAGCCAAAGGAGCCGCAGACGTCACCTGCTTTGTTTGTTTCTGCTGTTTTTCTTGTTTCCAGCTGATCCTCAAACTGATTCTCCGTCCTTCAACAGAATTTAAAAATCCTGACTGAAGCTCCGAGCTCAGAAAATATCAACACGACATTTCAAAATCTTTGTTTAGGTTAAACTTTCTGTACGTTTTCATTCCAAATAAAGACACAAAAATCCCTTTGAGAGTTTGAAATTTTGTCTTTCTTGGGTGTTTTTACGTGATGTTGTAGTTTGTCAGTGTGAGTTCTTTATGCAGGACTTCTTAATTGTTGTTCTTATGTTTTAAGATCTTTGATCACAGAAAGAAAATGTTTGTGAAAACCTCAGTTCACTTTAAATTCAGCAGGCTGTCGGATTCGAGGTAAGAAGACTTTTTGTTCACATTTGCTGGCTCTTCCTTGTCTATAGCGCCTCCCAGAGGCTGAGAGCTCAAAGTGTGAGTGCAAATGTCAGGGATCCTATGAAACCTGGAAATCTTTGCTCTTTATTAGGAAACGGGCACCGCGAGTGGTGTGAGGACCCTGTTGTTTCTCTAAGATTTTTTCTTTTTATTATTAGAAAAATCTTTGCTTATTCAGAAGGTCAAGACCTACAAGAAAGTCTCTTGGTGTCATGAGCTGAGTCAAACAGGAAGTCAGATATTTTCAGTCAAAGTTTGGGATTAGGCCAATTTCCAGGAGTCACATTTGAACTGGCAGCTCCTACGGGCTTCACCCCATCCACCTGAAACTTGCACAGTTTAAAGAAAAAACCTTTAGGATGATAAGTTTGTAAGAGTGTGGGGGACTTTTGAACGGTGTGACCGTGGCAGGCTGTCAAATTTACATGTTTGGCCAGGAGGCAAAAAATAGCTCTGACTTCTTTGTAAAGAGACCAATCTGCTTCAAAATCAACACATTTGATAAAACTTTCCCCCTGAAGACGTGTTCATGTCAATTATCAGTCATACTCAAAGCGTTTTCTGCTGGTGAAAGGAAATGTCATGTTTTATATGAAAATGGGCTTCTGTTGGTGTCTTAAACTTATGTAGTGTCCTATAAATAGATATATTTTATTTATTGTCACTTAAGATTAATATATGAACAGGTTAGCATTTCTTTATTGTTCACAGAAAAACGTTATTTTTATTATTTTTGCTATTTTGTTCATTTCCACAGCTCTCTCCCTCTCTGTGTTTTTCTGAGCGTCTTTGAATGCATCACCCCTCCTATCTCTAAGAACTTGTGTGAGCTGTGATTGGTCAGTTGTCACAGCTCTGAGAAAACTCTGGCGGCCATTACAGCCTTCCAGTGTTTAAACACACACCATGACAAACCCACAGCCAAAGGCCAAAAGTGTAAATATAAATCAACAAACACGATAAAGTGAGACAGAGAGAGAGAAAGCCGATGAGATCGTCACTCCGCTTGTGTATCAGCACGGTAAAGAGTGATTGACAGGCAGCCTGTCTCTTCGCTAAAGTGAGGACGTTCACTTTTTCTGCCTTTTGGGGACTCATATACTTAAACACAGCCGAGTGTTTTTCCATTCACAGATTTTAACAAGACTTTGCAAGACAGAAAGGAAATTAGTTTGTTGCATAAAACTAATAAAATAAAGTTCAATTTGTAGAGGAAAAATTCTAAATACAAAGAGTATATGGAGACAGAGAGAGCAAAGGAGAGAAAGTCCACTCTTTGTCATCCAAAGAGTTTATAACTGAGCTGGCTGATAATATGTAAATAGTCATGGTTATTAGCTGTTTAGACAAAAAGTAAATTTTTACACCCTGATAAAAATATATTTAAGCTGCTGATGGCTTGAAAAGCTGAAGTGTAAATATTTTCCTGTCATCATGTGTGCCTGCCAACCTCCACTGATAAGGTGGGCTGTGCTGCCCCCTTGTGTGTCTGCATGGTAACTGTTGTCAGGCAGACATCATGACTTAAAGCAGTGAGTGCAGTTTTGTGCTGGCCTGCCTGCATGAGAGAAAGAAGGTTCATACTGTGTTTGGGTCGCAGTGTGGACTGAGCAGCAGCAGTCGAGCGTGTCTGGAGCGAGTTGCTGCCGGCTCCGACGGGTGCCGGGGTGTGAGGGCCCGTTCAGTGCTGCTTGCAGCTTTAATGTTTTCTTCAGATTCCTCACTTGGTTCCATCTGAAGCTTCCTGTAATTTTCCTGCTTCTTTTCCTGTTTTATGTTCGTTAAGTTTCTTCCTGACATTCAGATTTCAACATGAACACTATGAAAACAAAACACTTTCCTCCAGATTCTCCTGCAGCGTTTCAAGAGTTTTCTTACTGACTCCAAAATCATTAAACCAGTCGGTCAGATCAACAGTCGATTGATCGCAGTCACCTGATGTTTCTGCAGGGATCCAGTGAAGCTCAAAGGTCACTTTTATCAGTAAAGTCTCTCCTGTTGCTGATGAGAGAGATTCTGTGTCTCACCTGCGTTCATGAAACACAGTCTCCTCACAGCTCTGCTGCAGATAAACGACACCATTAAAACCTTTGTGATCTTTTTCCACAACAATTTTTAGAAAACTGCAGGCCACCCGATCTGCGCTGGACCTTTTGCTGACTCAAAAAGCAGGATCTGCAATATTTTTTGCCAAGCATCGATTGTTCACGTCTGGTAACAGGCCCGGCTGGCTAGAGGCCAGACTGGTACTACCACAATATCATCTCTCAAAGATAGTACAGGTACCCGACATTTTAA
>JAQMCX010000010.1:2724021-2736314 GCA_029814765.1 Acanthurus leucopareius | reverse complement strand
CCCCCCCCCCCCCCCCCCCCCCCCCCCCCCCCCCCCCCCCCCCCCCCCCCCCCCCCCCCCCCCCCCCCCCCGCGGTCCTGTGATTTGCTTTGCTCAGGAAGTGATTCGAGGCCCCAGGGGGAGCGGAGAAGAAGGGGGTTTTCTATTATTACAGACAGAAGAGTCTGAACGGGCAGAGATGCATTACAGGGACAAGCAGATGCATGCAGGGTAATTTTAGCCTGCTGGCTGGGAGGAGAGCGGCGCTGGAGGAAGTAAAAAGTGACTCGTTTTCAAAGCAGAGTCGGAGTAAACAGATAATTATGGTGAGCGCTGCAGACCTGCAGACTGATTTATGCTTGAAACATAATCGGCGGGCCTTTGTTCGTCGTCTCCTGCAGGGTCGTACCGTCGGTGGGTCGGTGGGTCGGTCGGTCGGCCGGTGGGTCGGTCGGTCGGTCGGTCGCTGGTTGTTGATGTTGTGACTCAAAGTGTTAAAACACATTTTTGTTGAAAAACCTGAACATTCGACTCTGAAATGTGACGAGTGTTTTAGTCCTGGCCACGCCCCCAATGTGTGATGTCACCGCAGGCGTTTGGACCAGCAGCTGTGACATCACACATTGGGGGTGTGGCCACATGTTTGAAGTTTTGACTCAGAGTTTGTTGATTTTTACTGAACAGTAAAACTTTATCACCACAGAGGACGGTGACAGAAAGAACAGAACGGGAGTTTGAACGTCCGACATTTGCTGCAGTTCAAACACAGCTGATCCATAACTTTGATTTTATGAAACAGGAGTGAAAAAACACAGAGTCAGTGACCGCTGGCGTCCACGCTGGCGTCTCGCTGAAGCGTCCACACTCGTGTTCCTGCAGCTGTTTTCACATCCAAACGCTTGCAGGACAAAGCGGCTCTTCATTGGCCGTCCCGTCATGTGACGTCGTTCCTGCGGTCGTCTTGTGTGACTTCACTGCGAGCCGGCTTCACGCCACAAACCAGAGAGCAGACGGCACCAAACACGGCGGCTCGTTAAAGCCGCGGTGTTAATGATTCTGTGTTTGTTAAACAGGAGTCAGGTGTGCACGCGGAGCTCTGAAGGTCACATGAGACCTGATTAAATCAGCTCAGGAGCTTCACGCTGAGATGTTGTTGCCACAGTCGGCAGCATGGTGAGGCTGTTTTTACCGCCTGGCTTTGTTTCAGATGACAGCGGCTGATGGAGGCGGAGCTTCCTCAGGTGTTCCGGCTGTTTGTGTCTGTCAGACGTCTGCAGACGTTTCACTGATGTGGTTTCTCTTTTGTCAAAGGCCTGCAGCAGATCTCCACATGTTTTTCTTTCTCCTCTGTGTGTTTCTGCAGACCTGATGTTCCTGATAGCTGCTTTTTAATCCCAGAGACGACAAATTCGGACTCTTTTACTGAGACTTTAGTATTTAACAGGAAAACCTCCGGCTGTGTTTCCTTCAGCAACAAAACACTGCTGAGTTAAAGTTACAAATCTCTCTGAAAAACTACGATAAATTTGTCACAGAACTGCTTGTAAAATCTGTCAGTTTTCAGGCAACATGATACATTTTTATGATTTTTAATGTCTGCTTGTAAAAACATGGAAATGATCCTCTGAAAGTTTGTCTGAAACGTCCTGAAACGTCCTGAAATGTCCTGAAACGTCCTCCAAACTCAGATATGAAACAAAAACAAGCTAAAAACAGGAAGTGACGGATGTGATCCGACGTTTGATCCGACGTTTGATCCGACGTTTGATCCTCGGTGCTTTGCTGTGACTGTGGTTTCATGCCCTCTGCTGATGCTAATTAGCTTAGCCACCTAGCCATCGTAGCTAACAACATGAAAAGTCCTGTGGAAGCAGAGAGAGAAGATCTTTGTGTTTCAGCTGCAAACATCCTCTGAAAGTCACTGAAAGTCTCTTTAAACTGTCTCAGCTCTTGTCGAGTCGTTTGAGGTGAAATCAAAGTCCCGTGTTGAGTCTGAATAAAGAGGTTAAAGTCATGAAACGGGCCTTTGAGGTGAAGAAGCTCTGTTTTCCTCCCACAGCTGCAGAATGTGGCTGCAGACGCTCGTGTGTCGGCTCTCGGGGTTTTGTCTGGGCAGCTGTGGGCCCTTTGTGAGGTTTGTTTGGGGCCCCGCTGGGTCTCTTTGTCTCTGATAATGAGGGCTGTGTTCGTTTGTTCCTGCCGTCCCGGTGTGGTGACACCTCGGGGCGGGGCGGCTTCTTCTTTGGTGGTCTTTGCTGTTAAATCTGATGTGGGAGGAAGAAACTCCCAGCTCATCTGTTACGTCACAGCTGAGCTGCGTCTTCGGCCTTAAGGTGGAATCCTGGAGTTTTAAGGTCTTTTAAACTTTCTCTCGTCTGTGAAAAATATAAAGTTACAGGAACAAACTGATTAACGTCATTAATCACTGATCACTTTTGGTAAATGATCAAAGCGTTTGTTGTGATTTCTGTGGAAGCTGAAGGTGAAAATCAGTTAAACTTCAACCTTCACATCAGACGTTTGACTTTGACCTGATTCACAAGTAAGACTTCAGCCGTCAGAGAGCAGAGCTACAAAAACAAGCTGCACAGAAGAAGAAAACTCGCTGAAGGTGAAAGAGAAGAAGAGTCTGTTCATCCAGCTGAAGAGAAGCAGTCGTTTAATGGACGAAGAGAAGATGACAGAGCAGCTGCTCAGCCAATAAAAACAGTCATTGCCTCCCACCTTCACTCCCTTCCTGCCTCCCTTCCCCCCCCACCCACTTAATTGGAAATCCCCTGTCTCTCTCTCACACACACACACACACACACACTCGGTGGATGAATCAAACCTCCTGCTTGCTGTTGGTGAGTCTGTAAGATGAATCTCACCTGTTTCCTGAACAGACACTTCAGATCCTGATTGTTGTTTCAGAAAATCAGTTTGGATCTTAAAGAAGCTCTGAATCACTTCAGGAAGATGTTTCTGTTTCTGTCCTTCATGTGTGGAAAGTTTCAGATAAATGAGGGATCATCTGCTCAAACCTGACAGAAGCCTCCTGCTGGTCAGTCGGTTTGATGACATCAGCAAACAGGCCAGGCGTTTCCATGACGACCTGCTTCTGTTTGAGTTCAGGGAAACTTTCTTTATCACCACACACACACACACACACACACACACACACCTCGCCCTGCTCCAGATTTTAACCTCCAGGCCTCCACTTTTAATCTCCCCTCGTCCAATCAGAGCGCCTGGCTGCTCTGTTTATCAAACAGAGGAGGAGATGAAGGTGATATCTGCGGCATCTTGCAGACGCTGCACTGAGCGCGCTCACACCGCACACACACCACACACACACACACACCGCACACACAGACACCACACACACACACACACACACACACCACACACACACACACACACCACAGCCTCCTGTTATCCTCACATTCCAGCTGAGCGTCTGACTAATTCTCCAGTTTCTGCAGAAAGAATTCAGCTCACACACCTTGATAAGGAGTGTAAACACACGGAGGGTTGAGCTCCCCTCAGGTGTGTGTGTGTGTGTGTGTGTGTGTGTGTGTGTGTGTGTGTGTGTGTGTTCCGATGCTGAGGCGCTCAGGTTTCCTGCTGATAACAGTGTGATATCCAGAGGGCTGCTCATGTGTGGAAACCAAACACACCTCTGAGGCCGTGTGCATTCCTGTGTGTGTGAGCAGATTAAACATTAACGGAGACAGGAGTGTGTGTCGCTGCTCCTCCTCCTTCTCGCCGACCTGCTCACGTCCAGCTCCTGCAGCTGAAACCAGAGAGCCAGATTCAGGTTCCTGTCAGCTCCACAGTGGGAGGCAGCAGGTCTGCAGGACTCGGAGCTGAAACGGGTCCTGGTCTCAGTCTGCAGGGACGAGCGTGAAGGTTCAACACAACAGCTGACAGATTTACGGGTTTTGGCCAAACGGTTCAGTAACTTCAACAAACAAAAACCAGGCAGAAGCTGCTTGAGCCTGTTTGCTCCCAGTGTTTCCACACAAACCAGTTCCTGCTGTGTTTCTGTGTGTTTACTGAAACCTGAACCTGACCCAGATCCCAGCAACATGAACCTGCAGGGCCAACACAAGTTTAACTCGAGCTCACGTCGAGTCAGAGCGAGCACAGATCCTCTGTTTGTCTGCAGTCAGGGGATCAGGATGGCAAACAGGAAGTGAGGGGCGGAGCCTCTGCATCACTTTGCTGCAGGCGGAAACAGCTGATAGGAGAGTTGTTTTCATCATCCATCAGTCTGTCGATTATTTTCACAAATAATCTTTTCGTCTTTAAAACGTTCAAACCTGGAAAACTCACAGAGTTCAGAGTTCAGTCTGTTTCTGTCTTCAAACCAGCAGCCTGAGACTCTTCAGCTACTGACGTCACTAACGAGTAACAGCAGCAAATCTCACATCGAGAAGCTCAAAGCAGCAGAAGTTTCAGATTTTTGCTCTAAAATCGACTGAAGGATGAACGTAGTGTTGAAACGTGGACGGCTTGTTGGCGTTAAATCAGCTGATCGATGTTGAGTCGCATCAGATCAGTGAAGCAGCTCTTTTTCCATTCCAGCCTGCTGGAGGAGACGAGGAAGACGATGATGATGTCAGACTGAACGAGTCTCTGCGGGTCGTTTCCTCTGACTCCTCCCTCTGTGTGTGTGTGTGTGTGTGTGTGTGTGTGTGTGTGTGTGTGTGTGTGCGTGCAGGAAGCTTCGTTTGATCTGAAAAACTGTGAAACTCCGTCGAGCGGCTCATGAAACGGCTGAGCACGCGGAGGTGGCGGCGCCGCCCTCGGAGCAGGTCCAGGATCAGATCAGTAAACTGTTTCACGTTGTGGAGTTTGAACTCGGCTGCGTTCCTCACATTCCTCCCTCTGAACCCGCCCCTCCCCCTCCTCAGAGGAACTCCTCGATTTGTTCAGAGTTTTTCAGCTCAGAGGCTTCGGCCTGTTGACCTCTGACCTCTGCACCTGCAGAGCGGCGCTGCAGTCGGAGCGTTTGATTGATCGATGAGTGTTTTAAAGGTTCAGACTTTGTCAGAAAGCTTCAGATTAAAATAATCTGTGAAGACCTGAAGACCTTCACGGGTTTCAGTCTGCTGCAGATGACCTGCTCTGTGTCTCTGATCTTCTGCTCTCAGAGGGACGAACCTGCTGTGGATCACGGAGCTGAAGCAACGTGTGTGTGTGTGTGTGTGTGTGTGTGCTCATTGTCAGGGACGGGGTCAAAGGTCGGCCTGTAACAGCAGTGACTTGATCTCTTTCTTAGTTTCCACCTTAAATGTTCCTGCATCCTGAGGAAAAGCTGGAGGACAAACATGGCGGATGGTTTTGTTTTTGTGGTGTGAAGTCGGTCGTTGACGGTTTGACTTCAGCGTCTTTAGAGACGTTGAGTTTCAAAACTTCACTGTTGAAGCTCAAACGGGTCAAACTGGGTTCGTTGGCGTGTGAGTGATCAGGTCTCCACTCGCTCAGGATAATCAGATTACTGCGGTGCAGGTAGACCCACAGGTGACCTTTGACCTGCTCAGTCCCCGCTCGGCACTCTGGGTAACGTTGTCCCCTCGCTGTGAGCGTGGACCCTCTGCAGGTGAAGCCGGTGGCGTCGCCGGGCGGACGGACGCGGCTCGCTCATGCCGCCCGTTCAAAAGTCAAAGCGGCCTTTGTTCGCCCCTCGGAGGAAGAATGCGATGAGGTCATGGGAGGAAATTTAATTGGATGTGCTGCGAGCCGGGCCGTTCCCGCTGGACGTCCACCCCCCTCCCCTGCCCCCTCCACAACCACTGACCCCCCCTCCTCCAGGCCGACCTCGAGGCTCCGCCAAGAGGAAGAAGATTCACAGGAATGCACTCTGAAAAAAACTCAGTAAACTCCGACAGCAGGAGACATTTTGATAAAAGGAGACGGAAGAAGAAGCTCGTCTCGTCTCGTTTCAGACACTTTGACACACTCGTCACCGTTTACAGTCACATCCATGGAAACCAGCAGTTCCTGCAGGGGGCGCTCCATCAGGGGTGTGGCAGTAAGGAGACGGTTTGGCTCTTTCTAGTCAAACTTCCTGTTCACTTGAACAAGGTCGTCAATCAGTCGCCATCACCTGATTTACCTGATTACCGATGAAACATGGTTTTCTGCGTCTCTGCTGGAAAAAATCTGTTTGAAATAAAAACTGGGTCATTTTTTTGTCGGTGAAGAAAAACAGGGAAATGTTTTTATTTGTTAAGAGGAAGGAAGTGATGAACAGCTTTTATCTCTGGCTGTTGAATCGTCTCTGTGGTCACATGACAACTCTCAGTCTGATAAGAACGAACTCTTCAACGACTCCTGCAGAATAACAGCAAGCCAGAGGTCAAAGGTCACAGAGGGCTGAAAACGTTCACTGGTTTGATTCGCTCTGTGATCAGTTTCTCTGTAAAGTCTCTCGTCTCTTTGCGTCGACGCTTCCTGAAGGACAGCAGAGCTCCTGATCGGACTCAAGGACGTCCTCCTCGTTAGAACCTGTCTTCTCTCTGTGGGAGGACAAACATCTGTGTGAGACCTCGAACGAGGATGAAATCCTGCAGATGAAGGTTCGGCCTTCATGTGGGTGGAAGTTTATCATTCCTGTGACATAAAGCTGATTTCAGCGTGAAGTTCATAGAGAAGAAGCTGGTTTCTGAGGTGACGTCGTCAGAGGATCGTGTTTCTGCCTCAGCGTGGCCTCATGCTGGAGCTGCTGCTGACTCTGAGCCTGCTGAGCTGCTGTTTCCTGTTATCAGACTCTGGCTGTGGTCGGCCGAGGCCTCGTCCCCCGACGCGCCTCAACACGTCGCTGTAATGCGGCTCTGCAGGTCTGATGGCAGGACGGACTGCAGGAACCCGGAGAGGACGGAGACCTGAGACAAGACGAGGCAGGCAGCTGCTGCTCAGCACCACAAACAAACCGTGTCAGAGCCGTTTACAGTCTGTATGTCAAATATTTAGGCTGAGAGCTTCAAACAGAGAGAAGCTGTTTGTTTAAAGACGCGGCGACGTGACGACAGACGACGCGGTTTCAGCAAATTAAAGGTTTCAGTCGCTGTCGCATCCTGATGCCTGAACATCAGATTTATCATCACAACTTTCAGTTTGGACACAAACAGAAAAACTTCAGACGCTGGACGCCAGCTCGTCTCTGGTGATGAGCTCAGAGCTCACAGGTCAGAGGTCAAAGGTCAGAGGTCGTATGAAACCGGGACAACAACCGTCTGCTGCTCAAGGACACTTCAGCAGCGTTGGAGTTCGGCCCCCCCCCCCCGAGAGAAAATCCCCTCGTTCACATTCGCCTCTGCTCGCTGTTGTCATGTCTTCCTTATGTGGGCAGGAAAAAAACTCCCAGCAGCCCCCTCTCTCTCCCTCCCTCCCTCTCTCTCTCTCTTTGACATGAGCAGCCTGTGCTGCTCGCTCGCCCTCTTTTCTCCTCAGTGGACTCTTTCTTTCTCTGTCCATCCTTCTGTCCGGCGTCACTCTGCCCAGCGGAAACACATTCCAGCCGGTTCATTCCTGCTGTCACCGTCCCCCCCCCCCGTCAGTCCCTCCCCAAACAGTCTTAGAAAGAAAAGCTTCTTCCTCTGAACGACTGGAGGCTCTTTTCATGTTCAGACCTGCTCCTGGGCCCCCTGAGGAGAGTCTGCCGGGGTCAGCGCCCCACAATGGGCACGTTAGCTCTGCTTAAAGCAAAACCAGCTAATTGACGACGTCGGCGTTTGTTTCTCGGCGGTGAGGTTTGGTTCAGGAGGGTCTTAACGGCGGCTTAAATCTGCCCGACCAAAGAAAGGCTGTCAGTGTTTGGTTCTTTGGCAGCTTTGAGGGTGAATTCAGTTTTTTTAACCCACTTTCTAAAGTGCTGGTTCCTGTTTGGAAGCAGATGGAGGACGATTGACGGAGCTTCAACTGTTCAGGGAAACAAAATGTTCAAGTCGCTGAAAAAACACAAAATACTTTAAAAAAAAATCTTTTCATGATGCAGAAAATAAAAAACTCCTGTCATCAGTGTTTTCCATGTTTCCTCAGAGAGGAAAACAAGGTTAATCAGTTGGATCTTTCAGATTTCACCCCGTTTGCCTTTAAAATAGACCTTAAAAAAACACTTTTACTTTGGTGAATCACTTTAACCGTCTTCTGTCCGTCAGTCTTCTGGTTTCACGAGCGAGTTTCACGCTGCTGCCACGTTTCAATGAGTCTGGTTCAAACAGTGACTCCTCAGTGTGGCGTTCAGGGTCCCTGTCAGTGTGGCGTTCAGGGTCCCTGTCAGTGTGGCGTTCAGGGTCCCTGTCAGTGTGGCGTTCAGGGTCTGCTGGATTCAGCGGGCCGTCGTCCTGCAGAGTCGAGCCCGTCGAGGGGTTTTGTTCTGTCGTCATGCGGGACGAGAACATAAACTCGTACAGCGGCGTCTTTGTTTGGTGGAATTCTTCCTCTCATCAATACGCCGTTTGTTCCTGAAGAAGACAGAATTCCTGGAGTCTCGCGGAGTCGCTCGGATCGACACGTCAGACTCATCGGTCCAGTTTTCTCTGATCTGCTCCGACGGAAACGTTTGACTCCAGATTTTCACAGTTTGGCTGCAAACAGACACAAAGACGTTTTTCTTTCATCACCAAAGTTTTTTCATTTCTGTCGAACAGTTTGAATCATCTGTGTTTCCATGAGTCTGACAGTAAAGTCAGCGGCTGCAAATATTGATCGACTTGTTGTTATTGATTAGTCGGATGATTGCTGATCTCTAGAGTCCAAAACAAATCTGACAAATAAAGGAAGTGAATTTCCAACATTCAGGTAAAATGACTGAAATCGATCGATTATCTGAGCAGCTGTTGTTTAATTTTTTTGTCGATCGACTCTCAGTTTCGTGGTTTCAGATCAAGTTTAGTTGAGTTTGTGAGTTTTGTGTCTGTGGGAGCTGAGACGGTCACATGATCAGAAACACGCAAACACGTCCGTTCATGCACAGACCCACGAGGCTGCGTGCTGACCGTCCACATGTGGCCCGACAGGACGCATCCTGTCACGCAGCTGCAGTCAGATCCTGCAGCTCCTCACTTATTCAAAAGGACTCATATTTGCTTCATGAATAAAAGCTTCTTCATGAGCAAAGGAACATTTTCAAACAGCTTCCTGTCACCAAAAACTCAGAACAGATCCTGAACAATGTGACTGTAAATCGACGACTGGAGGGATTGAAATTTCTTTTGGTTAAAAGAAAGTAGAACAAAAGTTGTGTGAAAATAAACTTCAGTTTAAACTAAATTCAGTTCCTGACATTCAGTCGAACCAAAGTCCCGTCAGAGTTTGTTGAGTCTGAACTGATCATGTGACCTTCGTCCAGACAAACACATCAAACATCAGCGTTATCAGGACAAATGTGACATCAGGAGTTAAACTGTTTCCTCTCCGAGGTGTTTTTGTCTGGCAGCATCACTTCCTCTGGGTCTCCTCCACCAATCAGAGCGTCCTCTGCTCTTCTGTCCCAGCAGCCACCTGTGTTCAGGGCTGCATTTCCTTTGTCTCCTCGCCCTCCTCCTCCTCCTCTGGTTGTTTGCCTCCTGATTGTTGTGCCAACAGATGCTTTTGTGTGTGTGTGAGGATGTGGAGGCGTCGTCAGCGGCGGTCTGTCGCCGACCGCTGCGTCGCTCTTTGATCCGAGGCCTCCGAGGCTCCAGCAGGAAGTTTCCACAGTGAGAAGATGCTTCGGATCCCAGATGTTCACCATCACATTTGAATAAAACTGCTCTCAAAACATGAAAACACTCTGAGTCACAGTTCTTTTGAAATTCAAGAGGAGATCCAGAGATGTTAGAAGGAACTCGAAGATCTGCGACTCTGAACGTTTCTGTTGATTAAACGTTGGTGAGTGAAAAACTGCTGCAGCTCATCGTGACCTCAGACATCCGAAACACAGACGGACTCACCGCCAGGAAGTAGAAACAGCAGCTCGGTTTATTAGAGGAGCAGCTGATATTCTGCTGATCACTGTATTGATCAGTGATTGATGAGCAGAGATTTTTCTCTCACAAACAGAACAAAGTTTAAAATCAGGCTGTAAATCTCCAACCTGCCAGTAAAATGTTACTGCCTCTTATTAACCTTGACCCACACACACACAGACACACACAGACCCACACACACACACACACACACACACACACACAGAGACCCACACACACAAATACACACACACACACACACGCTGTGGGGGAGGAGGTCGGTGTGTTTGCAGTTGCTTCATTGTTTCCTGTAATAAACTGCAGCTCTGTGTGAACGCCCTTCAGTCCTATCAGCTGCTTCACCTTTATTTGCTGTCGACACAGAGGGGCCCCCGGGGGCCAGGCCCCTGTCAGCACACTGTTTACAGAGCAGATTCTTTGGCTGAGCAAACAGCCGTACCCCCCGCCGCCCGCCTCAAACATGGCGGGTTCCTTCACACGCTGACTGACGGCTCCTGGAACGTTCGGCCGACCTGCTCAGACTCGTCAAAAATGTGTCGAGCAGCAGCGGCGGCGGCGGCGAGCGTCAGGAGGGAAAGGACGACTCGGCTGCTTCACAGCTCTGCTCAGCGTTTTCTTAGACAGCAGCTGTTTGTTTCCAGGGAATCACTGAAACTGTCTGCAGAGACAAAAAAAACTAATATTTGATCCAAGTTTGCTGATCAGATCTCAGTTTCTCAGATGAAAACGAGTCAGAAATGAGTTTTTTTAAGCTTGAAAATCATTTTTAAATCAACAAACATCACACACACAAACACATTGTTCTTCCACAGTTTATCAAATCCAAAAGTAGAAAGAAACATGTAGAAACAAATGTGTTTAATTTTTTAAGGAAGGTCGTGAAATTAAAACGTTTTAAAACCAAATATTGGATACGAGAGTGAAGGTTTTTAAAGTCATCGAATGTTCATCAGTGTCTTCGTTCTCTCTGCAGGAAAGGCCTTCGACATCACCTACGTCCGACTCAAGTTCCACACCAGCCGTCCCGAGAGCTTCGCCATCTACAAGCGGACCAGCGAGGGCGGCCCCTGGGTGCCGTACCAGTACTACAGCGGCTCCTGCGAGAAGACGTACCAGAAAGCGAACCGCGGCTTCATCCGCACCGGAGAGGACGAGCAGCAGGCGCTCTGCACCGACGACTTCAGCGACATCTCACCGCTCACCGGCGGCAACGTGGCCTTCTCCACGCTGGAGGGACGACCCAGCGCCTACAACTTCGACAACAGCCCCGTCCTGCAGGTGAGAGCGCGGGAAGGAAACAGGAAGTGGTGCTGCTGCTTCCTGTTTCCTCCTGAATGTTAAAGTGTCTAAAATATACAAACTGTCATGAACAGAGACGCAGTTAAAGAAAAGATCTTAAAGTCCACGTGTTCTTCAGTCGGAGCTGAAAGAAAAAGAAACTCTGTGATAACGTCTGGATTATCTTCAGCTCGCGGTAACAAACCGAGCTAAAGAGTCGGTGAAGCAAACAGGACGAGTGTGACGCGCTGCAGCATTTTAAGGTGGATTTTTTTCTCCTGTGTGTGTGTGTGTGTGAACACTGAGCTGAAGGCAGACAGCGAACGCGTCCTGCAGCTTCTCCTGCTCAGAACAACATGATTAGCGTGCAGCAGGACAGAACTGTCTGTTCTATCTTTAGATCCGCTTAAAGCCGCCGTCGCCCGTCGCATCACGAGACCCAGCGCACGCCCGTGTTCTTCTGCTGATCAGCTGATGTGTTTGCTGCTGGAGTTCAGTCTCCAAGTTTTCCATCAGAAAGGATTCACAGTGTGAAGCTCACACACTCGTCTGTGACTGAAACTCCCAGTTCAGATGATTTTACCTGCAGAATCGTTCATTTATTCACTGAACACAATCGAGTTTTTGGACTAAATGAAGACAAACTTAGTTCTGATCGTCAAATCTTGACCGTTTTTTAAAAACCACAGACACGAGGACGGCTTCCGGTCATTTTAACATAATAATCCTCCACACACACACACACACACACACACACACACACACACACACACGATGCTTCATCTGCAGCCTGAGTTCACACACACTCGTGTGATCGAACGTTTGCATGAAACATTAAACAGTAACTCGTGTTTCTGCCATAAATTTACAAACTGTGTCTCATTTGAGTCACAGCTCCGGTTTGTTTCAAAGTTTTAACTGAAAGTTCCCAACGTCCGGCTGGTGACGCGTCAGGAAGCCGATGTGTGAGTGTGAGTGTGTGTGTGAGTGTGTGTGTGTGTGTGAGTGTGTGTGTGTGTGTGTGTGTGTGTGTGTGTGTGTGAGTCATGTGCAGCAGGTTCAAACTTCTGTTCTCCG
>JAQMCX010000010.1:2681880-2711476 GCA_029814765.1 Acanthurus leucopareius | reverse complement strand
CACACACACAAACACACACACACACACACACACACACACACACACACACACACACATTCACACACGTGCCTGTAAACATCGTCTACAGTTTGTTGTCGCTCTGCTTTTGACCTCATTGAGTTTGAAGCTCAGCTGCATTTTTCAGATAAACTTAATTTCAGGATAGTCGAGTTTCCTTTCCGTTAACTTTTAGCAATCAGTTTGATTTAAAAAAATATTGATAAGTCACCTGAGGACGAGTCTTGAGTTTAACTCTCCTCCTAATCTGACCGTAAACAAATGAATCACACTTTGGGGAAGTGATGAGCAAACAGAATAAACAAATAACTGATAAATGAATCAGGACACCTTCAGTCGTGTCAACGCTTCCTCTTTGAGCAGCCGACCAGCTGCAGGTGTGTCTCACCTGTGAGGCAGGTGAGGAGCCGGCCGGGCTGTGTTTTAACCTCCAGCCGTGTTTCTCTCGTGTTTTTCTGCCTCACAGAGAAGTTTTTGGGGAACCAGATGCTGAGTTATGGACAGAACCTGAGTCTGAGTTTCCGTGTCGACCGGCGGGACACTCGGCTGTCGGCAGAGGATCTGGTCCTGGAGGGGGCGGGCCTTAGGGTGGCCGTGCCCCTCATCGCCCAGGGCAACGCCTACCCCAACGAGAACATGCAGACATACGTGTTCAGGTGAGACGGACTCAAAGTTTATCATCATCATCAACGTCTCACCTGGAAACGAGACGGATCACCTGAGCCGTTGATGTTGGGGATAATTTGTGGACGTTCTGTTTCAGGCTCCATGACAGCACCGACTACCCCTGGAGGCCGACCATCAGCCACTCCGACTTCCAGAAACTCCTCCACAACCTGACGGCTGTCAAGATCCGCGGCACGTACAGCGAGAGAAGTACGCAACGCACACACCGAGACACACCAAGACACACCGAAAGACACCGAGACACACTGAGACACACTGAGACACACTGAGACACACGGAGACACACCACGACACCCCAAGACACACTGAGACACACCAAGACACACTGAGACACACTGAGACACACCAAACTACACCACGACACACCGAGACACACCGAGACACACTGAGACACACCGAAACACACCGAGACACACTGAGACACACCGAAACACACCGAGACACACCAAACTACACCGAGACACACCGAGACACACTGAGACACACCACGACACACCACGACACACCACGACCCACGGAGACACACCGAGACACACTGAGACACACCATTACACACCAAGACACACTGAGACACACCAAACTACACCACGACACACCGAGACACACCGAGACACACCATGACACACCGAGACACACTGAGACACACCGAAACACACCGAGACACACCGAGACACACCAAACTACACCGAAACACACCGAGACACACTGAGACACACCAAACTACACCACGACACCCCGAGACACACTGAGACACACCAAGACACACTGAGACACACCAAACTACACCACCTCACACCGAGACACACCGAGACACACCATGACACACCGAGACACACCAAACTACACCAAAACAACAAAAAAACAACAAAACAGAGCGAGACAGAATGAGCTCACAGCAGCATGAAGACCACGTTGTGCAGTTTGAGTCTTTTTCATTGTTTTCCAATGCGTCCGTCTCTCCAGGTGCTGGTTACCTTGATGACGTCTCCTTGGTAACAGCAAGGCGGGGTCCAGGTGCTCCTGCCCGCTGGGTTGAGCGATGTACCTGTCCCCAGGGTTACTCGGGGCAGCACTGTGAGCAGTGCACTGTGGGATATCGCCGTGCTCGTCCAGAGCTCGGAGCTTTCAGCTCCTGTGAGCCGTGCAACTGCAACGGACACAGCGACGCCTGCAACCCCGAGACAGGTAACTGCACTCACCGACTGCTTACCGACTGCTTACTGACTGCTTACTGACTGCTTACTGACTGCTTTCTGACTGCTTTAAAACCTGCTTTAAAACCTGCTTCTTGTTGTTGTTGACTGTTGCACCTCCGGAGGCTCTCGCCAAGCAAACAGACCAAGAAGGAAGCTCACGGTTGGTCACTTTCTGTCTGTCTGTTTCCAGGAGCATGTGACTGTCAGGACAACACGGCCGGTTTGAGCTGTGAGCGCTGCAAGGACGGTTTCTATGGCGACGCCACCAGGGGCTCGTCAGGTGACTGCCAGCCCTGCCCCTGTCCGGCCGGAGCTACCTGCGCCGTCATCCCGAAAACCAGGGAGGTGGTTTGCACCAACTGTCCTGCAGGAACCACAGGTACATGAGGCCGATGCTCAGCAGGTTCTTCACAGAGCTCAAAGTGTCTCCACCTGCTGGTTCGTCGTCGCTGCTCAGTGAAACTAAACTTTCCAGCGTTTTGTTCTTTAGTCATGAGACCAACGTTTAAAACGTGGCATAGATCTTAGACAGGGATCCCTCTGGATTAATGAGACCGGAGAAGGCTTCAGAGCCCAGCGTGTAAAATTATCTCAGCGAAAAACATTCCTCTGCACCCGGCCACAATATTGGGGAACATGAAATTTGAAATTATGACAACTTAATGTTCTTCCTGCTCTGCCCATCAGCTCTGCTCTCCTTCACTTCTTCTGCCTGTCTAATCGTCTACAAGAATTAAGAATAAGAAACATGCAACCAGTGTTCTGTCACGCAGGCAGTAACTTTTGAATATTGAACCAGCCACCATCAACTTTATCGTTTCAATATCATTTCTTTCCCTTCAAAGCTTCGGGGCATCAGGTCAAGTTAAAGGAAGAACATCCTTAAGAACATTACCCGACTCTCCTCCTCATCAGGAACCTTCTTCTCATTTTAATGTGCTGATCTGAAAATGCAAACAGGAGTATTTAAAATTACTTGACCTGAAATGTGCTGACTCAACTTTAACGTTTGGCATCTTTAACGTCACCTGTTGGCTAACAGGAAGCTCTCCAAAAGTAGCTAACCCCAACGTTAGCATTAACAGGCTAACGTTAATGTGTTTGAACATAAAAGCAATCAAACTTCTCAGGTACTTTTCTCTCTCTTTCTGGTCTCCCTGTCATGGTTTTTCTGTCTTTCTGCTCTTGTTAGCGCCACCTCAGAGCCACACAGGAAGGCGTCGCGACTTCCTGTGCCCATATTTTCAAAATAAAGCCCGTTGCAGCGTTGTGTAACATTTCATAGCATTTAAATTCAACTCTGATTATGATCATATACATGTTTGCAATGAACATGTGTGCACATAAATACACATTCACACACACAGTTTACTTCCCAATGTTCTAACATCTGAAATTAGCAAAAAAAAGTGCCATGGTCATATGAATTCCTGCTGGAAACATGCAGGGTCCAGACCTGAGTCCAGTCCAGACCTGAGTCCAGTCCAGACCTGAGTCCAGTCCAGATCTCAGAGCTTTGGGGCCCTGTCCCTTTTTGTTTCAGCCTGGACTCAGAGAGTAAGAAGCCCCCTGAGAATCTCACCCAGGTTCATGGGGAACTAAAAGGTCTGACATATAGTCTGGATCCAGGTCATGGAGAGCCTTAAATGTTACCGATAAAATCTTAAAATCAATTTTTAAATAAACAGGGAGTCAGTGATGCTAAGACAGGTGTGATGTGGTCGTACCTGCAGGTTCTGGTTCAAAGCCGAGCAGCTGAATTCTGTTCAGCCTGCAGTGTTAATAAAAGCATTTATTACAGTTACAGTATCTCCAAATTTAAAATAGCTCTTATCTTTGCATTGTCTCTGAGGTGGCAGAAACATGCTGCACCAGCTCAGTGATGTGGTTTTCAGAACTTAGATTCCTGTTGAACGGGACAGAATGTTGTGTTCGAGTGTGTGAGATACGAACACGACGGCCTCAGTGTGTCTGTGATTAAATTACCTGTTCGTGGTTTCCTGTCCTCTGACAGTCCTTGTGGTCTGACATCACCTGTCTGCAGGTAAACGCTGCGAGCTCTGTGACGACGGTTTCTTCGGCGACCCTCTGGGTCAAAGCGGGCCGGTCCGAACCTGCCGCGCCTGCAAGTGCAGCGACAACATCGACCCCAACGCCGTCGGCAACTGCAACCGTGAGACGGGAGAGTGCCTCAAGTGCATCTACAACACTGACGGCTTCTTCTGTGACCGCTGCAAGGAGGGTTTCTACGGCAACGCGCTGGCCAGCAACCCCGCCGACAAGTGCAAATGTAAGAGACGGAGTCACCTGATCTGACAGTGTGATGTCAGCAGGTCGCCTGCAGTCTGATGATGGTGTCAGTTATTCTATATATAAGTTAATGAGCAAAAACATTTAGTTCATCACTTTTTTCTGGTTGAATTCAGAGTTTTCACATTTTGCTTTTCACTTTATCAGAACTTGAGGATCAAAATGTCGAGTATTTGCATGAATGATTGATTTTGTTGAATAGATCGACAGTTCCGTCTGGAAACACAAAACGCTGTCTGTGTCGTCACATCAGCTGCCAAAGAAAAGCAAAAAGACTGACGGTTTTTAGTTGGTTCATCTGTCATCAAACCAAAATTAGAAGCATTTTTCTTCAGTGAAACTCGTAAACTATCACTCGTCCATCACAGTTATTGATGAGTTTTTCTGCTGAACTTGAACTCGATCACCTTTAGTTTCGTGCTCATTCTGACTCTCTGCTCCTCCTCAGCCTGCTCCTGCTCTCCGTTCGGCACCGTGGGCCGTCAGACGAGCTGTTCTCAGGTCACCGGTCAGTGTCAGTGTCTCCCCAACGTCGCCGAGCGCGACTGCAGCGCCTGTGAGCCGGGATTCTTCAACCTGCAGAGCGGCAACGGCTGCGAACGGTCAGCTCGCCTCCACCGCCGTCCATCACTGCAGCATCACAGCTGCAAGAGAAGTTTTCACTGACCTGCTGCCTCTTTGTCGTGTCTTTTTAAATTTTACCTTCTTCTTTGCCACAGGTGTAACTGTAATCCGATTGGCTCTACCAACGGGCAGTGTGACATCATCACCGGACAGTGTGAGTGTCAGCCCGGCGTCACCGGCTTGCACTGCGAACGCTGCGAGGTCAACTTCTTCGGCTTCAGCTCGTCCGGATGCAAACGTAAGGAAATGAAGAGAGTGTGTGCAGAGTGTGTGCACAAAATGTGTGTACAAAGTGTGTGTACAGAGTTTGAGTGCAGTGTGTGTGTGTTCTGTGTATATCTGAGTGTGTGTCTCTGTAAGTGAGTGTGTGTGTGTTCTGTGTATATCTGAGTGTGTGTCTCTGTGTTCCCTGCAGCCTGTGACTGCGACCCTGAGGGCTCTCAGTCGGGTCAGTGCAGAGAGGACGGTCGCTGCGAGTGTCGTCCCGGCTTCGTCGGCGCTCGCTGCGACATGTGCGAGGAGAACTACTTCTACAACCGCTCGGCGCCGGGCTGCCAGCAGTGTCCGTCCTGCTACAGTCTGGTCAGAGACAAGGTGAGGAGGGCGGAGCTTCCATGGAGATGCTGACGGCAAAGTGGGCAGGTTCTCATGTTCTGTTCACCTGCACGAACATGAGTCAAGGTGTGGTTTCTGCTTCCAGGTGAACCAGCAGAGGCAGAAGCTTCAGGACCTGCAGACGCTGATTGATAACCTCGGCTCGGGTCAGGACACCGTCAGCGACAAGGCGTTCGAGGATCGGCTGAAGGAGGCGGAGAAAGCCATCATGGAGCTGCTGGAGGAGGCTCAGACCAGCAAAGGTATGATAGTGAGTCTGAGAGGGACTCTGTACCTGCTGCTGAGTCAGCATCAAGCTCAGCCTGACGTCGGTGTGATTAACGTGACCTTTGACCCCACAGATGTAGACAAAGGTCTGCTGGATCGTCTGAACAACATCAACAACACCCTGACCGTCCAGTGGAACCGCCTGCAGAATATCCGCAACACGGTGGACGACACGGGCACTCAGGCCGACCGCGCCCGCAACCGAGTCCGAGACGCCGAGAGCCTGATTGACCGAGCGCGGCAGGAGCTGGACAAGGCCAAAGACGCCATCAGCAAAGTGGTGAGTGATGTCACTGCTGACACAGCAACCACAAGAGCCTGAGGATGATGTTAACAGAGCTGATGTCACTTACAGGATATCAAACCGCCGAGTGGCGCCGGAGATCCGAACAACATGACGCTGCTGGCTGAGGAGGCTCGAACGCTGGCTGACAAGTAAGACTGCAGGCGAGACACACAGACACACTTCTGGATGTTGACACTGATCCTCTGCACACCGTTTCATCTCAGTCTGAACATTAGTGCAGCTGACAGAGGAAGTGACATCATCGAGGCAGGAAGACGTGTCAGCTGCTGCAGCTTGATGTCGAGCAGCTTCAGATGCAGAAAAATGTCAAGTTTTGTTCCTTTTCAACCTGCTGATCTGACATTTTTCCATAAGACTCACAGGTTTTTTAAGCAGCAGGTGTGAAAGGGTGCAGACGTCAGGTGTGATTTACCTGTGGTCACGTCGGCTTTTACTCACTGGTTGTTGTTTCCTGTGTAAAAAATACAAAGACAGATTATTAGTTACAGGTTGTAGCAGAGCTGAGTTCTGTGTAAAAATACGAGCCGACGTGATTGGACCGAAGTCATGTGTAACGTGTAACCTACGAATCAGAAACCCTGAATGCTAGCAGCAGTTAGCAGCTAACAGAGAAGAAGAGCTGCAACTGAAAATGTTTGCAGATCGACGAGGTGCAGAAGCTTCTGAGCGACAAACAAAGAGAGTTTTTATCTTTGTTATGGTGTAAAAAAAAGCTGATATAACTCTCCTGGTTCTGCAACACCGCCATGTTTGTTTTAAAGTCCCACGCGTGGCAGCGTAATCAGAACGCTGTTTGATTTAATGTTAAACAAGAAAAGCTGCATAAAGACGGCGGCTTGGACAGAAAAAAGATCCTTGATTGTAAGCAGACACTTACTGGACGTCATAAAACATCTGTCTTGTGTCTTTGCTTTTCTCAGGCACAAGATGGATGCTGACCAGATCGAGAAAATTGCCAAAGATGCCAACGACACGTCGACCAAAGCATACAACCTGCTGCTGAAGACTCTGGACGGGGAGGGCAAGACGAGTCAGGAGATCGATGAGCTCAACAAGAAGTGCGTCAAAGCCTCCTCTCTGTACTTTGAGACTCTCCTTAAGTGTATTACAACGTTCAAACTGTGTAACACCTCCTCTGACTGTTGTGTTTAGGTACAATGAGGCCAAGGACCTGGCCAAGAACCTGGAGAAACAGGCCACCAAGGTCCAGGCTGAGGCTGAAGAAGCTGGAGACAAAGCTCTGAAGATCTTTGCCAACCTGACGAGCATCCCAATGCTCGACACCAAGGCTCTGGAGGTGACGCTCTCAGTCCGGATACAGTGTCTCTACTGACATGAAATGATGTTTAATGTTGAATGTGATCTCCTGAATAACTGGCCAATCTTGGTGTTTTTAGGATGAAGCCAAAAAGATCAAGAAGGAGGCGTCAGACCTTGACAAGCTGATCGATAAGACAGAGAAAGAGTACAACGACCTGAGAGAAGACCTGAAGGGCAAAGAGCAGGAAGTCAGAAAGCTGCTGGAGAAAGGCAAAAGTGAGCAACAGGTAAGTTGATTCCACCTGGAGCCTCTGAACCACCTGAACCGGCACACAGCAGCTTCACAGGTTCAGTGACGCAGATTGCTAACACGAGAACATCTGACTTTCTGACCAAAAAACTTTTTTTTTTTTTGATTTGTTGATCTGCTTTTTCAACACATAGATGAGTTTTTTGACTTGACAGAGGAGGTCTAGAGGTTTTCCAGGCAGACGGTGTCACATTGACAATAATATTGATGACTCTTCTTCCTGTCTGACAGACTGCAGATCAGCTGTTGGCTCGAGCCGACGCCGCCAAAGCTCTGGCTGAGGAGGCGGCGAAGAAGGGTCAGTCGACCTTCAGAGAGGCTGAGAGCATCCTGAACGACCTCAGAGGTGAGGACAGACTCTGTCTGTCTGTCTGTCTGTCTGCCTGCCTGTCTGTCTGCCTGTCTGTCTGTCTGTCTGTCTGCTATCGTTCTCTGTGGTCTTATCCGGGTTTTCTGTGTCATTCATAACTTTCCACAGACTTCGATAAAAGAGTGAACGACAACAAGACTGCTGCCGAGGAGGCCATGAAGAAGATTCCTCACATCAACGCCACCATCATAGCGGCCAATGAGAAGACAAAGCAGGCGGAGGCGTCACTCGGTAACGCGGCTGCTGACGCCAGAGAGGCCAAGACCAAGGCTGAGGAGGCAGAGAGGATCGCCAGCAATGTGCAGAAGGTACAGACAACCTGCTTTGTGCAGTGAACCAGAAATATGTTGTTTGGGTCACTGGTGAATCGTCCTCACTGTCAAACAAATGTTTGTCCATTCAGGGCTCAGCCAAGACCAAGGAGGACGCAGAGAAGGCCTTCCAGGACACCAAGAAGCTGGACAACGAAGTCAACGACATGATGGGCCAGCTGAGTGCAGCTGAGCAGGAGCTGGCTAAGAAGAAGGCTGTGGCCGACCAGGACATGATGATGGCTGGGATGGTGCGAACCGCCGTGACTCTGTCTTACCTGTAAATCTCTAAAGTCAGAGTATGTGTTGGGTTAACACCGTTTATTGTCCTTCAGGCGTCTGACAACGCAAAGGAGGCGGAGGACAACGCACGCAAGGCCAAGGGCGCCGTGAAGACGGTTCTGAGCACCATCACCGCCCTGCTGGACCAGCTGGGTAAGAACGAGCCTCACGCTGAGCTCTGCAGAACAGATTCACAGTGTTTTCACTGCCGGACAGTCTGTTAACCAGGAAACTCGAGTCCCAGCAGGAGTTCAGACGCTAATGATCACGAGGATCAGCAGCAAAATTATGTTAAACAGACTTTTTTTTTTAGAACTTCTCCAGTTTGTTTTATGGAGATCTTTGTCAGTGATGCCTGCTCTATTGAAAAATTCAAAAACAAAGGGACAGAAGCATGTTTATCTTCACTGATGACGTATTGACGACCAATAGATCAGTCAGAGTTCATCATCGAAGTGTCCTCACCTCTTCTGATGCTGATGGATGATGTCAGCAGGTCTCAGCCACTCGTTTCATTTTGTCCTTTGTCTCCTCTCCAGGAAACATCGACAAGGTGGACCTGAGCAAGCTGAACCAGATCGACGAGTCCTTGAAGAGCGCCAAAAACAAGATGGCTAACAGCGAGCTGGACAGGAAGCTGGGGGAGCTGAACGATGTGGCGAGGGCGCAGGAGGACATGATCAACGACTACGACCGGCAGATCCGTGAGATCCGCGCCGACATCGCCAACCTGAACGACATCAAGAACACGTTACCCGACGGCTGCTTCAACACGCCGCCTCTGGAGAGGCCTTAACCCCGCCCTCCTCCTCCAACACCCCGCCCCCCCTCACGTCTAACACTCTGGCAAACAAGCCGACTTTTACCAAAACAGTTTTTTAACTTTTTGTTTTCAGATTGTTGTCTTTGTTTTTCTTTTAAAAGAGAGAAGCCAATATTTCGAGCCGCGTTCACGGTTTTTAACACAAGAGAAGCAGCTTTTGTTTTTTGTTTTTTTCATCTTTAGTTTTTTGTTTTTCGTTTTGAGACGCAGTAACGTGGTTACGGCAGAATGAACTCAGCGGCGTAGAGAAGCCGTGCAGAGAGGTGGAAGAACCTCGGAGAAAAACCAGAACCACAAACCCGACGTGACTGCACCCGTTTCACCGACGCAGAAACCAGGCAGGAAGTTCCTCTCTCCTCGAGGTCCTCGCTCCCATTTTTGTTTTTTGTGTCTTGCCAGCCTTTACCCATCATGCCACGGGGCACACCAGCTACTCCACAGTTTTACAGTTTTCAGCTAGCTGAACGTACAGCTACACACTGTCAGAACGCCGCCATCCTGACGTTCTTTTTCATTTCAAACCAACCATGTTTTCAGAAACCACACAGTGAAGGAATCCTCTCGTTTTCTCTTCTTCTGTCCCGAAGCTTCGTGCCTCTCACACACAGCAGAGGAAAAGCATTTCACTCCTCTTTTCTTCAGCAGTATTGACGCCTCCAGCCTCGCCGGCTCTGCAGGTGCTCGTGAAGCCTCTGAAGTCCAGAACGGCATTTTTTCTTTCAAAATCTCGTTCTCACCTGATGTGCATCTTATGGGAATGAAATAGTGACTATTGTGCGTAAAGATGTTAGTTATCTCGTTCCCACGAGATCCACGTCTGTTGCACAGGATGAAAATGTCTCTGAGGACTTCAGGGGCTCTGAAGGTGCGTCTTTGAACCAGCTGTGACATTTCTCACCACGGTCAAACACCATTTCATGTACTGATGTGATAACACTACAAACCTGTTCTTACCTGTTGTGCAGAAGTTGCTGCTTGTCACTGGTGTTTTTACTGATCACACATTAACACTTTTCTTCCAGGCTAAATCCAACACTATGCAACTTTGTACATTTTGCGTAGCGAGAATTTATCTGATACACTGGTGCTAATAATTATTTCAAATGTTATATTTTTGTGTGAATGTTTTTTTTATTATGACATAGAGTGAGGAATTTGTTATTTGTGTAAATATATGCTTAAATGATTCAGGACTGGCTGATTTTAAGAAATAAAACTCCAACATGCAAACAGCCACATTAAGTTCTATCACAATCAATCAACTGAAACCTCCAGGTTAAATATATATATAAATATCTATGATAACTGTGGTATGTTATTATTATAATATGCTTGCTTGTATACAAGGCTCCGTGTTGCTGCCCCATAGCGATGCCAATATTTCATGTGTTTTATTGATCCTCTGTTGGTTTTCACACGTTAATTCAACCCAACAGAATATTTTTGTTTCGTTTCTTTGACCCTTTTTACCAATCAGGTCGTGTTTTAAAGGAGGCGTCTGCCGCCTCGTGAGTCCCTCAGCTGATTTTATTCGCTCACCTTCATGGAGATAATAAGCTCAGTCACAGTAGTTAATTAGTGTTTTGTGCCTTAATATAAAGTTGGTTGTAATCACAGTCCCGACGAGGCCTTTGTGTTTTATTTCACTGAAGTTTCCTTCGTTGCTCCCTCACTCCGTCTCCTCACGTCGGTACTGAAGCAGGGTGGTTTTTGTTAATCAGGTCCTGAACAGAGAAAACTAAAAAAAACAACAAAAAAAAAACTGACCCCAAACATCAAACACTCCGGAGTTTTAGGTTTCTGCAGTTAAACACATCAGATTCTCAGTCTGCAGCTTCTGCAGGTGAAACATCAAACTGACTGTTCATCCGTCTGAGCAGTGAAACAGAAGCCTGATGTTCACTCGTTTCCTTTCTGCTGTTGTTTTTTCTGCCTCCATCCAGACGGCGGCTCTGCAGGCGGTGCAGCGCAGACACACGTGATGTATAAACAGTATTTTAAGTTATAATGTACCAGTTATTTGTGTCGTAACCTGTTGTTTTGGATGGAGGTGTGTGTGTGCTGCTCGGCCTGCAGGGCCTCTCAGCCTCCTCTTCTTCTGTCATGTTAGCAGCCCTGTTTGGACCTGATGACCCTGTCTGTTCCCCTGTGCCTGTAAATCCAATCTTAACATTTGAATAATAAAAAATTACTACAGGAGCCATTTTGTGCCTGTGTGGTCTGTTGAAGCTGATGTTGTTCTGCAGATTAAAGAGCCGCTGCAGCAGCTCTCTTTTTAAAAACCTCGCTTGTGTCCAACGATGCTGAGGAAGCAGTTAAAACATAAAAAACAGAAGATGATTAATCAGAAAACAAACAGAGAAGTTAAACAGTTTTATTCAGAAGCAGAAGGGTTTTTGTTAAACTGTGTTGAGCATTAACATGTAAAAGGACGTGATGTGTGAGCACGTTACCACTAACGGCTGTAAAAATCACCAGAAACCAGTGAGTTCACAGTCTGAGGAGCCGCCTCACCTCATATCAGAAGAACTGATGAGTAAAGTGACTGTCAGAGTCATAAACCTGAAGAGAAACACAGGTGTGTTCATCCGAGGCCGACTCAGGTACACGACATCATCACCTGCAGTCACAGCTCGCTGACCGACACGTCTGTTCATGAGACAGCAGGTGTTTTTACTCAGAAACCTTAATAAGATTAAAACTTCAATATTGATTAAAAACCTTCATAAGAAACCATGAGCAGGAAGAAAAACACTGTGAGCACTGATGTTTGATAATCTGATTTCAACAGTAATGAAACATTGCAGCCCTTTTTCATGACGCCAACCGACAACTTCTGAATGAAAAGAAACGTTTCTGTTTCTTTAAAAACGTTAAAACACGTAGTTCACTGCTCTAAAAAGAGCCTGGGGTCTGTTGTAAAGTTGGATGTTGTGACTGACGGGTCTGTCAGCCTATCAAACTGAGCTGTGGAGACTAAGCCCCACCCCTTTGCCCATATAAGGAGTTCCTGTCCAGAGACACACAAACTTGACAGTAAGAGGTGAAAAACACAAACCAGCCTCTGAGACTTTGAGTCCTCTGAACATCACGAACACGAGGTCACGACGGCTTCTGGCCGTGAATCTTCAGGTGTCGTCGCAGCGTGTAGACGTCGCTGAAGCACCTGCTGCACTCGCTGCACCAGTATGGCCGCTCCTCGGTGTGGTGCTTCATGTGGTACTTGAGCGGCGTGCTGAGCGGGAAGGCCTTGCCGCAGACGGGGCAGGTGTAGGGCTTCTCTCCGGTGTGCGTCCTCATGTGGATCTTCATGTCCGAGCTGTTGGTGAAGCCTTTGAAGCAGACGCGGCAGCTGTAGGGCTTCTCGCCGGAGTGCGTCCTGGAGTGGCGGATCATGGACGACGTCATGTTGAAGCACTTCCCACAGACGCCGCAGCGGTACGGCTTCTCGCCCGTGTGCGTCCTCATGTGGATCGCCATGTTGCCTTTGCGGCTGAAGCACTTCCCGCAGACTCTGCAGCTGAACGGCTTCTCGCCTGTGTGGCTGCGCGTGTGCACCGCCAGTTCCACGTGCCGCCGGAAGGTTTTCCCGCAGAACTGGCAGGCGTGGCTCTTGATGTGCGTCTTCAGGTGCTCCAGCAGGTTCTCCCTGTCGGGCAGCAGTTTGCCGCACATGCCGCAGAGGCGCCGCTCGTCGTCGGCGTGCAGCTCCGCGTGGTTCATCAGGGAGCCGCGGTAGCTGAACTTCATGCCACAAACTTTGCAGCAGCTGGAGGGGCTGCGGCCGTCAGCTTCTTCACTCTGAGCGGCAGCAGGAAGCAGGAGGTCTTCTGGGGGGTTGGAGTGTGGAGCATCAGGGAGCTCAGAGGAGACGCTCGGCAGGATCTCCTGATCCTCCATGGAAGCCTCCTCAGGGGTCGCAGAGTCCACCTGAGGCCGCTCGCTCTCACACTCTGAGCTGTAGGTGAAGCTTTTGGCTTCCTGTTCCACTGTCTCCTGAGGAGCTTCAACCGGAGCCTCAGGACTGCTCCACACCTCCTGCTGCTCCTCCTGCTCCTGTTTGATGGTGGGAGGCTCCAGCTGCTCCTCATCAGGCTGCTGAGTGTCTGCAGAAGGAGAGAGTCAGGTTCAGTAAAACTGTGACCACAGCTGGACCATAAAGTGCCTTCAGGTTCAGTGTGACATCTGGTTGCTGCTGGTCTGATCATCTGCACCACTGAAGCAGCACGTCGCCTAAAACCATGAAAACCTGGAGATGAAGCTTGTTACTGTCACAAGAGTCTGTGAGGACAACATGCACAGACAGGTGAAGGACTGGACACTGAGATCTTTAACAGGTCCACCTTCACCTCACGTTCCTGGACGTGTTTTATCTGACCTGCTCCTGAAGGTCTCCGTCCTGCAGAAGATCTCTGTCAGGATGAAGGTTGTTCTTACAAACTCGGAGAGAAACGGATTCATAACCACGTTCAGGTTAGTTTGTGCACGAGCTACCTGGGGTAACTACCTTGAAGGCACAGGTAAGTTCTGCACGTGCGCAGACGCGTAATGATCCTGTGAGACCTGACATGTGACGTACTGAACACAGTGAACGCGCATCATGACGCGCGGTGCGTCGTGTCTGGGGCTTCCAGATGTTTGGATTCTCCTCCTGCAGCTGCAACAGGAAGAGGAAGCTGACTCATCAGTTTATGGTTTTGCTGACTCATGATAAAGAGAAACATGAAATCCTGGTTGGAAACTGGACCTGTGAGTGTGTGCGGGCTCCGCTTCACGTCAGCGGCTCCGTACCGACGGATCAGCTCCTCCTCGTGCGCCTCCATCACCCGCTCCACCAGCACGAGCACCTCCTCCACCGCCGCCGTCAGCCTCTCGGTGACCAGCGTCCTCAGCAAGAGCAGGCCGGACATCCTGAAGCACCGACACCCGGTACGGACGGTCCGGTCGTCACGGCACAGCGGCTCAGACCACCGTCATTAACGCACTGCAGAAGTTCCGCTCACAGCCCTTCAGAATAAAATCTCTTCACAATCTCAGAAACTGTGCAAGAAGATTAATTGACTAATGTGAAGAAATATGTTTTTGTTTTTAAAAAGTTAGTTAGATAGATAGATAGACAGATAGATAGATAGATAGATAGATAGATAGCAAAGAACTGCAAACACTGCGGCAGCAAAGATGTGCAAAGTTTAAAAACCAGGAGCAGCTAAAAGTTAGCCAACAGTTTTAATACTTTCAATTTCATATCTTTATTTATTTCATTTTTACCCTGTAAAATCGCAACTTTTATCAATTGCCTCATATGTTTAGTGGTAAAATGCAGATATTAAGTCCCGACAATAAACAAAAAGAAAACAAAACAACAAAAAAGGTATAAAAAATGAACATGACGTCAGTTTGAGGCTCTGAACTGAAGCATGTTGAGATTTTGATGTTTCTCTGGTCTTATTAGCCAGACTGTAACCTGCAGCATCATTTTTATATGTTTATCTTCACTTTTTTTTAATGGATTATGGTCGCTGCTGCTGGTTTCTTGTAATTACCCGCAGAGACCGACAAGTGGCGCTAGAGGCCCGTTTATGTTTCTGTGCAGGTCGAAAAAAGAAAGAACAGATGAGACAGAAAGGAGTTAAATCACTGGTTCAGTCTGATTTTAAATAATGTTACAGACGTTCATACATTTTCAGATCTCTCAGATGTAATTTGTGTCTTTTAATCAGGAGATAATGAGAAAGAAGTGGAAGCTGGAAAAAACTGATGAGATAAATTAAAAATTCTACTTTCCAAGTCCAAGAAAATCAAAAAATCAAAATCAAAATCTATGACAGTTACGGGTTTAAACACGGTTATGAGGTTTAGATTAAAAGGAGATTATAAGCAAACAGATCATACTTATAAATAAAAATGACACAAGTTAAGATGGTGATCTTCTTATTAAAAGAGACGTCAGAACTATGAAGTCATGAGTCAGAAATATGTCGAGATGGTTTAAAAATCTGACTTTTTAATAATAAACTGTTTTGTTTGAATTTAAAAACTCTGTGACTTCATATTTGACATGATAATCTTCTTTCTGAATCAATTTACTGTAATAAAACTACGAAGTCTTTAACTTTTAACAACTTTGTTGATGAGTTTTATGTTTTTTCTAAAGTAAATAATAGTTAAAGTTTCTTGTGATAAGTTCGCAAAGCTCGTGTTCAATAAACTCTCAAACTTTAAGGTCGGAACCGTTAAAGTCCCGGTTTCCACGCTCTTCTCGTCCCAGAGTCTTGTTGCAGGCTGGTATTTGTACTCTCGTTACTGAGGAATGTGAGTACTTCCTCCTCCGCCGCTCGTCCTTCACCCGGACTGGGACGCGCGCTCCCGCGGCGGGTCGCGGCTCGTGCCCGGGTGTGCGGGGGGGCGGTGAGAGCGGCAGCGGCGGCAGTGAGAGCGGCAGCCAGCGGAGACACGGACCACACCGACAGTCCGCTCACCTCCAGCGGCTCACAGCGGCTCAGCAGCGGCTTCCGAGCGGACACTTCGAGGGCAGGAAGGCAGAGGACTCCCGGTCCTCCCGGACGCCGGTTTGCTGGAAGTTTGCAGCCGCTAAGCTAACCCGGAGAGCGGAACAATGAGGGCGAGCCTGCCGGGCTGCCGGACCGCCGCCGGCTGCCTCAGCTAACGGCTAGCTAGGAGCAACTGTGCGGCCGAAGCGACAAAACTCCCGCATGACGGATTATACACCGACTTTTACCGCTTTACCGACTGATTGAAACTCTTAAACACGCGTTCCCGGTGTTACCGGACACTTCTGGAGGACTTCTTCACACAGAACAAGTTTTTTCCGGTGTGGATATGGAGACGGACTCGGTGGCAGGCGACGTGGACTCTCTCCACGGCGGGCTGAGCCTCCTGGACCCCCTGGTGGACCGGATCCTGGGGGACGCCGTGTCTCAGCTGCAGGGATGGCTCCGGGTTTACGGTAAGAAGAGCAGACACCGGGGGGGGGGGACAGCAGTTACCGACCCCACAGCTGAGCCGGTCATGAACCGAGTCAGCAGGTAGTTTGGAGGCTTGTTGCCGTCCGGTGAGCCCGGTAACAGCCCGGTAACGGCCGCGGGCCGGGGCCGAGGGCACGGCGGCCACCGGCGGCCACCGCTGCTGAGGCAGCTCGGTGTGTGTAACCGGACTGACCCCGCAGGCAGGGAGCTAGTTTTCCTCCAGAGAGGTCAAAGGTCAGTTCCAGCAGCCCCTCTCCCAGCTGGGCTCAGTGGATCACTCGGCAGATCCCCTGGTGATGAAGGATCTCCTGATCTCAGGGGTCCTGACTGGGGTCTGCAGACAGCAGCTTCAGTCCAGACTCTGAGGTGGACAGGAGAGACGTGTGGTCCACAGAAACACATGAAGCTGGAGGATCAGCTGGTGTGTTTGGTGGCTGGAGACCCTTTAGTTTGTAATCCAAACAGCAAACTTCTCCAGAGTCTGTAGGTAACATCTCCGTGATGATGGTTTGGGAGGCTGACCGGTGTTTGAGGGCGTCAGGACTTTGAGGTGTTGTGATCCTGTAGTGAGGGTGTTTCTCCGGTGTAACGGGGGAGTGAGAGAGTGACGCTCTGATCGAAGGATGAAATGCATCTTCAGCAGCTGTCAGACTCACAGCAAACCGTGATGGAGGACGTCTCAGCTGCTTCCTCATCCAGCTCTCAAACTTCATGAGCTTCTCTCTCTTTCAGCACTTTACCTGCTCGCTTCCTTTTCTGCAAGAAAAGCTGCTGATCAAGGATCAATACTCAGAGCTGATCAGACTCTCGTTTATAATCTGCAGCTGATCGGTCTGTCTGAGAGTTTCCGTCTTTAACTGATCAAACTCACCGTCGTCAGACAAGTTTCTGCCATAGTTTGATCTTCTGCTTCGATGTGAACGCTCCACCTGCAGATGAAGATGTGTGTTGTGAGGAAAGGTCAAAGGTCGTCCTCTTGTAGTGTAAATATCCACAGTAGGTTCACGGTAACACGACCATGACACAGGTTGTCATGTGACCTCGTCGGGGATCGTCAGAGAAAAGGTGGTTATAGTGAGGAGACGGTGAGAGTTCACAGTAAAGACAAACACCGGGTGAGCTGACTCTGAGGTTTCGGTTCTGACCTTTATTCCTCAGAAGAAGAAGAGTTTTGGCGAGCGGCGACGCTTCAGGGTGAACTCGGCCGAAACTGAACCCGCCGGTGGTGCTGAGGTTTCCCTGTTGGGTCACTTCTGCAGGAAGTGAGTGAATGAATGAACTGGTGACGTGTTGGTGACGCCGCCGCGAGTCATGACTGGTGTGATGATGTCACCCGTCCAAACAAACCACATGATGCTCAGCAGGGGTCAGAGGTCACAGGTCACAGGTCAGGACGTCCACGCTGTCCACTGTGAACCTTCGTTAGTTCTGAAAGGCCAAATGTTTTTAAAAATAACAACATTAACGCAGAAGAAAAGTCAAATCTGTCGCCTGCTCTGATTTTGTGAAGCTCTGTTTTCAAATAATCCGACCATTTTTATTTTGGATTTGATCATTTTTAATAAACAAATGAAAATGATTAAATAAATAATAATAAAGAATAATAAATAGTTTGTATTTTTAACGTGCACAAACAGAGGAGATGTTCTCAGGTTTCTTCTCACGTCTGATCAGCAGTCAAATATCAAAATACTTTCACTTTAATTTCATGTTTTTCGCTGAAAAAGTTCTTAAACAGTAAATCAAACTAGTTAACTGAACAGCAGGTTGCGTTTCCTTCAGGGTTAGGGTTCAGGGTTAGGGTTCAGGGTCGTTTCGCTCCTGACGTCGTGTTTCTGTCGAGCAGCTGCAGCGTCCTGTGCTTCTCTCACTGAAACAGGTCACATGTGGAGGATTCAGGGTTTGTTTGAGTTTAAATGTTCCGCTGAGGAAACATGAAAAACGAGTCTGAGGAAACTTCACAGGCAGAGCGGCGGGTGGAGCAGCAGTGTTAGTTCCCACGCAGCCTGAACGCAGCGCTGGTATCTGTGGAAGCAGGGCTGTGTCAGGATGTTTGCTCTGCCCCTCCCCCTCCCCTCCCCCTCCCCTCCGTTGGCAGGGTGTGATGTCAGCAGCCGGTTTGTGCCGGTGATCTCACCCGGCAGGACCGCGGCGCTGGCATCAGAGCCGCGCTGCCATCCACAGCTCACATACCTCAAACAGACTGAACAACAATGGCTGCTGCCGCCGAGCCAAACTGCACAAAGCAGCTTTTTGTGTTTGTTGCTGCCGGTAGTTTGGTTCCAGTCACATTTCTGGATGCTGAGCTCACAGTGTTGAGTCAGGAGGCTGAGCTCAGCGGAGATGATGCTCATGTTCCTGCATCAGCAGCACATCACACATGAGCTCATCATGTTTGCTGACCCACTGAGGCAGGACGCTGTGTGTTCTCACAGGAACTCAGGAGAGCGTGTGCTCCTCTGAGATGTTCCGGGTTCCTCAGGACTTTTCATCCAGTGTGTCTCCTCTGTGTTCACTCGGTTCAGACGGTCAGATACCAAACCAGGAGATGAATTATTGATCTCGTCCAGCTTTAATAATCAGCAGCTGGTCTGAAGTCTGAGCCTGTTGCTGCTGTTTTAATCTGTTTCATCCAGAGAAACGCTGCTGTGTGTAAGCCTGTTAAAGCTGACCCCTGCCACACACACACACACACACACACACACACACACACACACACACACACACACACACACACACACACACCCCTGCTGTGTGTGAGCAGTCACCATTCACAGTCACATGATAACACATGTTGTAGAGTTTCATCTCCTGACTGATTGAATCCAGAGTGTGACGTGTTCTGTCAGACTGAACATGATCAGTGAATCTGACAGGTGTGACGACACACCTGAGCTGCAGCAGGAACCATCAGCAGTTACATCATGACGTCACCCTGCAGATCAGCGGTACGGTGGAGCACGTGTGTGTCATCGATCATTAACATGATCACTTAGTTTTTATCAGCTGTTGTTGAGCTTCTTCACCTGGTGAGGCAGCTGGATTTATGACCACCTGATCACCTGATCACCTGATCACCTGACCACCTGATCACCTGATCACATGTTCAGCAGAGACCCAGCTGACGTCCTCAGGTGTCTGAACTCCTGCAGAGGTCTGAGGCTCCGGAGCGTCTCAGGTCGGGTCAGGAAGGTTCCTCCACCTGAGCCTGGCGGCCTTCAGGTGTTTGGACAGACTGAGGCAGACGTGGCGCCGCCCGCTGAGCGTGGCGCTGCCCGCTGAGCGTGGCGACCAGCTGGAGGTTTGGCCGGCAGCCACGCCGGTTCATGTTTCCTGTGGCTGCGTGTGTGAAACCAGCTGAAATCCACTCTGTTCTGCTGCTGTTCACCTTCTCCTGCTTTTTCAGAGTGTATCTGACTTTGTTTCACCTGTCAGGAAGTTGAGCTTCAAAGCTCATCAACGTTTTAAACTTGACTTAATGAGACTTGGATTTTTTAAATTCCTGCCTCAGCTCAGGGATGAAAACAGGAAATCTTCCACCAAGTGGGAACGACGTACAAACAGCCTGTTTCTTCAGTAGCCTGGTGCTTCCGGACCTGAAGGTCACGACCCCGACGACTGAGGAAAAACATTTCTGCTCCACAAACTTCTGCTTATTTTCAGACTCTAATCTTTGATTTTGGTTGTTTAATCTTTTTTCTTATAAATGAAAGATGGAAAATTCTTCCATCTTCAGTTCTGCTGGAATACATGAATGAATGAAGAAACTGGTTGTTCTGTCTGATGCACAGACGTCACACAACATTTGCATGTTTAGAAAAAATGTTTTCAGTCAGTGAAAAAGAACCAAACTGAGTGTTTGCACATTTAAAAAAAGTGTTGATTCAATTTTAAAAAGAAAAACAAGTTAATGAGGGAAGTTAAAGAAAAATTAGATCAGTAATCATTATAAAACTTTTGTATTTCACACGTGTTGAAAGCTCAGTGTTATTTCTCTCCAGTTGTTGGTTTACACACTTTGCTCATTAAACAGACTGAGAGAAAATACTCGTTATATTTGTAACTGAGCTGAAAAGTTCCTCAATCAGCCCAAATCAGCCCAAATCAGCCCAAATCAGCCTCCTCCCCATCGTTCCATCACTGTGAGTCGTCCTGTGTTTTCCTTCTCTTCCTGTTGCTTTGATGAGGATGAAGATGTTTCTGTCAGACAGACTCGACTCAGACGCTCTGACTGCCGCTGTGGTCGGTGATGTCGGCGATGTCGGCGCTGGTTTCGGCCCCCTGCAGGTGAGCGGGTTCAGTCTGTGCGGGGGTCTTCTTCAGGACAATGGGGGCCGATCACAGGAGGAAATGGAAAGTTCCTTTCAGGGCCGGCTGTTATCAGGATGATGGGGGGCGTTGAGACAGGATTTCCCCTCTGAAACAAAACAAGAGCCGAGCTCCTCTCGACAGAAATAAGCTGCCGTCTATTTCAGGCCTGCGAGTGGAAAAGCACCGGAGGGTTTTTGTTTTCAGGGATCTTCTGGAATCCGACTCATCAGGTCTTTGTGCTTCCTGTGTCGGGACAAGATGTTTTGGTCCTGTGTGATAATCATGATCAGTCTCTGTGTGTCTGACTCTGTTTGCTGCTTCACCATCTGACTTAATGTCACATGTTGTGAAGCAGACGGACGACGAGGCAGAAACACGAGAACATAGAATAGAATAGAATAGAATAGTCTTTATTGTCATTGTACAAGTACAACAAAATTGTACATGACATGAACATGATGTTCATCAGAAACTCTGCAGGTCAATAAAGATGAACGAATCGCTGGAGACGTGTTCGCTGCGTGTCATCAGGAACAGAACAGGCTGTCAGGGAATATTTAGTGTTTAACTTCATGTGAGCTGCTGATGATGAGAGTTGATTTATAATCACAGACTCCATGAAAACCAGAGTTTATTGATCATGAATCCTTTGTAATGTGTTGTGTCATTCATTCGGTTTGGTATCTGGTTAAAACCTTCTGCATCTTCCTGTTTAGTCCCTGAACCAGTCCTCTTGTTCCGTGGTGTGATGTCAGGTTTCTGCAGGAAGTAATCAGATTACCTCAGGTGGATGTGAGTGCAGAGCTGGGCGCTGTGAGCTGAGGTGAGCTGCAGATTAAAGCTCCTGGGTTGTGGCTGTGAATCGGATCAGCTGATTGACGCTGCAGCTGTCTCAATCCAGATGTTCACCTGCTGTTTACGGCTGCTGACATCACTGGTTTAACAGGTGTCAGTCATGTTGTTGAATCAGACAGCGGCGTGTTTGTCTTTGAAAGTGCTGAGTCGTCTCCTGCTCTGATGCTGGTGCTTATCATGACTCTGCAGGTTTGCTGTAATAATGTTATGATGGTTCACTTTCATGACCTTTGTGTTGTAGTTTGGTTGAGGAGGAGCAGGTTTCTGTGTTTCACTGCAGTTAAAACATGTTGATCTCACTCTTCCTTCGAGAGGTTTTGGTCGAACTCGTGTTCATGTCTCCTCGTTTTGAGCCGAGCTGGTTCACAGCAGCTGTTCTTTCTCAAACATGACAGGAAGCTTTCAAACTGGAAAGCTGATCTTTCAGTCAGAGGCAGAAATGTCAAACATTCTCTGGTTTCAGCTTTTTAAATGTGATCAGGACTCGATGCCTTTCTCTCAGTAAACGACAGTAAGCTGAGTATTTTGGGGTTTGAGATGTTTGGATTCAGTCATCTGAAGATGGAAACTTGTTGAACACGTCATGGACTGAACAGAGAAAACAGGCCGTTTGATTGATGGTCAGAGAAACTTTGAGGTGAAGCCCAGTTGCTTTTCCTTGAAAGTGGATGTTTTGGCAGCTTCCTGTTTGACATCAGGGTCGGGCAGCGTGGAGTCATTCGTCCTCTCCGCAGTGACCTTGGCTGAGGTTGAACTTCCTGTCTGTTCTCAGATCAGTGACGGCAGCGAGGCCTGTCACCCTCAGGCAGGGGCTTGTGGGAGATTTACCCAGGATTCCTGAGGGCTGTGTCCCTCCCTCTGCTGGTATCTAGCGGCTGATTTATTGGTCTCTTTATGGCAGCTGGTTATTTTTAGCTGGAGGCTGCTGCTGCTGCCGGCTCTCCTGGTTTCCGGCAGGATGGAGATGAGAAGTGGACTCAGTGGCGTCTAATGGAAGAGCAAGGCTGGAACGTTTTAGTTTGAGTTGTTTTGGCTGCGTTCTGGGGCATCAGCCCTCCGTCGTCCTCTGCGTTTCCACCTGATTAACTTCCTCCTTTCTGTCCCTGTTTGTCCTCTTCCCTCTCTCGTTTCCTTTCGTTGCTCACTGGGATTTTTAGGAACATGAATGTTTGTAACGTCTCCTGTCTGGCTTTTCCGCTCGGAAATGATTTAGATTTCAAGTCAGGTTCAGGTCCTGCAGCGTGACATCACATCTCGACTTGTAGCTTCGTATAACGTCAGATGCTTTCTGTCCTCACTGAATCCTCATCAACATCCATGTAACTGTCACAGCTTCACCCGTCTGCTGTTGCTCCCGTCCCAACTTTTAAACATGTTTCAAATTCAGAGTCAGCAGAAACCAAAGAAGTTAACGAGGCCAAACATTGAGCTTACTGCCTTTTTACTGTTTTCATCTGACTTTATGTTAAAAAGGATCATCAGATATTCACACCGAGAGTGAACATCTCATAAAAAAACAAAACCAGCAGCACATCTGGAGAGATACAATCAGTGGACGTGCTGAATCCTGACTCTGGCGTCCGTTCGGTGGAAATATCTGTGAGATTTCCAGGTGAAGCTGCAGGTGTGAGGACACTAAACAAACAGCCTGACAGTCAGCTGATCACGGAGGTGTGACGGGTTTCTGCCGCCGTCGGTCTGCACCAAACCGCCTCTCAGTGTCAACTACAACTCCCATGGTGCATTTCAGCAAGAGGCCTCTGATCCACAGGCTGTTTCCTGCACAGGTGGAAGCTTAAGATGACAATGTCGAGAGAACAAAAATCTGCAGATTAAATCAGTTTTCTGCTCAAGTCTTTGTCACGTCAGAGTCGATTTTAACTGATTTGTTCAGATTTTTTCAATTTAAAGCCGCGAGACAAAACAAGAGTTCTGAGAAACTCTTTGAAATGATGAAATAAAAGCATAAACCTGCAGGACCGTCACTTTATAATAATAATAATAATAATAATAATAATAATAATAATAATAATATACAGCGAGCTGACTGCATCAAACACAGTCACAGTTTTTGTCCTTTGACCACATTTTCCGGACTGAAATGTTCTGTTTTCATCTTCAGTCTGTTTTTCATGTCTGCTGGTTTTGTTGAGATGATCGGAGTTGAAACTTTTTCACGGCCCCTCCTCCACGTCACGCTGAACTCTGGGAAAATGTGATGGATCTCATGGAGTGAGTGGGTTCACACAGTCCCAGTCCCAGTTGTGTGCTGGTGGGCGGTTGGAGGAGAGCTTGGCTCCGTCCGGGGCTCCTCGGCTTAGCCTGCCTGGGTCTTAGCTCTGACCTACATGCAGCGTCGTCCTGGACACCAGCCGCTTCGTTATCCAATAAAAACTGACATGTGGGTCACTGGGGGCGGCGTGTCTTTTAAAGCCTCGACTCGTTGCAGCGGGGCAGGAAGAGGAAGGTTTACTGGGAAAGTTTCAAACAGAGAAAGTGTCCGACTGAAGATGGAGACTTTGACAACTCGTTTCAGACTTTCTCTCAGTTTGACAGAAGTTCAACTGCAGGACAAATCACTGTCAGGCTGAATTTTTAAAAAATGCCTTATTCATTTGTCTAATTCTATTTACGAAACATGTTGTTAGCAATTATCTGGTGACCAAACATCAAAACAAGTCACTTTTTGCCTCAAACTTTGTTGAATCTTTAAAGACTTTAGTTGTGATGAAGATGTTGGATGTTTTTCATTTTAACTTCTCTTTTTGGCACTAACACCAAATCTAATTTGAAAGGATGAGAAACATTGTTTGCTGGTTTAATTTTACAGAAGTAAAACATGTTTAAAAGGCAGAAGACGAGACATGAGACGCTCCTGGCAGGACTCGAACTGCTGACATTATGTTAACACCGAGTCTCAGCCTCGACGTCACTCTGATGCTCCGAACAGCAAATTCAAACTTTTAGCTCACAACAAACAGCTCAAACACATCCAAAGGTCTGACATGACTGAATCTGTGACGGGAAAAGTTCCAGAGCGGTTAGTCATCACATTTACCGTCTGGACGCTCTGAACTTTGGCCTTCAGCTGCCATAAATACTTGTGATGATGCTGTTTTTTCCACTCAGTGTGATTCAGTCTGGACGAGTTTGGATGACTGACAGCTAAAAGCCTCACATGTAAAGTGTCGTCTAAACAACAAACCACCTTATTTTCATACGGATCAGCATGCTGAGCGAGTCTTGAGTAGGTTTTTGCATCACTTCCTCCTTTTCGTCCTGCTGCTGCTGAGCTTTTCTGTGCTTTGAGCCATCAGCAGAGTGCAGCAAATATCTGTCCTCCCGTCACGGCTGATGCAGATCTGACAGAATCAAAGGAGTCCGTGTGGGCTTCCTGTGGGATGCTGCTCCTGTTTCCTGTCTGACACAGAGGCCTCAGGGCCTGAGAGGAGGAGGATTCCTTCATGTGAAGTAATATTCATAAGCTCAGAGGCCTCAGAGCTCAGACATTTAACCTGTCGAACCCTGCTGATCCTCTGCAGGTCAGCCAGGTCGGACGGAGGAGCTGATCCTCGTTCAAACCCACAAACACCAAGAACAGAACATTTGTGGAAATGTGAAGTCTTGGTTTGAATTTCAGAGTAATGAAGCTTTAAAGAAAATCTACAACAACACGGTACAGAATATCTACAGAACGTCAGACAGAGTGGAAGAAGATCATAAACCCAGAGTAACGTCTCTGTTGATCCGTGTTGTCTTTGCTGTAGATCTCTGTGTCTGTTCCCAGTTTGCTTGTACTGGGAGCTCTGGGCTCAGGGCTGGTTTGGTGTTTTACACTGAGGAGGACAATGAGCTGAAGCTGCAGTCTGATCAGGACTGAACGCAGCTTCTAAGATCGCCTGAGGCTAGTTTGACTGCAGGGATTACAGCTCTGAAGGGATTTGCAGCAGCTTTGACCAGGACCCTGACTCCAGGGACACCAAGACACACAGTATTTATTTTAACGAGTCCCTTCATGTCGACATGTAAAAGCCTCTGAAAATCTAAACTCTTACTGGACTTATCCGGGTCCTTCAACCTCCTCCCACAGTCTTCATCAGATACTGGTCCCAAAGTCAGGAAGGAGTTTTTACCTCTTAAATAACATCAGCAGATGACCATCTAATGGTGTTTTCCTTCAGTCTCAGCATGTGTTTAAGCTGCAAACTAAAATAAGACATGACTGCAGTATTTTTATATGAATTCAACAATAAATGTGTGTTATTACCTTGTGAGGATATAATGAAATATAATGTAGTAATGGATGTTTTTAAATCTCACATTCAGACCATTATGTCTTTAATCAATAAAACCTCCAGCAGATTCAAAAAGCAGCGATCAGAAGCTAATAAGGACAAACAAGAAGACTGACACACTTAACTGTGAGCAGTTTCAGTTTCGAGCCCGTTCACAGAGGAAACCACAGTCTGCTGCTTTGGTGTTTGGTGAACCCTGATTGGCCGAGCTTAAAACAGACTTCTACTTCATCTGACGTCTCACTTCCTCCCAGGAAGACAGTCACCAGGTTGTTGAGAAAGAGTGAGGCATCGGCTCTGGCTCGCTGTCGACATGAGGACAAACCGGACCTCCTCAGCGGTCGCTCTCTCAACAGAAACGTGTTGTTAAGGTAGAATGTCCGAGTTGGAGCACAGCTGTCGGCAAACCAGCTGTTTCGGCCATTTTGGAGGCCTCCATCTGCTCGCTCCTGCTGCCTGGAGGAAGCATCGTGTGTGTGTTGGACCATGAATGACAGTAGATCTCCACCTGAGGGCTGTGAGGGTCCACTCAGGAACCCCCGTCAGGCCTCGCTCCGCTGGCACCGTTACAGGAAGCCTTGGCAGAGGTCCGACTCCCTGCCGGCTCCTAAGCACCCATTGGACAGATACAAGTGGAAGACATCTGCCTGCCTGGCACCAAAGGCAGCCAAGATGGCCGCCCCTGAGGTCAAAGAACCAAACAGAGAGTCTCTTCGCCTGAGGCTGCTCAGTCTCCCGAGGTTCAGCTCCGTCCCCGGTGACCATGGCGGAAGTCAGTCCGCCGCCGGCCATGAAGGCCCGACGAGGCCCAGCTCTCTGCACAGGATCTTCCCCTACTTCAGGTCCATGTCTGAGCCCGGCACAGGAAGCAGCCCGGAGAGGACGGCGGGCAGGACGGCGGACTCAGACGGCGCGCGAAGAGCTCCCTCTGTCAGCAGCTTCCTCACCTCGTTCTCTCGGCGGATCAGCAGAGTCCTCAGGGACGAACCCGAGGCTGAAGAAGAAGAGTCTGGTAGGAGAAACATTTACATCCCATGTTCAAACCCTGTCTGACAGAAGGTGGTGATGGGAAACACTTTGTTCATGTCACTGGACAGCGTGTGTGTGGAGGCGGGAGAGTCCTCAAGGTGTTTCAGCATCTGATGGGTGATGTACCTCTTAGGTTGACTTTCCAAACAGAAAATCAATCTCAGACCTTTGTTTCATATTTTGACATTTTTGAAGTTTTGAAACCAGTAATTCCTACAAGACCTGAAGGCAGCTTGACAGAGAGTTTGTTCCCAGTAAATGTATCTGGGGTTTGACCCTGCAGAGATGGTTCCTCCATGTGGTTCAGGGAGTTTCTGAGGAAAATCCCGGTGTTTTCTTGTCTGAACGTTTCCTGAGGAAAAGCTTCCTCTGGTTGACTCTCTGCGGTCGTTGATGGAGAGGAAGTCCTCGTGCTGGTTGAGATGTTAAAAATCCGCCTGCAGCTGCTTCAGGAAACATTTGCATTTATTTAGAGTGTGCAACGCTCAGCCAAGCAGCCAGTTTGAAGGCTAAGTTATGCTAATTGCATTTTCCACTAAAACATGGCATGATGTGCAGACATTACTTTGAGTCAGAGGATAATGAATGTGTGTTTTCATGCTGAACTGAGGCCTGATGCCTGCAGAGGAATCAGGCCTCTGGATCGTTTGTACCGTCATTAGTTTTACAAACCGTCTCCTCGAACTTCTGCTGTTTCTCTCATTTAGGTCCAGAGGTTTCATTGAGTTTTTAAACAGTAATGAGTGTGTTTTTCATTGTGACTGCCTGCGAGAGCTCGAGACACCACACATCTAACCAACATATTTAGCTAAAATATAACGTGTTTGTCCTGAAGTCCCTTCAAGATGAACAAGAAGACCAAAAAAAACACTCATATGAAGAAAAATGAGCTGAAATCAACCAGAGACTTTAGGAGGACAGAAGTATTTATTCCCTGTTTCTTTAAATGACCTCTGACCTTTTTCCTCAGTTTGATTATGGTCTTGTTGTTAGCAGGTGAACAGTTCTTGTATCTTGAGGCGGCCTCTCTCCTCAGTCCGATTGGTGAGTCTGTAGTAGATCTGTCCATCATCCTGAGGCTGAGATGATCCGTGTGATCATCACCTCCCAGCAGCCTCAGCGTGCTGCCGTCATCAGAGCGTCTCAAGGCAGCGACAAGGAATATTTGTGTAACGAGGACTTAGAAAACAAATGAATTTATTCTGTCTGAGGCAGTAGATCCTGAGAACTGTGGTCATGTGAGAGGACGAGGAGGAGAGTTGTCTCCTGTTGGAAGAAGTTCTTCTGCTCACATGATGCAGCTGCAGAGCTTTGAGTCCATCTGACGGAGCTTGAACATGCTGTTTTCATGTCTGAATCAACACTTTGGTCGCGTGTTTGTGGAAGTGACGACGTCTGACCTGAAACCTTTCTGCAAAAAGTCTTTTTAAAGGTAGAACATCCAGAGAGGAGATCAGATATTCTGTCTGATGAAAATCTCTTTAACCAGATAAAAGGATCAACTGGTGTGTTTTGGTTTGAGGCAAAGAGATTAAAAATCCTTCATGCAGCCACAATAATAATTTTTCCTCACCGGACTTTTATTCTCTCAAATGAACATCTAGCAAAAACTCTGCAGGAAGCATCTGAGCAAAAAGGAGTTAAATAATTCACTTTTATCACGCTCTGTGTGTGTGTGTGTGTGTGTGTGTGTGTGTGTGTGTGTGAAGCAGGGAGGTGATCGAGTGTCCCTCACACACTCTGTATGAAGATGTGTGTGATGCTGCTGTGTGAAGCTGAGCAGCACATGAAGCAGCCGTGTTCACTCAGAAACCTGCGACTGTCGAGTCTTTTAATGCAACACGTCCTTCAATCCTTCAGTCCTTCAGTCCTTCGGTCCTTCGGTCCTTCAATCCTTCAGTCCTTCAGTCCTTCAGTCCCTCAGTCCTTCGGTCCTTCGGTCCTCCGCTCCTTCAATCCTTCGGTCCTTCGGTCCTCCGCTCCTTCAATCCTTCAGTCCTTCAGTCCTTCAATCCTTCAGTCCTCCAGTCCTTCAGTCCTTCAGTCCTCCAGTCCTTCAGTCCTTCAATCCTTCAATCCTTCGGTCCTTCAATCCTTCAGTCCTTCGGTCCTCCAGTCCTTCAGTCCTTCAATCCTTCAATCCTTCGGTCCTTCGGTCCTTCGGTCCTTCGGTCCTTCAATCCTTCAGTCCTTCAGTCCTCCAGCTAATTTAAAAGCTGAATGTTTACATTTCAATCCCGACTTGGAATCTTTAATCTGTGCGTCACATTTTTCACTGGAAACCAGTTTCTCGTCTCTGGAAGCTCGTTTTTACATTTTGTCCTCAATGTGAACAGAAAGTGCAGTAAACAAGAGCCCAGAGCATGCTGGGTAGAAAAAACCACAGAGTTCTCACTTCTCTCTACACACTCACACACACACTCACACACACACACAAGTTCACACATACACACTCACACACTCACACACAGGAGTAATTCACCCTCCTGCTCTCTCAGTGTGAGTTTCCATGTGAAAATGAACAGCCATTGCTAATTGGTGGCTAATTAACCTAAATGTGTGTAGAGGAATGTGTGTGTGTGTGTGTGTGTGTGTGTATGTGTGTGTGTGTGTGTGTGTGTGTTGTTGGCTGGCCATGTGTTTTGTTGTTTTTTTGGCTCTGGGCGTCCTGACAGAAACTCTGTTTATAAGAGCTGTGTGTTGGTGTCTATGTTTGTGTGTGTGTGTGTGTGTGTGTGTG